>OZ024751.1:937899-1145399 GCA_964016885.1 Eledone cirrhosa
CTCTAGCGATACCGACGTGAACCGAAACATTGAGTGCTCACCCGGGTTAACCTACAGTATCTCCGCGTTGCACTCAGCCAACTAACAGAGAACGGACAACCACGGACACAGATAAATCTCCATCCTCCAACTCCCACCAACACCACCCTTTCTCTGTAAAGTTATGTTGGTACCACAACATCCAGTCCAAACTAAAGAGGTCGTGGAGGTGTCACGACAAAAAACACCCAGTCCACGCTGTAAAGTGGTCGTGTAGGAGACACAGTAAAAAGGCTCCCAGTCCACACTGTAAATGTGGTTGGTGTTATTTTATTTTATTTTATTTTATTTTATTTTATTTTATTATATATTATATTATTTTATATTATTTTATTCTATGTACATACAGGCATTTTATATATATATATGCCACCCAAGTTATATGTGATTAGTGCAAAGATACTATGCAGCTATAACATTTATGCATATTGTGCATGCACTTTCGGGCTTATATCGCCACAGGATTAGGTTGGGTCCTAGCCTCAAGAACGTTGTCCCATATAATACTATGTGCACCATGTGCACAGCTGCGTGTGTGTGTACGGATGGGTGGCTATTCATCAACTATGCACCCTTGATATGAACATATGCGGGTGCATGTATGTTTGTGCATCCACGCAGGATATGCATGTGCACGTGTGTTCACATGTCTGGATGGATGTAATTGTATGAACATGTCTGTGTGAGGGTATGAATGCCTATGTGTAGATCTTTCTTCTTTTTTGTTTCATCTGTGTATATATGTGCAGCGTCTTAACTATACACGCTTCCCTGAGTACAGTGGGTGAGTGTAGATATGTATATATCAACTATACACACTTCCCTGAGTACAGTGTGTGAGTGTAGATATGTGTATATCAACTATACACACTTCCCTGAGTACAGTGTGTGAGTGTAGATATGTGTATATCAACTATACACACTTCCCTGAGTACAGTGTGTGAGTGTAGATATGTGTATATCAACTATACACACTTCCCTGAGTACAGTGTGTGAGTGTAGATATGTGTATATCAACTATACACACTTCCCTGAGTACAGTGTGTGAGTGTAGATATGTGTATATCAACTGTACACACTTCCCTGAGTACAGTGTGTGAGTGTAGATATGTGTATATCAACTATACACGCTTCTCTGAGTACAGTGGGTGAGTGTAGATATGTGTATATCAACTGTACACACTTCCCTGAGTACAGTGTGTGAGTGTAGATATGTGTATATCAACTATACACGCTTCTCTGAGTACAGTGGGTGAGTGTAGATATGTGTATATCAACTGTACACACTTCCCTGAGTACAGTGTGTGAGTGTAGATATGTGTATATCAACTATACACGCTTCTCTGAGTACAGTGGGTGAGTGTAGATATGTGTATATCAACTATACACACTTCCCTGAGTACAGTGTGTGAGTGTAGATATGTATATATCAACTGTACACACTTCTCTGAGTACAGTGTGTGAGTGTAGATATGTATATATCAACTATACACACTTCCCTGAGTACAATGTGTGAGTGTAGATATGTGTATATCAACTATACACACTTCCCTGAGTACAGTGTGTGAGTGTAGATATGTATATTTCAACTATACACACTTCTCTGAGTACAGTGTGTGAGTGTAGATATGTATATATCAACTGTACACACTTCCCTGAGTACAGTGTGTGAGTGTAGATATGTATATATCAACTGTACACACTTCCCTGAGTACAGTGTGTGAGTGTAGATATGTATATATCAACTATACACACTTCCCTGAGTACAGTGTGTGAGTGTATATCAACTGTACACACTTCCCTGAGTACAGTGTGTGAGTGTAGATATGTGTATATCAACTATACACACTTCCCTGAGTACAGTGTGTGAGTGTAGATATGTGTATATCAACTGTACACACTTCCCTGAGTACAGTGTGTGAGTGTAGATATGTATATATCAACTATACACGCTTCTCTGAGTACAGTGTGTGAGTGTAGATATGTATATATCAACTATACACGCTTCTCTGAGTACAGTGTGTGAGTGTAGATATGTGTATATCAACTGTACACACTTCCCTGAGTACAGTGTGTGAGTGTAGATATGTGTATATCAACTGTACACACTTCCCTGAGTACAGTGTGTGAGTGTAGATATGTATATCTCAACTGTACACACTTCCCTGAGTACAGTGTGTGAGTGTAGATATGTATATATCAACTGTACACGCTTCTCTGAGTACAGTGTGTGAGTGTAGATATGTATATATCAAGTGTACACACTTCCCTGAGTACAGTGTGTGAGTGTAGATATGTATATATCAAGTGTACACACTTCCCTGGGTAGAGTGTGTGAGTGTAGATATGTATATATCAACTATACACACTTCCCTGAGTACAGTGTGTGAGTGTAGATATGTGTATATCAACTGTACACACTTCCCTGAGTAGAGTGTGTGAGTGTAGATATGTATATATCAACTGTACACACTTCCCTGAGTAGAGTGTGTGAGTGTAGATATGTATATATCAACTATACACACTTCCCTGAGTACAGTGTGTGAGTGTAGATATGTGTATATCAACTGTACACACTTCCCTGAGTACAGTGTGTGAGTGTAGATATGTGTATATCAACTATACACGCTTCTCTGAGTACAGTGGGTGAGTGTAGATATGTGTATATCAACTGTACACACTTCCCTGAGTACAGTGTGTGAGTGTAGATATGTGTATATCAACTATACACGCTTCTCTGAGTACAGTGGGTGAGTGTAGATATGTGTATATCAACTGTACACACTTCCCTGAGTACAGTGTGTGAGTGTAGATATGTGTATATCAACTATACACGCTTCTCTGAGTACAGTGGGTGAGTGTAGATATGTGTATATCAACTATACACACTTCCCTGAGTACAGTGTGTGAGTGTAGATATGTATATATCAACTGTACACACTTCTCTGAGTACAGTGTGTGAGTGTAGATATGTGTATATCAACTATACACACTTCCCTGAGTACAATGTGTGAGTGTAGATATGTGTATATCAACTGTACACACTTCTCTGAGTACAGTGTGTGAGTGTAGATATGTATATATCAACTGTACACACTTCTCTGAGTACAGTGTGTGAGTGTAGATATGTATATTTCAACTATACACACTTCTCTGAGTACAGTGTGTGAGTGTAGATATGTATATATCAACTGTACACACTTCTCTGAGTACAGTGGGTGAGTGTAGATATGTGTATATCAACTATACACACTTCCCTGAGTACAGTGTGTGAGTGTAGATATGTATATATCAACTGTACACACTTCTCTGAGTACAGTGTGTGAGTGTAGATATGTGTATATCAACTATACACACTTCCCTGAGTACAATGTGTGAGTGTAGATATGTGTATATCAACTGTACACACTTCCCTGAGTACAGTGTGTGAGTGTAGATATGTATATATCAACTATACACACTTCCCTGAGTACAGTGTGTGAGTGTAGATATGTATATTTCAACTATACACACTTCTCTGAGTACAGTGTGTGAGTGTAGATATGTATATATCAACTGTACACACTTCTCTGAGTACAGTGGGTGAGTGTAGATATGTATATATCAACTATACACACTTCCCTGAGTACAGTGTGTGAGTGTAGATATGTGTATATCAACTATACACACTTCCCTGAGTACAGTGTGTGAGTGTAGATATGTATATATCAACTGTACACACTTCCCTGAGTACAGTGTGTGAGTGTAGATATGTGTATATCAACTATACACACTTCCCTGAGTACAGTGTGTGAGTGTAGATATGTATATATCAACTGTACACACTTCCCTGAGTACAGTGTGTGAGTGTAGATATGTATATATCAACTGTACACACTTCCCTGAGTACAGTGTGTGAGTGTAGATATGTGTATATCAACTGTACACACTTCCCTGAGTACAGTGTGTGAGTGTAGATATGTGTATATCTGTAGCAGTGAATGAAATGTATTTTCCTTCTGCGGCGGAATGGTGTTACGGAGGTAAGTTGGCTGAAGTGTGGGCCAATCGAAACCTTCGGTGCACTAATTGGACTGTCCAGAACTACGTCACCAGGTGAGCGGAGGTAACCAAGAGAGACATTAGTCTACACGCACCTCTCTTATCGACAAGACCAGGCTACACTCATCGCTGCTAACAACATCTCCATCTTGCAATGAAGCGGACCAAACTACATCCTACACATGTAGATACGACCTGTACCTAATGTATCCGTTCAACATATACGACTAATAAATAGAGTTACAACATCGATAATGGATTTAGTCAATGTTCTAAATGCCTTCTGATTTCTATTATGTATACCAAGAATTGACCCTAAAACCCGTTATAAATGGTGACCCGAACGTTTAAGGACATCAACACAGAAGAAACCACATCTTTCCGTTGCAACGAACACATCAACATTTCGCATCCCCCCCCCCCCAAAAAAAAACAAAGCCACTCGCCTTTTCTCGGGGTATGGACGCGATTAGCTTGAGTCCTAATATGTATTTGATATATTGTCTTATTGTTACTAAATCTGCACATCACACCTTCACTTTCTAACATCACCGAACACATGCGTTAATACAAAAATCTTATTTTTTCCTCTCAATTTCTGATTGGGCGACGCTATAAAAAAAAACTGTTGGCGCCGATAGCCAGTCAGAGCAAGATGGCCGACTTCCGTCTTCTTCAGCTGTTTTCCCGCCAAAATGACGGAGGCAACGCCATTTTGAAAAGTACACAAAAGGAAAAAAAAAAAAAATAAAATAATAGGACAAAGATAAATCATAATTTTTTTTTTAAAGCTTGACGTTTTTCCCTCCAACATTGTTTTTGATATATTTTTCTTTTTCTGTCTTTCACTCGGATTATATTTTTTCTTGGCCTGAATTTTCACTTTTGTCTCGGTGACAAGTGCAGAGTTGTCCTTTCTTTGCCCTTTGCTTTTACATCAGTATACACAATGGGTAGCACTTCATTGCCACCGTTTACCGGTGACGTCACTGTCTGGTTCGCCCAGATAGAAGCACATTTCACAGCGAATAACATCACCAGTGACCACAGACAGTTAAATCTCCTGTTAAGCGCTTTTCCAGCGTCATTGACGTCGGTCGTCAAAGACTTAATTACAGATCCTCGCCCTGGGGCCACCTATCAGAGCGTGAAGCTCGAAGTGTTGCGGCGGACCACATTGTCCGCAGAAAAAAAATTTCAGACGCTCGTCAATGACGAACATTTGGGTGATCGGACGCCCACACAACTACTGCGTCGGATGAGAGAGCTGGCGGAAGATGCCCCAGCTGACAGTGCCCTCCTTAGACAGCTTTTTGTCTCAAGGCTACCCCCCGGAGTTCAGGCGATCTTAGCGCCCATGATGGAGGCTGCTCCTGTCGACCAGCTAGCGGCTTCGGCCGACAGGGTTATGAGTGTCATCGGACACCCAGCCTCATTTGCCCCCTTCCAGGCACCTCAGCCACCGGCTGCGGTCAATCCGTTCTCTCCTGCCTCCTTCCAGGCACCCTAGCCACCGGCTGCGGTCAATCCGTTCGCTCCTGTCTCCTTCAATGCATCCCAGCCGCCGACTGCGGTCGCTTCCAGCGGCTGCCAGTTATACCGACCAGTCACTTGCAAATGCAGCAATGCTGCAAGCAATAGAGCAGCTAACCAAGGAAGTGAGAAAACTAAGCACTCACAGGGCTCATTCGCCCAGACGCCGTTTCCAGAGCCGTTCACCCTCGCCACGACGCCGTCACACAGGCAGTTCAGGTTTGTGTTACTACCACAGCCGTTTTGGCGCAGCAGCACGCTCCTGTAAACAGCCTTGTACATTTTCGGACCAGGGAAACAGATTTCAGGAGACCTGAGCACGGCACAGTCTCCTCTGACCCTCCCTAATAACCGTGTGTTTTTCATCACAGACACTGAGTCGCAAGCACGTTGTCTGATCGACACCGGCGCGGCTTGTAGCATTTGGCCGCTAAAACTTCTCAAAGAGAAGCCCCAACTCTCAACCGTCTCTCTGCAAGCAGTAAACCAGTCACCGATCCCCACGTACGGTCAGATTTCTCGTTCTTTGAACCTGGAATTGCGTAGAGATTTCACGTGGATCTTCACTGTTGCTGATCTGCCTTACCCCATCCTAGGCTCAGATTTCCTGCACCACTATAACTTGATAGTGGATATGCGCAGACGCCGGTTGTTGGATGCCAACACAGAACTGTCTGTGCCGGGTACCAGATCGACTGTCTCGTCGGTCAGCCCGGTCTTCTTTATCGCTGCTACAGAAGATCCTTACCAATCACTTTTGCATTCCTTCCCGGAATTAACAAATTTGAATTTTGTGATGAGTGAGCCTACTCACTCCACCAAGCACCACATTGAAACATCCGGAGCTCCTGTGTTTTCGCGCCCTCGCCGTCTCTCTGCTGAGAAACTGAAGGCCGCAAAGGCTGAATTCAATCACATGCTGCAGCTCGGGATCATTCGCCCATCCTCAAGCCCATGGGCCGCACCCTTGCATTTGGTACCAAAGCGTTCCGGTGATTGGCATCCCACTGGGGACTTTCGCCGGTTAAATGCAATGACGGTACCCGACCGCTACCCGATACCACACATACAGGATTTTGCATCTTCGCTGCATGGATGCAACATATTCTCCAAATTGGATTTGGTCAAAGCATACCACCAAATCCCGGTGAACCCGGCAGACATACCTAAAACTGCAGTAACAACTCCATTTGGAGCGTTTGAATTTTTGACCATGCCTTTCGGTTTGCGAAACGCAGCCAGCACGTTCCAACGATTTATGGATGAAGTTGTGCGCGATTTAGACTTCGTGTACAGCTACATCGACGACATTCTTGTGGCAAGTGCCTCACCTGAGGAACATGTCACTCACCTCCGTCTCCTGTTCGAGAGATTTCAAAAATACCAAGTGAGAATTAATCCGGCAAAATGTGTTTTCGGTGCTTCCTCACTTGTCTTCTTGGGCCATGTCATCAGCCCAGAAGGAATTTCGCCACTACCTGATAAAGTGAAAGCGGTACAAGACCTCCAACCACCCACTTCACTTCGTCAACTACGACATTTTCTTGGGCTACTGAACTATTACAGGCGCTTTATCCCACACTGTGCGGATCTCCTGTCTCCTCTGTCCGACCTGTTACGTAACAGGAAAAAGAAGAACGATTCCATTTCATTGGACACGAATCAGCTAAAAACATTCGACGAAGTGAAGCGGAAGCTTGCGGAGACATCACTGCTTGCACATCCTGTGTCTGGTGCCCAGTTTTCACTGGTTGTTGATGCATCAGGCACAGCTGTAGGTGCAGTACTGCAACAACATCACCAACAACAGTTACAACCTCTTGCCTACTTTTCTAAACAGCTGAAGCCTGCAGAAACACGGTATAGCAGATTCGGCCGTGAACTCTTGGCTATGTACCTTGCAGTGAAACACTTTCGGCATTCACTGGAGGGTCGCCAATTTGTTATATACACTGACCACCGTCCGCTTACGTTCGCACTGCGTTCTAAGCAGGACAAATATTCACCTCGCGAAACTCGCCACTTGGACTTCGTTTCGCAATTTACCAGCGATATCCGACACATCTCTGGTGAACAGAATGCGGCGGCAGATGTACTGTCTCGCCTCCCAATTAATTCCCTGTCATCGCCAGCGGAAATCGACCTCCAACGAATGGCCACAGAACAACCACCTCTGGATACTTTGGACCTCTCGTCTTCTGAATTTGCAACTGGCAAATTTGCATATCTGCCTGTGCCCACTTCGGACACACAGATTATCTGCGACACCTCGACAGATGCACCTCGCCCTCTAGTGCCAGTGACTCATCGTCGAGCAGTTTTCGACACCTTGCACGGTCTGGCACACCCTGGAATATCGACCACAGTGAAGCTCATTTCGGCTAGATTCTTCTGGCCTAATATGAGGCGTGACATCACTGCCTGGACACGTTCCTGCCTATCCTGCCAAAAGTCAAAGGTGCACAAACACATCCGCGCACCCCTTGGAACTTTCAGCACTCCAGACGCTAGGTTCAGCCATGTCCATATAGATCTTGTCGGACCATGGCCGGTCAGCCGAGGATTTACATACCTCCTGACCTGCATAGATCGCTTCACACGTTGGCCTGAGGCCATTCCTTTAAGTGACATTTCGGCGGAATCTGTGGCGCGAGCTCTAGTATCGGGTTGGATATCGCGTTACGGAGTTCCAGCCACTATCACCACTGACCGCGGTGGACAATTTGAGTCACACCTTTTCCGAGAGCTTTCAAGGATCCTGGGAATGCAACGCATTCGAACGACCAGCTACCATCCAGCTTCTAACGGAATGATTGAACGCTTCCACCGCCAATTGAAAGCCGCACTGCGCGCTTATCCGGATCAGCAGCGGTGGAGCGAATATGTACCAATTGTCCTCCTGGGCTGTCGTGCAGCCATCAAGGAAGATCTAGGCTACTCCCCCGCCGAGTTGGTTTACGGAGTGCCTATATCTCTGCCTGGTCAGATGTTAGCTCCATTGGACCTACCAGCAACAGACCCAGCTCTGTATGTGAGCAGACTGCAATCATATTTCAGCAATCTTCCGCCTATGCACCCTCGCCAACAGACAATCAAATCTTCGGTCCCGAAAGACATTGCTTCATGGACCCACGTCTTTTTACGAAAGGACGCCGTGAGAGCTCCTCTCATGCCACCTTATACCGGTCCCTATCGCGTGCTTGAGCGCACAGATAAGCTATTCACCTTAGACATTGGGGGTAAAAAAGAGACTGTGTCCATTGACAGGGTAAAACGGGCCTATACAGACACTCTCACACAAGAGCCCCATTTTCCCCCCACATACACCTGGCATCAGCCAAGCCACAATACACATATAACATCGCACACACCTACACCTACATATGTCACCACCACACGTAGCGGTCGGCGAGTACATTGGCCCAAGAAGCTTTGCAAGACTCTTTATATATGAACTATGTTATTTACAGCAATCTTCTTGGAGTTTGCTCCGCCCTTGTATTTGTATTAAATGTATGAACTAAGGTGAACATTACACTATTTCTGACTTTCCTGTAATATGAACATTTCTTTATCAGTGATATATTTTATTGTGTTTACTATTATATGGTACTTTTTCTTTCATTCAACTGCTACCCTTATTTCTCTGTCGGCTGTAAGCCTAAGCAGGGGGTGATGTAGCAGAGAATGAAATGTATTTTCCTTCTGCGGCGGAATGGTGTTACGGAGGTAAGTTGGCTGAAGTGTGGGCCAATCGAAACCTTCGGTGCACTAATTGGACTGTCCAGAACTACGTCACCAGGTGAGCGGAGGTAACCAAGAGAGACATTAGTCTACACGCACCTCTCTTATCGACAAGACCAGGCTACACTCATCGCTGCTAACAACATCTCCATCTTGCAATGAAGCGGACCAAACTACATCCTACACATGTAGATACGACCTGTACCTAATGTATCCGTTCAACATGTACGACTAATAAATAGAGTTACAACATCGATAATGGATTTAGTCAATGTTCTAAATGCCTTCTGATTTCTATTATGTATACCAAGAATTGACCCTAAAACCCGTTATATATCAACTATACACACTTCCCTGAGTACAGTGTGTGAGTGTAGATATGTGTATATCAACTGTACACACTTCCCTGAGTACAGTGTGTGAGTGTAGATATGTATATATCAACTATACACGCTTCTCTGAGTACAGTGTGTGAGTGTAGATATGTATATATCAACTATACACGCTTCTCGGAGTACAGTGTGTGAGTGTAGATATGTGTATATCAACTGTACACACTTCCCTGAGTACAGTGTGTGAGTGTAGATATGTGTATATCAACTGTACACACTTCCCTGAGTACAGTGTGTGAGTGTAGATATGTATATCTCAACTGTACACACTTCCCTGAGTACAGTGTGTGAGTGTAGATATGTATATATCAACTGTACACGCTTCTCTGAGTACAGTGTGTGAGTGTAGATATGTATATATCAAGTGTACACACTTCCCTGAGTACAGTGTGTGAGTGTAGATATGTATATATCAAGTGTACACACTTCCCTGAGTACAGTGTGTGAGTGTAGATATGTATATATCAACTGTACACACTTCCCTGAGTAGAGTGTGTGAGTGTAGATATGTATATATCAACTGTACACACTTCCCTGAGTACAGTGTGTGAGTGTAGATATGTATATATCAACTGTACACACTTCCCTGAGTAGAGTGTGTGAGTGTAGATATGTATATATCAACTGTACACACTTCCCTGAGTACAGTGTGTGAGTGTAGATATGTATATATCAACTATACACACTTCCCTGAGTACAGTGTGTGAGTGTAGATATGTGTATATCAACTGTACACACTTCCCTGAGTACAGTGGGTGAGTGTAGATATATATATATCAATTGTACTCACTTCCCTGAGTACAGTGGGTGAGTGTCGATATGTGTATATCAACTGTACACACTTCCCTGAGTACAGTGTGTGAGTGTAGATATGTATATATCAACTGTACACACTTCCCTGAGTACAGTGGGTGAGTGCAGATATGTGTATATCAACTATACACACTTCGCTGAGTACAGTGTGTGAGTGTAGATATGTGTATATCAACTATACACACTTCCCTAAGTACAGTGTGTGAGTGTAGATATGTATATATCAACTGTACACACTTCTCTGAGTACAGTGGGTGAGTGTAGATATGTGTATATCAACTGTACACACTTCCCTGAGTACAGTGTGTGAGTGTAGATATGTGTATACACACTTCCCTGAGTACAGTGTGTGAGTGTAGATATGTATATATCAACTATACACACTTCCCTGAGTACAGTGGGTGAGTGTAGATATGTATATATCAACTGTACACACTTCTCTGAGTACAGTGGGTAAGTGTAGATATGTATATATCAACTGTACACACGTCCCTGAGTCCAGTGTGTGAGTGTAGATATGTGTATACACACTTCCCTGAGTACAGTGTGTGAGTGTAGATATGTATATATCAACTGTACACACTTCTCTGAGTACAGTGTGTGAGTGTAGATATGTATATATCAACTGTACACACTTCTCTGAGTACAGTGGGTGAGTGTAGATATGTATATATCAACTATACACACTTCCCTGAGTACAGTGGGTGAGTGTAGATATGTATATATCAACTGTACACACTTCCCTGAGTACAGTGTGTGAGTGTAGATATGTATATATCAACTATACACACTTCCCTGAGTACAGTGTGTGAGTGTAGATATGTATATTTCAACTATACACACTTCCCTGAGTACAGTGTGTGAGTGTAGATATGTATATATCAACTGTACACACTTCCCTGAGTACAGTGTGTGAGTGTAGATATGTATATATCAACTGTACACACTTCCCTGAGTACAGTGTGTGAGTGTAGATATGTATATATCAACTATACACACTTCCCTGAGTACAGTGTGTGAGTGTAGATATGTGTATATCAACTGTACACACTTCCCTGAGTACAGTGTGTGAGTGTAGATATGTGTATAACAACTGTACACACTTCCCTGAGTACAGTGTGTGAGTGTAGATATGTATATATCAACTATACACGCTTCTCTGAGTACAGTGTGTGAGTGTAGATATGTATATATCAACTATACACGCTTCTCTGAGTACAGTGTGTGAGTGTAGATATGTATATATCAACTGTACACACTTCCCTGAGTACAGTGTGTGAGTGTAGATATGTATATATCAACTATCCACACTTCCCTGAGTACAGTGTGTGAGTGTAGATATGTATATATCAACTATACACACTTCCCTGAGTACAGTGTGTGAGTGTAGATATGTATATATCAAGTGTACACACTTCCCTGAGTACAGTGTGTGAGTGTAGATATGTATATATCAACTGTACACACTTCCCTGAGTAGAGTGTGTGAGTGTAGATATGTATATATCAACTATACACACTTCCCTGAGTACAGTGTGTGAGTGTAGATATGTATATATCAACTATACACACTTCCCTGAGTACAGTGTGTGAGTGTAGATATGTGTATATCAACTGTACACACTTCCCTGAGTACAGTGGGTGAGTGTAGATATGTATATATCAATTGTACTCACTTCCCTGAGTACAGTGGGTGAGTGTCGATATGTGTATATCAACTGTACACACTTCCCTGAGTACAGTGTGTGAGTGTAGATATGTATATATCAACTGTACACACTTCCCTGAGTACAGTGGGTGAGTGTAGATATGTGTATATCAACTGTACACACTTCCCTGAGTACAGTGTGTGAGTGTAGATATGTGTATATCAACTATACACACTTCCCTAAGTACAGTGTGTGAGTGTAGATATGTATATATCAACTGTACACACTTCTCTGAGTACAGTGGGTGAGTGTAGATATGTGTATATCAACTGTACACACTTCCCTGAGTACAGTGTGTGAGTGTAGATATGTGTATATCAACTGTACACGCTTCCCTGAGTACAGTGTGTGAGTGTAGATATGTTTATATCAACTGTACACACTTCCCTGAGTACAGTGTGTGAGTGTAGATATGTGTATACACACTTCCCTGAGTACAGTGTGTGAGTGTAGATATGTATATATCAACTATACACACTTCCCTGAGTACAGTGGGTGAGTGTAGATATGTATATATCAACTGTACACACTTCCCTGAGTACAGTGGGTGAGTGTAGATATGTATATATCAACTGTACACACTTCCCTGAGTACAGTGTGTGAGTGTAGATATGTATATATCAACTGTACACACTTCTCCGAGTACAGTGGGTGAGTGTAGATATGTGTATATCAACTGTACACACTTCCCTGATTACAGTGTGTGAGTGTAGATATGTATATATCAACTGTACACACTTCTCGGAGTACAGTGTGTGAGTGTAGATATGTATATATCAACTGTACACACTTCTCTGAGTACAGTGTGTGAGTGTAGATATGTATATATCAACTATACACGCTTCCCTGAGTACAGTGTGTGAGTGTAGATATGTGTATATCAACTATACACACTTCCCTGAGTACAGTGTGTGAGTGTAGATATGTATATATCAAGTGTACACACTTCCCTGAGTACAGTGTGTGAGTGTAGATATGTATATATCAACTGTACACACTTCCCTGAGTAGAGTGTGTGAGTGTAGATATGTATATATAAACTATACACACTTCCCTGAGTACAGTGTGTGAGTGTAGATATGTATATATCAACTATACACACTTCCCTGAGTACAGTGTGTGAGTGTAGATATGTGTATATCAACTGTACACACTTCCCTGAGTACAGTGGGTGAGTGTAGATATGTATATATCAATTGTACTCACTTCCCTGAGTACAGTGGGTGAGTGTCGATATGTGTATATCAACTGTACACACTTCCCTGAGTACAGTGTGTGAGTGTAGATATGTATATATCAACTGTACACACTTCCCTGAGTACAGTGGGTGAGTGTAGATATGTGTATATCAACTGTACACACTTCCCTGAGTACAGTGTGTGAGTGTAGATATGTGTATATCAACTATACACACTTCCCTGAGTACAGTGTGTGAGTGTAGATATGTGTATACACACTTCCCTGAGTACAGTGTGTGAGTGTAGATATGTATATATCAACTATACACACTTCCCTGAGTACAGTGTCTGAGTGTAGATATGTGTATACACACTTCCCTGAGTACAGTGTGTGAGTGTAGATATGTGTATACACACTTCCCTGAGTACAGTGTGTGAGTGTAGATATGTATATATCAACTATACACGCTTCTCTGAGTACAGTGTGTGAGTGTAGATATGTATATATCAAGTGTACACACTTCCCTTTGTACAGTGTGTGAGTGTAGTTATGTATATATCAACTGTACACACTTCCCTGAGTACAGTGGGTGAGTGTAGATATGTATATATCAACTGTACTCACTTCCCTGAGTACAGTGGGTGAGTGTCGATATGTGTATATCAACTGTACACACTTCTCTGAGTACAGTGTGTGAGTGTAGATATGTATATATCAACTATACACGCTTCTCTGAGTACAGTGTGTGAGTGTAGATATGTATATATCAACTGTACACACTTCCCTGAGTACAGTGTGTGAGTGTAGATATGTATATATCAACTATACACACTTCCCTGAGTACAGTGTGTGAGTGTAGATATGTATATATCAACTATACACACTTCCCTGAGTACAGTGTGTGAGTGTAGATATGTATATATCAAGTGTACACACTTCCCTGAGTACAGTGTGTGAGTGTAGATATGTATATATCAAGTGTACACACTTCCTTGAGTACAGTGTGTGAGTGTAGATATGTATATATCAAGTGTACACACTTCCCTTTGTACAGTGTGTGAGTGTAGTTATGTATATATCAACTGTACACACTTCCCTGAGTACAGTGGGTGAGTGTAGATACGTATATATCAACTGTACTCACTTCCCTGAGTACAGTGTGTGAGTGTAGATATGTATATATCAACTATACACGCTTCTCTGAGTACAGTGTGTGAGTGTAGATATGTATATATCAACTATACACGCTTCTCTGAGTACAGTGTGTGAGTGTAGATATGTATATATCAACTGTACACACTTCCCTGAGTACAGTGTGTGAGTGTAGATATGTATATATCAACTATACACACTTCCCTGAGTACAGTGTGTGAGTGTAGATATGTATATATCAACTATACACACTTCCCTGAGTACAGTGTGTGAGTGTAGATATGTATATATCAAGTGTACACACTTCCCTGAGTACAGTGTGTGAGTGTAGATATGTATATATCAACTGTACACACTTCCCCGAGTAGAGTGTGTGAGTGTAGATATGTATATATCAACTATACACACTTCCCTGAGTACAGTGTGTGAGTGTAGATATGTATATATCAACTATACACACTTCCCTGAGTACAGTGTGTGAGTGTAGATATGTGTATATCAACTGTACACACTTCCCTGAGTACAGTGGGTGAGTGTAGATATGTATATATCAATTGTACTCACTTCCCTGAGTACAGTGGGTGAGTGTCGATATGTGTATATCAACTGTACACACTTCCCTGAGTACAGTGTGTGAGTGTAGATATGTATATATCAACTGTACACACTTCCCTGAGTACAGTGGGTGAGTGTAGATATGTGTATATCAACTGTACACACTTCCCTGAGTACAGTGTGTGAGTGTAGATATGTGTATATCAACTATACACACTTCCCTAAGTACAGTGTGTGAGTGTAGATATGTATATATCAACTGTACACACTTCTATGAGTACAGTGGGTGAGTGTAGATATGTGTATATCAACTGTACACACTTCCCTGAGTACAGTGTGTGAGTGTAGATATGTGTATATCAACTGTACACGCTTCCCTGAGTACAGTGTGTGAGTGTAGATATGTTTATATCAACTGTACACACTTCCCTGAGTACAGTGTGTGAGTGTAGATATGTGTATACACACTTCCCTGAGTACAGTGTGTGAGTGTAGATATGTATATATCAACTATACACACTTCCCTGAGTATAGTGGGTGAGTGTAGATATGTATATATCAACTGTACACACTTCCCTGAGTACAGTGGGTGAGTGTAGATATGTATATATCAACTGTACACACTTCCCTGAGTACAGTGTGTGAGTGTAGATATGTATATATCAACTGTACACACTTCCCTGAGTACAGTGTGTGAGTGTAGATATGTGTATACACACTTCCCTGAGTACAGTGTGTGAGTGTAGATATGTATATATCAACTATACACACTTCCCTGAGTACAGTGGGTGAGTGTAGATATGTATATATCAACTGTACACACTTCTCTGAGTACAGTGGGTAAGTGTAGATATGTATATATCAACTGTACACACGTCCCTGAGTCCAGTGTGTGAGTGTAGATATGTGTATACACACTTCCCTGAGTACAGTGTGTGAGTGTAGATATGTATATATCAACTGTACACACTTCTCTGAGTACAGTGTGTGAGTGTAGATATGTATATATCAACTGTACACACTTCTCTGAGTACAGTGGGTGAGTGTAGATATGTATATATCAACTATACACACTTCCCTGAGTACAGTGGGTGAGTGTAGATATGTATATATCAACTGTACACACTTCCCTGAGTACAGTGTGTGAGTGTAGATATGTATATATCAACTATACACACTTCCCTGAGTACAGTGTGTGAGTGTAGATATGTATATTTCAACTATACACACTTCCCTGAGTACAGTGTGTGAGTGTAGATATGTATATATCAACTGTACACACTTCCCTGAGTACAGTGTGTGAGTGTAGATATGTATATATCAACTGTACACACTTCCCTGAGTACAGTGTGTGAGTGTAGATATGTATATATCAACTATACACACTTCCCTGAGTACAGTGTGTGAGTGTAGATATGTGTATATCAACTGTACACACTTCCCTGAGTACAGTGTGTGAGTGTAGATATGTGTATAACAACTGTACACACTTCCCTGAGTACAGTGTGTGAGTGTAGATATGTATATATCAACTATACACGCTTCTCTGAGTACAGTGTGTGAGTGTAGATATGTATATATCAACTATACACGCTTCTCTGAGTACAGTGTGTGAGTGTAGATATGTATATATCAACTGTACACACTTCCCTGAGTACAGTGTGTGAGTGTAGATATGTATATATCAACTATCCACACTTCCCTGAGTACAGTGTGTGAGTGTAGATATGTATATATCAACTATACACACTTCCCTGAGTACAGTGTGTGAGTGTAGATATGTATATATCAAGTGTACACACTTCCCTGAGTACAGTGTGTGAGTGTAGATATGTATATATCAACTGTACACACTTCCCTGAGTAGAGTGTGTGAGTGTAGATATGTATATATCAACTATACACACTTCCCTGAGTACAGTGTGTGAGTGTAGATATGTATATATCAACTATACACACTTCCCTGAGTACAGTGTGTGAGTGTAGATATGTGTATATCAACTGTACACACTTCCCTGAGTACAGTGGGTGAGTGTAGATATGTATATATCAATTGTACTCACTTCCCTGAGTACAGTGGGTGAGTGTCGATATGTGTATATCAACTGTACACACTTCCCTGAGTACAGTGTGTGAGTGTAGATATGTATATATCAACTGTACACACTTCCCTGAGTACAGTGGGTGAGTGTAGATATGTGTATATCAACTGTACACACTTCCCTGAGTACAGTGTGTGAGTGTAGATATGTGTATATCAACTATACACACTTCCCTAAGTACAGTGTGTGAGTGTAGATATGTATATATCAACTGTACACACTTCTCTGAGTACAGTGGGTGAGTGTAGATATGTGTATATCAACTGTACACACTTCCCTGAGTACAGTGTGTGAGTGTAGATATGTGTATATCAACTGTACACGCTTCCCTGAGTACAGTGTGTGAGTGTAGATATGTTTATATCAACTGTACACACTTCCCTGAGTACAGTGTGTGAGTGTAGATATGTGTATACACACTTCCCTGAGTACAGTGTGTGAGTGTAGATATGTATATATCAACTATACACACTTCCCTGAGTACAGTGGGTGAGTGTAGATATGTATATATCAACTGTACACACTTCCCTGAGTACAGTGGGTGAGTGTAGATATGTATATATCAACTGTACACACTTCCCTGAGTACAGTGTGTGAGTGTAGATATGTATATATCAAATGTACACACTTCTCCGAGTACAGTGGGTGAGTGTAGATATGTGTATATCAACTGTACACACTTCCCTGATTACAGTGTGTGAGTGTAGATATGTATATATCAACTGTACACACTTCTCGGAGTACAGTGTGTGAGTGTAGATATGTATATATCAACTGTACACACTTCTCTGAGTACAGTGTGTGAGTGTAGATATGTATATATCAACTATACACGCTTCCCTGAGTACAGTGTGTGAGTGTAGATATGTGTATATCAACTATACACACTTCCCTGAGTACAGTGTGTGAGTGTAGATATGTATATATCAAGTGTACACACTTCCCTGAGTACAGTGTGTGAGTGTAGATATGTATATATCAACTGTACACACTTCCCTGAGTAGAGTGTGTGAGTGTAGATATGTATATATAAACTATACACACTTCCCTGAGTACAGTGTGTGAGTGTAGATATGTATATATCAACTATACACACTTCCCTGAGTACAGTGTGTGAGTGTAGATATGTGTATATCAACTGTACACACTTCCCTGAGTACAGTGGGTGAGTGTAGATATGTATATATCAATTGTACTCACTTCCCTGAGTACAGTGGGTGAGTGTCGATATGTGTATATCAACTGTACACACTTCCCTGAGTACAGTGTGTGAGTGTAGATATGTATATATCAACTGTACACACTTCCCTGAGTACAGTGGGTGAGTGTAGATATGTGTATATCAACTGTACACACTTCCCTGAGTACAGTGTGTGAGTGTAGATATGTGTATATCAACTATACACACTTCCCTGAGTACAGTGTGTGAGTGTAGATATGTGTATACACACTTCCCTGAGTACAGTGTGTGAGTGTAGATATGTATATATCAACTATACACACTTCCCTGAGTACAGTGTCTGAGTGTAGATATGTGTATACACACTTCCCTGAGTACAGTGTGTGAGTGTAGATATGTGTATACACACTTCCCTGAGTACAGTGTGTGAGTGTAGATATGTATATATCAACTATACACGCTTCTCTGAGTACAGTGTGTGAGTGTAGATATGTATATATCAAGTGTACACACTTCCCTTTGTACAGTGTGTGAGTGTAGTTATGTATATATCAACTGTACACACTTCCCTGAGTACAGTGGGTGAGTGTAGATATGTATATATCAACTGTACTCACTTCCCTGAGTACAGTGGGTGAGTGTCGATATGTGTATATCAACTGTACACACTTCTCTGAGTACAGTGTGTGAGTGTAGATATGTATATATCAACTATACACGCTTCTCTGAGTACAGTGTGTGAGTGTAGATATGTATATATCAACTGTACACACTTCCCTGAGTACAGTGTGTGAGTGTAGATATGTATATATCAACTATACACACTTCCCTGAGTACAGTGTGTGAGTGTAGATATGTATATATCAACTATACACACTTCCCTGAGTACAGTGTGTGAGTGTAGATATGTATATATCAAGTGTACACACTTCCCTGAGTACAGTGTGTGAGTGTAGATATGTATATATCAAGTGTACACACTTCCTTGAGTACAGTGTGTGAGTGTAGATATGTATATATCAAGTGTACACACTTCCCTTTGTACAGTGTGTGAGTGTAGTTATGTATATATCAACTGTACACACTTCCCTGAGTACAGTGGGTGAGTGTAGATACGTATATATCAACTGTACTCACTTCCCTGAGTACAGTGTGTGAGTGTAGATATGTATATATCAACTATACACGCTTCTCTGAGTACAGTGTGTGAGTGTAGATATGTATATATCAACTATACACGCTTCTCTGAGTACAGTGTGTGAGTGTAGATATGTATATATCAACTGTACACACTTCCCTGAGTACAGTGTGTGAGTGTAGATATGTATATATCAACTATACACACTTCCCTGAGTACAGTGTGTGAGTGTAGATATGTATATATCAACTATACACACTTCCCTGAGTACAGTGTGTGAGTGTAGATATTTATATATCAAGTGTACACACTTCCCTGAGTACAGTGTGTGAGTGTAGATATGTATATATCAACTGTACACACTTCCCTGAGTAGAGTGTGTGAGTGTAGATATGTATATATCAACTATACACACTTCCCTGAGTACAGTGTGTGAGTGTAGATATGTATATATCAACTATACACACTTCCCTGAGTACAGTGTGTGAGTGTAGATATGTGTATATCAACTGTACACACTTCCCTGAGTACAGTGGGTGAGTGTAGATATGTATATATCAATTGTACTCACTTCCCTGAGTACAGTGGGTGAGTGTCGATATGTGTATATCAACTGTACACACTTCCCTGAGTACAGTGTGTGAGTGTAGATATGTATATATCAACTGTACACACTTCCCTGAGTACAGTGGGTGAGTGTAGATATGTGTATATCAACTGTACACACTTCCCTGAGTACAGTGTGTGAGTGTAGATATGTGTATATCAACTATACACACTTCCCTAAGTACAGTGTGTGAGTGTAGATATGTATATATCAACTGTACACACTTCTCTGAGTACAGTGGGTGAGTGTAGATATGTGTATATCAACTGTACACACTTCCCTGAGTACAGTGTGTGAGTGTAGATATGTGTATATCAACTGTACACGCTTCCCTGAGTACAGTGTGTGAGTGTAGATATGTTTATATCAACTGTACACACTTCCCTGAGTACAGTGTGTGAGTGTAGATATGTGTATACACACTTCCCTGAGTACAGTGTGTGAGTGTAGATATGTATATATCAACTATACACACTTCCCTGAGTATAGTGGGTGAGTGTAGATATGTATATATCAACTGTACACACTTCCCTGAGTACAGTGGGTGAGTGTAGATATGTATATATCAACTGTACACACTTCCCTGAGTACAGTGTGTGAGTGTAGATATGTATATATCAACTGTACACACTTCTCCGAGTACAGTGGGTGAGTGTAGATATGTGTATATCAACTGTACACACTTCCCTGATTACAGTGTGTGAGTGTAGATATGTATATATCAAATGTACACACTTCTCGGAGTACAGTGTGTGAGTGTAGATATGTATATATCAACTGTACACACTTCTCTGAGTACAGTGTGTGAGTGTAGATATGTATATATCAACTATACACACTTCCCTGAGTACAGTGTGTGAGTGTAGATATGTGTATATCAACTATACACACTTCCCTGAGTACAGTGTGTGAGTGTAGATATGTATATATCAAGTGTACACACTTCCCTGAGTACAGTGTGTGAGTGTAGATATGTATATATCAACTGTACACACTTCCCTGAGTAGAGTGTGTGAGTGTAGATATGTATATATCAACTATACACACTTCCCTGAGTACAGTGTGTGAGTGTAGATATGTATATATCAACTATACACACTTCCCTGAGTACAGTGTGTGAGTGTAGATATGTGTATATCAACTGTACACACTTCCCTGAGTACAGTGGGTGAGTGTAGATATGTATATATCAATTGTACTCACTTCCCTGAGTACAGTGGGTGAGTGTCGATATGTGTATATCAACTGTACACACTTCCCTGAGTACAGTGTGTGAGTGTAGATATGTATATATCAACTGTACACACTTCCCTGAGTACAGTGGGTGAGTGTAGATATGTGTATATCAACTGTACACACTTCCCTGAGTACAGTGTGTGAGTGTAGATATGTGTATATCAACTATACACACTTCCCTGAGTACAGTGTGTGAGTGTAGATATGTGTATATCAACAGTACACACTTCCCTGAGTACAGTGTCTGAGTGTAGATATGTGTATACACACTTCCCTGAGTACAGTGTGTGAGTGTAGATATGTATATATCAACTATACACACTTCCCTGAGTACAGTGTCTGAGTGTAGATATGTATATATCAAGTGTACACACTTCCTTGAGTACAGTGTGTGAGTGTAGATATGTATATAACAACTATACACGCTTCTCTGAGTACAGTGGGTGAGTGTAGATATGTATATATCAACTATACACACTTCCCTGAGTACAGTGTGTGAGTGTAGATATGTATATATCAAGTGTACACACTTCCTTGAGTACAGTGTGTGAGTGTAGATATGTATATATCAAGTGTACACACTTCCCTTTGTACAGTGTGTGAGTGTAGTTATGTATATATCAACTGTACACACTTCCCTGAGTACTGTAGGTGAGTGTAGATATGTGTATATCAACTGTACACACTTCCCTGAGTACAGTGTGTGAGTGTAGATATGTATATATCAACTATACACACTTCCCTGAGTACAGTGGGTGAGTGTAGATATGTATATATCAACTGTACACACTTCCCTGAGTACAGTGTGTGAGTGTAGATATGTATATATCAACTGTACACACTTCCCTGAGTACAGTGGGTGAGTGTAGATATTTGTATATCAACTATACACACTTTCCTGAGTACAGTGTGTGAGTGTAGATATGTGTATATCAACTATACACACTTCCCTGAGTACAGTGTGTGAGTGTAGATATGTATATATCAACTGTACGCACTTCCCTGAGTAGAGTGTGTGAGTGTAGATATGTATATATCAACTGTACACACTTCCCTGAGTACAGTGTGTGAGTGTAGATATGTATATATCCACTGTACACACTTCCCTGAGTACAGTGTGTGAGTGTAGATATGTATATATCAACTATACACGCTTCTCTGAGTACAGTGTGTGAGTGTAGATATGTATATATCAACTGTACACACTTCCCTGAGTACAGTGTGTGAGGGTAGATATGTATATATCAACTATACACGCTTCTCTGAGTACAGTGTGTGAGTGTAGATATGTATATATCAACTATACACGCTTCCCTGAGTACAGTGTGTGAGTGTAGATATGTGTATATCAACTATACACACTTCCCTGAGTACAGTGTGTGAGTGTAGATATGTATATATCAACTATACACACTTCCCTGAGTACAGTGTGTGAGTGTAGATATGTATATATCAAGTGTACACACTTCTTTGAGTACAGTGTGTGAGTGTAGATATGTATATATCAAGTGTACACACTTCCCTGAGTACAGTGGGTGAGTGTAGATATGTGTATATCAACTGTACACACTTCCCTGAGTACAGTGTGTGAGTGTAGATATGTGTATATCAACAATACACACTTCCCTAAGTACAGTGTGTGAGTGTAGATATGTATATATCAACTGTACACACTTCTCTGAGTACAGTGGGTGAGTGTAGATATGTGTATATCAACTGTACACACTCCCCTGAGTACAATGTGTGAGTGTAGATATGTATATATCAACTGTACACACTTCTCTGAGTACAGTGGGTGAGTGTAGATATGTGTATATCAACTGTACACACTTCCCTGAGTACAGTGTGTGAGTGTAGATATGTGTATATCAACTGTACACACTTCCCTGAGTACAGTGTGTGAGTGTAGATATGTGTATACACACTTCCCTGAGTACAGTGTGTGAGTGTAGATATGTGTATATCAACTATACAGACTTCCCTAAGTACAGTGTGTGAGTGTAGATATGTATATATCAACTGTACACACTTCCCTGAGTACAGTGGGTGAGTGTAGATATGTATATATCAACTGTACACACTTCCCTGAGTACAGTGTGTGAGTGTAGATATGTATATATCAACTGTACACACTTCTCCGAGTACAGTGGGTGAGTGTAGATATGTGTATATCAACTGTACACACTTCCCTGATTACAGTGTGTGAGTGTAGATATGTATATATCAACTGTACACACTTCTCTGAGTACAGTGTGTGAGTGTAGATATGTATATATCAACTGTACACACTTCCCTGAGTACAGTGTGTGAGTGTAGATACGTATATATCAACTGTACACACTTCTCTGAGTACAGTGTGTGAGTGTAGATATGTGTATATCAACTATACACACTTCCCTGAGTACAGTGTGTGAGTGTAGATATGTATATATCAACTATACACACTTCCCTGAGTACAGTGTGTGAGTGTAGATATGTGTATATCAACTGTACACACTTCCCTGAGTACAGTGGGTGAGTGTAGATATATATATATCAATTGTACTCACTTCCCTGAGTACAGTGGGTGAGTGTAGATATGTATATATCAACTATACACACTTCCCTGAGTACAGTGTGTGAGTGTAGATATGTATATATCAACTATACACACTTCCCTGAGTACAGTGTGTGAGTGTAGATATGTGTATATCAACTGTACACACTTCCCTGAGTACAGTGGGTGAGGGTAGATATATATATATCAATTGTACTCACTTCCCTGAGTACAGTGGGTGAGTGTCGATATGTGTATATCAACTGTACACACTTCCCTGAGTACAGTGTGTGAGTGTAGATATGTATATATCAACTGTACACACTTCCCTGAGTACTGTAGGTGAGTGTAGATATGTGTATATCAACTGTACACACTTCCCTGAGTACAGTGTGTGAGTGTAGATATGTGTATATCAACTATACACACTTCCCTAAGTACAGTGTGTGAGTGTAGATATGTATATATCAACTATACACACTTCCCTGAGTACAGTGTGTGAGTGTAGATATGTATATATCAACTGTACACACTTCTCTGAGTACAGTGTGTGAGTGTAGATATGTATATATCAACTGTACACACTTCTCTGAGTATAGTGGGTGAGTGTAGATATGTATATATCAACTGTACACACTTCTCTGAGTACAGTGTGTGAGTGTAGATATGTATATATCAACTGTACACACTTCCCTGAGTGCAGTGTGTGAGTGTAGATATGTGTATACCAACTATACACACTTCCCTGAGTACAGTGTGTGAGTGTAGATATGTATATATCAACTGTACACACTTCTCTGAGTACAGTGTGTGAGTGTAGATATGTGTATATCAACTATACACGATTCCCTGAGTACAGTGTGTCAGTGTAGATATGTGTATATCAACTATACACACTTCCCTGAGTACAGTGGGTGAGTGTAGATATGTATATATCAACTGTACACACTTCCCTGAGTACAGTGCGTGAGTGTAGATATGTATATATCAACTGTACACACTTCCCTGTGTACAGTGGGTGAGTGTAGATATTTGTATATCAACTATACACACTTTCCTGAGTACAGTGTGTGAGTGTAGATATGTGTATATCAACTATACACACTTCCCTGAGTACAGTGTGTGAGTATAGATATGTATATATCAACTGTACGCACTTCCCTGAGTAGAGTGTGTGAGTGTAGATATGTATATAACAACTGTACACACTTCCCTGAGTACAGTGTGTGAGTGTAGATATGTATATATCGACTGTACACACTTCCCTGAGTACAGTGTGTGAGTGTAGATATGTATATATCAACTATACACGCTTCTCTGAGTACAGTGTGTGAGTGTAGATATGTATATATCAACTGTACACACTTCCCTGAGTACAGTGTGTGAGTGTAGATATGTATATATCAACTATACACGCTTCTCTGAGTACAGTGTGTGAGTGTAGATATGTATATATCAACTATACACGCTTCCCTGAGTACAGTGTGTGAGTGTAGATATGTATATATCAACTGTACACACTTCCCTGAGTACAGTGTGTGAGTGTAGATATGTATATATCAACTGTACACACTTCTCTGAGTACAGTGGGTGAGTGTAGATATGTGTATATCAACTGTACACACTTCCCTGAGTACAGTGTGTGAGTGTAGATATGTATATATCAACTGTACACACTTCTCTGAGTACAGTGGGTGAGTGTAGATATGTGTATATCAACTGTACACACTTCCCTGAGTACAGTGTGTGAGTGTAGATATGTATATATCAACTATACACGCTTCTCTGAGTACAGTGTGTGAGTGTAGATATGTATATATCAACTATACACGCTTCCCTGAGTACAGTGTGTGAGTGTAGATATGTATATATCAACTGTACACACTTCCCTGAGTACAGTGTGTGAGTGTAGATATGTATATATCAACTGTACACACTTCTCTGAGTACAGTGGGTGAGTGTAGATATGTGTATATCAACTGTACACACTTCCCTGAGTACAGCGGGTGAGTGTAGATATGTGTATATCAACTGTACACACTTCCCTGAGTACAGTGTGTGAGTGTAGATATGTGTATATCAACTATACACACTTCCCTAAGTACAGTGTGTGAGTGTAGATATGTATATATCAACTGTACACACTTCTCTGAGTACAGTGGGTGAGTGTAGATATGTGTATATCAACTGTACACACTTCCCTGAGTACAATGTGTGAGTGTAGATATGTATATATCAACTGTACACACTTCTCTGAGTACAGTGGGTGAGTGTAGATATGTGTATATCAACTGTACACACTTCCCTGAGTACAGTGTGTGAGTGTAGATATGTGTATATCAACTGTACACGCTTCCCTGAGTACAGTGTGTGAGTGTAGATATGTTTATATCAACTGTACACACTTCCCTGAGTACAGTGTGTGAGTGTAGATATGTGTATACACACTTCCCTGAGTACAGTGTGTGAGTGTAGATATGTGTATATCAACTATACAGACTTCCCTGAGTACAGTGTGTGAGTGTAGATATGTATATATCAACTGTACACACTTCCCTGAGTACAGTGGGTGAGTGTAGATATGTATATATCAACTGTACACACTTCCCTGAGTACAGTGTGTGAGTGTAGATATGTATATATCAACTGTACACACTTCTCCGAGTACAGTGGGTGAGTGTAGATATGTATATATCAACTGTACACACTTCCCTGATTACAGTGTGTGAGTGTAGATATGTATATATCAACTGTACACACTTCTCGGAGTACAGTGTGTGAGTGTAGATATGTATATATCAACTGTACACACTTCTCTGAGTACAGTGTGTGAGTGTAGATATGTATATATCAACTATACACGCTTCCCTGAGTACAGTGTGTGAGTGTAGATATGTGTATATCAACTATACACACTTCCCTGAGTACAGTGTGTGAGTGTAGATATGTATATATCAAGTGTACACACTTCCCTGAGTACAGTGTGTGAGTGTAGATATGTATATATCAACTGTACACACTTCCCTGAGTAGAGTGTGTGAGTGTAGATATGTATATATCAACTATACACACTTCCCTGAGTACAGTGTGTGAGTGTAGATATGTATATATCAACTATACACACTTCCCTGAGTACAGTGTGTGAGTGTAGATATGTATATATCAACTGTACACACTTCCCTGAGTACAGTGGGTGAGTGTAGATATGTATATATCAATTGTACTCACTTCCCTGAGTACAGTGGGTGAGTGTCGATATGTGTATATCAACTGTACACACTTCCCTGAGTACAGTGTGTGAGTGTAGATATGTATATATCAACTATACACACTTCCCTGAGTACAGTGTCTGAGTGTAGATATGTGTATACACACTTCCCTGAGTACAGTGTGTGAGTGTAGATATGTGTATACACACTTCCCTGAGTACAGTGTGTGAGTGTAGATATGTATATAACAACTATACACGCTTCTCTGAGTACAGTGGGTGAGTGTAGATATGTATATATCAACTATACACACTTCCCTGAGTACAGTGTGTGAGTGTAGATATGTATATATAAATGTACACACTTCCTTGAGTACAGTGTGTGAGTGTAGATATGTATATATCAAGTGTACACACTTCCCTTTGTACAGTGTGTGAGTGTAGTTATGTATATATCAACTGTACACACTTCCCTGAGTACAGTGGGTGAGTGTAGATATGTATATATCAACTGTACTCACTTCCCTGAGTACAGTGGGTGAGTGTCGATATGTGTATATCAACTGTACACACTTCCCTGCGTACAGTGTGTGAGTGTAGATATGTATATATCAACTGTACACACTTCTCTGAGTACAGTGGGTGAGTGTAGATATGTGTATATCAACTGTAGACACTTCCCTGAGTACAGTGTGTGAGTGTAGATATGTGTATATCAACTATACACACTTCCCTGAGTACAGTGTGTGAGTGTAGATATGTATATATCAACTATACACACTTGCCTGAGTACAGTGTGTGAGTGTAGATATGTGTATATCAACTGTACACACTTCCCTGAGTACAGTGGGTGAGTGTAGATATATATATATCAATTGTACTCACTTCCCTGAGTACAGTGGGTGAGTGTAGATATGTATATATCAACTATACACACTTCCCTGAGTACAGTGTGTGAGTGTAGATATGTATATATCAACTATACACACTTCCCTGAGTACAGTGTGTGAGTGTAGATATGTGTATATCAACTGTACACACTTCCCTGAGTACAGTGGGTGAGGGTAGATATATATATATCAATTGTACTCACTTCCCTGAGTACAGTGAGTGAGTGTCGATATGTGTATATCAACTGTACACACTTCCCTGAGTACAGTGTGTGAGTGTAGATATGTATATATCAACTGTACACACTTCCCTGAGTACTGTAGGTGAGTGTAGATATGTGTATATCAACTGTACACACTTCCCTGAGTACAGTGTGTGAGTGTAGATATGTGTATATCAACTATACACACTTCCCTAAGTACAGTGTGTGAGTGTAGATATATATATATCAACTATACACACTTCCCTGAGTACAGTGTGTGAGTGTAGATATGTATATATCAACTGTACACACTTCTCTGAGTACAGTGTGTGAGTGTAGATATGTATATATCAACTGTACACACTTCCCTGAGTGCAGTGTGTGAGTGTAGATATGTGTATACCAACTATACACACTTCCCTGAGTACAGTGTGTGAGTGTAGATATGTATATATCAACTGTACGCACTTCCCTGAGTAGAGTGTGTGAGTGTAGATATGTATATATCAACTGTACACACTTCCCTGAGTGCAGTGTGTGAGTGTAGATATGTGTATACCAACTATACACACTTCCCTGAGTACAGTGTGTGAGTGTAGATATGTATATATCAACTGTACGCACTTCCCTGAGTAGAGTGTGTGAGTGTAGATATGTATATATCAACTGTACACACTTCCCTGAGTACAGTGTGTGAGTGTAGATATGTATATATCGACTGTACACACTTCCCTGAGTACAGTGTGTGAGTGTAGATATGTATATATCAACTATACACGCTTCTCTGAGTACAGTGTGTGAGTGTAGATATGTATATATCAACTGTACACACTTCAATGAGTACAGTGTGTGAGTGTAGATATGTATATATCAACTATACACGCTTCTCTGAGTACAGTGTGTGAGTGTAGATATGTATATATCAACTATACACGCTTCCCTGAGTACAGTGTGTGAGTGTAGATATGTGTATATCAACTATACACACTTCCCTGAGTACAGTGTGTGAGTGTAGATATGTATATATCAACTATACACGCTTTCCTGAGTACAGTGTGTGAGTGTAGATATGTGTATATCAACTATACACACTTCCCTGAGTACAGTGTGTGAGTGTAGATATGTATATATCAAGTGTACACACTTCCCTGAGTACAGTGGGTGAGTGTAGATATGTATATATCAACTGTACTCACTTCCCTGAGTACAGTGGGTGAGTGTCGATATGTGTATATCAACTGTACACACTTCCCTGAGTACAGTGTGTGAGTGTAGATATGTGTATATCAACTATACAGACTTCCCTGAGTACAGTGTGTGAGTGTAGATATGTATATATCAACTATACACACTTCCCTGAGTACAGTGTGTGAGTGTAGATATGTGTATATCAACTGTACACACTTCCCTGAGTACAGTGGGTGAGTGTAGATATATATATATCAATTGTACTCACTTCCCTGAGTACAGTGGGTGAGTGTAGATATGTATATATCAACTGTACTCACTTCCCTGAGTACAGTGTGTGAGTGTAGATATGTGTATACACACTTCCCTGAGTACAGTGTGTGAGTGTAGATATGTATATATCAACTATACACACTTCCCTGAGTACTGTGTGTGAGTGTAGATATGTATATATCAACTATACACGCTTCTCTGAGTACAGTGTGTGAGTGTAGATATGTATATATCAACTGTACACACTTCCCTGAGTACAGTGTGTGAGTGTAGATATGTATATATCAACTATACACGCTTCTCTGAGTACAGTGTGTGAGTGTAGATATGTATATATCAACTATACACGCTTCCCTGAGTACAGTGTGTGAGTGTAGATATGTGTATATCAACTATACACACTTCCCTGAGTACAGTGTGTGAGTGTAGATATGTATATATCAACTATACACACTTCCCTGAGTACAGTGTGTGAGTGTAGATATGTATATATCAAGTGTACACACTTCCTTGAGTACAGCGTGTGAGTGTAGATATGTATATATCAAGTGTACACACTTCCCTGAGTACAGTGTGTGAGTGTAGATATGTATATATCAAGTGTACACACTTCCCTGAGTACAGTGTGTGAGTGTAGATATGTATATATCAACTGTACACACTTCCCTGAGTACAGTGTGTGAGTGTAGATATGTATATATCAACTGTACACACTTCCCTGAGTACAGTGTGTGAGTGTAGATATGTATATATCAACTATACACACTTCCCTGAGTACAGTGTGTGAGTGTAGATATGAATATATCAACTATACACACTTCCCTGAGTACAGTGTGTGAGTGTAGATATGTGTATATCAACTGTACACACTTCCCTGAGTACAGTGTGTGAGTGTAGATATGTATATATCAACTATACACACTTCCCTGAGTACAGTGTGTGAGTGTAGATATGAATATATCAACTATACACACTTCCCTGAGTACAGTGTGTGAGTGTAGATATGTGTATATCAACTGTACACACTTCCCTGAGTACAGTGGGTGAGTGTAGATATGTATATATCAACTGTACACACTTCCCTGAGTACAGTGTGTGAGTGTAGATATGTATATATCAAGTGTACACACTTCCTTGAGTACAGCGTGTGAGTGTAGATATGTATATATGAACTATACACGCTTCTCTGAGTACAGTGTGTGAGTGTAGATATGTATATATGAACTGTACACACTTCTCTGAGTACAGTGTGTGAGTGTAGATATGTATATATGAACTGTACACACTTCCTTGAGTACAGCGTGTGAGTGTAGATATGTATATATCAAGTGTACACACTTCCCTGAGTACAGTGTGTGAGTGTAGATATGTATATATCAACTATACACACTTCCCTGAGTACAGTGTGTGAGTGTAGATATGTGTATATCAACTGTACACACTTCCCTGAGTACAGTGTGTGAGTGTAGATATGTATATATCAACTGTACACACTTCCCTGAGTACAGTGTGTGAGTGTAGGTATGTATATATCAACTATACACGCTTCTCTGAGTACAGTGTGTGAGTGTAGATATGTATATATCAACTGTACGCACTTCCCTGAGTACAGTGTGTGAGTGTAGATATGTATATATCAACTGTACACACTTCCCTGAGTACAGTGTGTGAGTGTAGGTATGTATATATCAACTATACACACTTCCCTGAGTACAGTGTGTGAGTGTATATATGTATATATCAAGTGTACACACTTCCTTGAGTACAGCGTGTGAGTGTAGATATGTATATATCAAGTGTACACACTTCCCTGAGTACAGTGTGTGAGTGTAGATATGTATATATCAACTATACACACTTCCCTGAGTACAGTGTGTGAGTGTAGATATGTGTATATCAACTGTACACACTTCCCTGAGTACAGTGTGTGAGTGTAGATATGTATATATCAACTGTACACACTTCCCTGAGTACAGTGTGTGAGTGTAGGTATGTATATATCAACTATACACACTTCCCTGAGTACAGTGTGTGAGTGTAGATATGTGTATATCAACTGTACACACTTCCCTGAGTACAGTGGGTGAGTGTAGATATGTGTATATCAACTGTACACACTTCCCTGAGTACAGCGTGTGAGTGTAGATATGTGTATATCAACTATACACACTTCCCTAAGTACAGTGTGTGAGTGTAGATATGTATATATCAACTGTACACACTTCTCTGAGTACAGTGGGTGAGTGTAGATATGTGTATATCAACTGTACACACTTCCCTGAGTACAGTGTGTGAGTGTAGATATGTGTATATCAACTGTACACGCTTCCCTGAGTACAGTGTGTGAGTGTAGATATGTGTATATTAACTGTACACACTTCCCTGAGTACAGTGAGTGAGGGTAGATATGTGTATACACACTTCCCTGAGTATAGTGTGTGAGTGTAGATATGTATATATCAACTATACACACTTCCCTGAGAACAGTGGGTGAGTGTAGATATGTATATATCAACTGTACACACTTCTCTGAGAACAGTGGGTGAGTGTAGATATGTATATATCAACTGTACACACTTCCCTGAGTACAGTGTGTGAGTGTAGATATGTGTATACACACTTCCCTGAGTACAGTGTGTGAGTGTAGATATGTATATATCAACTGTACACACTTCTCTGAGTACAGTGTGTGAGTGTAGATATGTATATATCAACTGTACACACTTCTCTGAGTACAGTGGGTAAGTGTAGATATGTATATATCAACTGTACACACTTCCCTGAGTACAGTGTGTGAGTGTAGATATGTATATATCAACTATACACACTTCCCTGAGTACAGTGTGTGAGTGTAGATATGTATATTTCAACTATACACACTTCTCTGATTACAGTGTGTGAGTGTAGATATGTATATATCAACTGTACACACTTCTCTGAGTACAGTGGGTGAGTGTAGATATGTATATATCAACTATACACACTTCCCTGAGTACAGTGTGTGAGTGTAGATATGTGTATATCAACTATACACACTTCCCTGAGTACAGTGTGTGAGTGTAGATATGTATATATCAACTATACACACTTCCCTGAGTACAGTGTGTGAGTGTAGATATGTGTATATCAACTGTACACACTTCCCTGAGTACAGTGGGTGAGGGTAGATATATATATATCAATTGTACTCACTTCCCTGAGTACAGTGAGTGAGTGTCGATATGTGTATATCAACTGTACACACTTCCCTGAGTACAGTGTGTGAGTGTAGATATGTATATATCAACTGTACACACTTCCCTGAGTACTGTAGGTGAGTGTAGATATGTGTATATCAACTGTACACACTTCCCTGAGTACAGTGTGTGAGTGTAGATATGTGTATATCAACTATACACACTTCCCTAAGTACAGTGTGTGAGTGTAGATATATATATATCAACTATACACACTTCCCTGAGTACAGTGTGTGAGTGTAGATATGTATATATCAACTGTACACACTTCTCTGAGTACAGTGTGTGAGTGTAGATATGTATATATCAACTGTACACACTTCCCTGAGTGCAGTGTGTGAGTGTAGATATGTGTATACCAACTATACACACTTCCCTGAGTACAGTGTGTGAGTGTAGATATGTATATATCAACTGTACGCACTTCCCTGAGTAGAGTGTGTGAGTGTAGATATGTATATATCAACTGTACACACTTCCCTGAGTGCAGTGTGTGAGTGTAGATATGTGTATACCAACTATACACACTTCCCTGAGTACAGTGTGTGAGTGTAGATATGTATATATCAACTGTACGCACTTCCCTGAGTAGAGTGTGTGAGTGTAGATATGTATATATCAACTGTACACACTTCCCTGAGTACAGTGTGTGAGTGTAGATATGTATATATCGACTGTACACACTTCCCTGAGTACAGTGTGTGAGTGTAGATATGTATATATCAACTATACACGCTTCTCTGAGTACAGTGTGTGAGTGTAGATATGTATATATCAACTGTACACACTTCAATGAGTACAGTGTGTGAGTGTAGATATGTATATATCAACTATACACGCTTCTCTGAGTACAGTGTGTGAGTGTAGATATGTATATATCAACTATACACGCTTCCCTGAGTACAGTGTGTGAGTGTAGATATGTGTATATCAACTATACACACTTCCCTGAGTACAGTGTGTGAGTGTAGATATGTATATATCAACTATACACGCTTTCCTGAGTACAGTGTGTGAGTGTAGATATGTGTATATCAACTATACACACTTCCCTGAGTACAGTGTGTGAGTGTAGATATGTATATATCAAGTGTACACACTTCCCTGAGTACAGTGGGTGAGTGTAGATATGTATATATCAACTGTACTCACTTCCCTGAGTACAGTGGGTGAGTGTCGATATGTGTATATCAACTGTACACACTTCCCTGAGTACAGTGTGTGAGTGTAGATATGTGTATATCAACTATACAGACTTCCCTGAGTACAGTGTGTGAGTGTAGATATGTATATATCAACTATACACACTTCCCTGAGTACAGTGTGTGAGTGTAGATATGTGTATATCAACTGTACACACTTCCCTGAGTACAGTGGGTGAGTGTAGATATATATATATCAATTGTACTCACTTCCCTGAGTACAGTGGGTGAGTGTAGATATGTATATATCAACTGTACTCACTTCCCTGAGTACAGTGTGTGAGTGTAGATATGTGTATACACACTTCCCTGAGTACAGTGTGTGAGTGTAGATATGTATATATCAACTATACACACTTCCCTGAGTACTGTGTGTGAGTGTAGATATGTATATATCAACTATACACGCTTCTCTGAGTACAGTGTGTGAGTGTAGATATGTATATATCAACTGTACACACTTCCCTGAGTACAGTGTGTGAGTGTAGATATGTATATATCAACTATACACGCTTCTCTGAGTACAGTGTGTGAGTGTAGATATGTATATATCAACTATACACGCTTCCCTGAGTACAGTGTGTGAGTGTAGATATGTGTATATCAACTATACACACTTCCCTGAGTACAGTGTGTGAGTGTAGATATGTATATATCAACTATACACACTTCCCTGAGTACAGTGTGTGAGTGTAGATATGTATATATCAAGTGTACACACTTCCTTGAGTACAGCGTGTGAGTGTAGATATGTATATATCAAGTGTACACACTTCCCTGAGTACAGTGTGTGAGTGTAGATATGTATATATCAAGTGTACACACTTCCCTGAGTACAGTGTGTGAGTGTAGATATGTATATATCAACTGTACACACTTCCCTGAGTACAGTGTGTGAGTGTAGATATGTATATATCAACTGTACACACTTCCCTGAGTACAGTGTGTGAGTGTAGATATGTATATATCAACTATACACACTTCCCTGAGTACAGTGTGTGAGTGTAGATATGAATATATCAACTATACACACTTCCCTGAGTACAGTGTGTGAGTGTAGATATGTGTATATCAACTGTACACACTTCCCTGAGTACAGTGGGTGAGTGTAGATATGTATATATCAACTGTACACACTTCCCTGAGTACAGTGTGTGAGTGTAGATATGTATATATCAAGTGTACACACTTCCTTGAGTACAGCGTGTGAGTGTAGACATGTATATATGAACTATACACGCTTCTCTGAGTACAGTGTGTGAGTGTAGATATGTATATATGAACTGTACACACTTCTCTGAGTACAGTGTGTGAGTGTAGATATGTATATATGAACTGTACACACTTCCTTGAGTACAGCGTGTGAGTGTAGATATGTATATATCAAGTGTACACACTTCCCTGAGTACAGTGTGTGAGTGTAGATATGTATATATCAACTATACACTCTTCCCTGAGTACAGTGTGTGAGTGTAGATATGTGTATATCAACTGTACACACTTCCCTGAGTACAGTGTGTGAGTGTAGATATGTATATATCAACTGTACACACTTCCCTGAGTACAGTGTGTGAGTGTAGGTATGTATATATCAACTATACACGCTTCTCTGAGTACAGTGTGTGAGTGTAGATATGTATATATCAACTGTACACACTTCCCTGAGTACAGTGTGTGAGTGTAGATATGTATATATCAACTGTACACACTTCCCTGAGTACAGTGTGTGAGTGTAGGTATGTATATATCAACTATACACACTTCCCTGAGTACAGTGTGTGAGTGTAGATATGTATATATCAAGTGTACACACTTCCTTGAGTACAGCGTGTGAGTGTAGATATGTATATATCAAGTGTACACACTTCCCTGAGTACAGTGTGTGAGTGTAGATATGTATATATCAACTATACACACTTCCCTGAGTACAGTGTGTGAGTGTAGATATGTGTATATCAACTGTACACACTTCCCTGAGTACAGTGTGTGAGTGTAGATATGTATATATCAACTGTACACACTTCCCTGAGTACAGTGTGTGAGTGTAGGTATGTATATATCAACTATACACACTTCCCTGAGTACAGTGTGTGAGTGTAGATATGTGTATATCAACTGTACACACTTCCCTGAGTACAGTGGGTGAGTGTAGATATGTGTATATCAACTGTACACACTTCCCTGAGTACAGCGTGTGAGTGTAGATATGTGTATATCAACTATACACACTTCCCTAAGTACAGTGTGTGAGTGTAGATATGTATATATCAACTGTACACACTTCTCTGAGTACAGTGGGTGAGTGTAGATATGTGTATATCAACTGTACACACTTCCCTGAGTACAGTGTGTGAGTGTAGATATGTGTATATCAACTGTACACGCTTCCCTGAGTACAGTGTGTGAGTGTAGATATGTGTATATTAACTGTACACACTTCCCTGAGTACAGTGTGTGAGGGTAGATATGTGTATACACACTTCCCTGAGTATAGTGTGTGAGTGTAGATATGTATATATCAACTATACACACTTCCCTGAGAACAGTGGGTGAGTGTAGATATGTATATATCAACTGTACACACTTCTCTGAGAACAGTGGGTGAGTGTAGATATGTATATATCAACTGTACACACTTCCCTGAGTACAGTGTGTGAGTGTAGATATGTGTATACACACTTCCCTGAGTACAGTGTGTGAGTGTAGATATGTATATATCAACTGTACACACTTCTCTGAGTACAGTGTGTGAGTGTAGATATGTATATATCAACTGTACACACTTCTCTGAGTACAGTGGGTAAGTGTAGATATGTATATATCAACTGTACACACTTCCCTGAGTACAGTGTGTGAGTGTAGATATGTATATATCAACTATACACACTTCCCTGAGTACAGTGTGTGAGTGTAGATATGTATATTTCAACTATACACACTTCTCTGATTACAGTGTGTGAGTGTAGATATGTATATATCAACTGTACACACTTCTCTGAGTACAGTGGGTGAGTGTAGATATGTATATATCAACTATACACACTTCCCTGAGTACAGTGTGTGAGTGTAGATATGTGTATATCAACTATACACACTTCCCTGAGTACAGTGTGTGAGTGTAGATATGTATATATCAACTGTACACACTTCCCTGAGTAGAGTGTGTGAGTGTAGATATGTATATATCAACTGTACACACTTCCCTGAGTACAGTGTGTGAGTGTAGATATGTGTATATCAACTATACACACTTCCCTGAGTACAGTGTGTGAGTGTAGATATGTGTATATCAACTGTACACACTTCCCTGAGTACAGTGTGTGAGTGTAGATATGTATATATCAACTATACACGCTTCTCTGAGTACAGTGTGTGAGTGTAGATATGTATATATCAACTATACACGCTTCTCTGAGTACAGTGTGTGAGTGTAGATATGTATATATCAACTGTACACACTTCCCTGAGTACAGTGTGTGAGTTTAGATATGTATATATCAAGTGTACACACTTCCCTGAGTACAGTGTGTGAGTGTAGATATGTATATATCAAGTGTACACACTTCCCTGAGTATAGTGGGTGAGTGTAGATATGTGTATATCAACTGTACACACTTCCCTGAGTACAGTGTGTGAGTGTAGATATGTGTATATCAACTATACACACTTCCCTAAGTACAGTGTGTGAGTGTAGATATGTATATATCAACTATACACACTTCCCTGAGTACAGTGTGTGAGTGTAGATATGTGTATATCAACTGTACACACTTCCCTGAGTACAGTGGGTGAGGGTAGATATATATATATCAATTGTACTCACTTCCCTGAGTACAGTGGGTGAGTGTCGATATGTGTATATCAACTGTACACACTTCCCTGAGTACAGTGTGTGAGTGTAGATATGTATATATCAACTGTACACACTTCCCTGAGTACTGTAGGTGAGTGTAGATATGTGTATATCAACTGTACACACTTCCCTGAGTACAGTGTGTGAGTGTAGATATGTGTATATCAACTATACACACTTCCCTAAGTACAGTGTGTGAGTGTAGATATGTATATATCAACTATACACACTTCCCTGAGTACAGTGTGTGAGTGTAGATATGTATATATCAACTGTACACACTTCTCTGAGTACAGTGTGTGAGTGTAGATATGTATATATCAACTGTACACACTTCTCTGAGTACAGTGGGTGAGTGTAGATACGTATATATCAACTGTACACACTTCTCTGAGTACAGTGTGTGAGTGTAGATATGTATATATCAACTGTACACACTTCCCTGAGTGCAGTGTGTGAGTGTAGATATGTGTATACCAACTATACACACTTCCCTGAGTACAGTGTGTGAGTGTAGATATGTATATATCAACTGTACACACTTCTCTGAGTACAGTGTGTGAGTGTAGATATGTGTATATCAACTATACACGCTTCCCTGAGTACAGTGTGTGAGTGTAGATATGTGTATATCAACTATACACACTTCCCTGAGTACAGTGGGTGAGTGTAGATATGTATATATCAACTGTACACACTTCCCTGAGTACAGTGTGTGAGTGTAGATATGTATATATCAACTGTACACACTTCCCTGAGTACAGTGGGTGAGTGTAGATATGTATATATCAACTGTACACACTTCCCTGAGTACAGTGTGTGAGTGTAGATATATATATATCAATTGTACTCACTTCCCTGAGTACAGTGGGTGAGTGTAGATATGTATATATCAACTGTACTCACTTCCCTGAGTACAGTGTGTGAGTGTAGATATGTGTATACACACTTCCCTGAGTACAGTGTGTGAGTGTAGATATGTATATATCAACTATACACACTTCCCTGAGTACTGTGTGTGAGTGTAGATATGTATATATCAACTATACACGCTTCTCTGAGTACAGTGTGTGAGTGTAGATATGTATATATCAACTGTACACACTTCCCTGAGTACAGTGTGTGAGTGTAGGTATGTATATATCAACTATACACGCTTCTCTGAGTACAGTGTGTGAGTGCAGATATGTATATATCAACTATACACGCTTCCCTGAGTACAGTGTGTGAGTGTAGATATGTGTATATCAACTATACACACTTCCCTGAGTACAGTGTGTGAGTGTAGATATGTATATATCAACTATACACACTTCCCTGAGTACAGTGTGTGAGTGTAGATATGTATATATCAAGTGTACACACTTCCTTGAGTACAGCGTGTGAGTGTAGATATGTATATATCAAGTGTACACACTTCCCTGAGTACAGTGTGTGAGTGTAGATATGTATATATCAACTGTACACACTTCCCTGAGTACAGTGGGTGAGTGTAGATATGTATATATCAACTATACACACTTCCCTGAGTACAGTGTGTGAGTGTAGATATGTGTATATCAACTGTACACACTTCCCTGAGTACAGTGGGTGAGTGTAGATATATATATATCAATTGTACTCACTTCCCTGAGTACAGTGGGTGAGTGTAGATATGTATATATCAACTGTACTCACTTCCCTGAGTACAGTGGGTGAGTGTCGATATGTGTATATCAACTGTACACACTTCCCTGAGTACAGTGTGTGAGTGTAGATATGTATATATCAACTGTACACACTTCCCTGAGTACAGTGGGTGAGTGTAGATATGTGTATATCAACTGTACACACTTCCTTGAGTACAGTGTGTGAGTGTAGATATGTATATATCAACTGTACACACTTCTCTGAGTACAGTGGGTGAGTGTAGATATGTGTATATCAACTGTACACACTTCCCTGAGTACAGTGTGTGAGTGTAGATATGTGTATATCAACTGTACACGCTTCCCTGAGTACAGTGTGTGAGTGTAGATATGTGTATATTAACTGTACACACTTCCCTGAGTACAGTGTGTGAGTGTAGATATGTGTATACACACTTCCCTGAGTATAGTGTGTGAGTGTAGATATGTATATATCAACTATACACACTTCCCTGAGAACAGTGGGTGAGTGTAGATATGTATATATCAACTGTACACACTTCTCTGAGAACAGTGGGTGAGTGTAGATATGTATATATCAACTGTACACACTTCCCTGAGTACAGTGTGTGAGTGTAGATATGTGTATACAAACTTCCCTGAGTACAGTGTGTGAGTGTAGATATGTATATAACAACTGTACACACTTCTCTGAGTACAGTGTGTGAGTGTAGATATGTATATATCAACTGTACACACTTCTCTGAGTACAGTGGGTAAGTGTAGATATGTATATATCAACTGTACACACTTCCCTGAGTACAGTGTGTGAGTGTAGATATGTATATATCAACTATACACACTTCCCTGAGTACAGTGTGTGAGTGTAGATATGTATATTTCAACTATACACACTTCTCTGATTACAGTGTGTGAGTGTAGATATGTATATATCAACTGTACACACTTCTCTGAGTACAGTGGGTGAGTGTAGATATGTATATATCAACTATACACACTTCCCTGAGTACAGTGTGTGAGTGTAGATATGTGTATATCAACTATACACACTTCCCTGAGTACAGTGTGTGAGTGTAGATATGTATATATCAACTGTACACACTTCCCTGAGTAGAGTGTGTGAGTGTAGATATGTATATATCAACTGTACACACTTCCCTGAGTACAGTGTGTGAGTGTAGATATGTGTATATCAACTATACACACTTCCCTGAGTACAGTGTGTGAGTGTAGATATGAGTATATCAACTGTACACACTTCCCTGAGTACAGTGTGTGAGTGTAGATATGTATATATCAACTATACACGCTTCTCTGAGTAGAGTGTGTGAGTGTAGATATGTATATATCAACTATACACGCTTCTCTGAGTACAGTGTGTGAGTGTAGATATGTATATATCAACTGTACACACTTCCCTGAGTACAGTGTGTGAGTGTAGATATGTATATATCAAGAGTACACACTTCCCTGAGTACAGCGTGTGAGTGTAGATATGTATATATCAAGTGTACACACTTCCCTGAGTACAGTGTGTGAGTGTAGATATGTATATATCAAGTGTACACACTTCCCTGAGTATAGTGGGTGAGTGTAGATATGTGTATATCAACTGTACACACTTCCCTGAGTACAGTGTGTGAGTGTAGATATGTGTATATCAACTATACACACTTCCCTAAGTACAGTGTGTGAGTGTAGATATGTATATATCAACTATACACACTTCCCTGAGTACAGTGTGTGAGTGTAGATATGTGTATATCAACTGTACACACTTCCCTGAGTACAGTGGGTGAGGGTAGATATATATATATCAATTGTACTCACTTCTCTGAGTACAGTGTGTGAGTGTAGATATGTATATATCAACTGTACACACTTCCCTGAGTACTGTAGGTGAGTGTAGATATGTGTATATCAACTGTACACACTTCCCTGAGTACAGTGTGTGAGTGTAGATATGTGTATATCAACTATACACACTTCCCTAAGTACAGTGTGTGAGTGTAGATATGTATATATCAACTATACACACTTCCCTGAGTACAGTGTGTGAGTGTAGATATGTATATATCAACTGTACACACTTCTCTGAGTACAGTGTGTGAGTGTAGATATGTATATATCAACTGTACACACTTCTCTGAGTACAGTGGGTGAGTGTAGATATGTATATATCAACTGTACACACTTCTCTGAGTACAGTGTGTGAGTGTAGATATGTATATATCAACTGTACACACTTCCCTGAGTGCAGTGTGTGAGTGTCGATATGTGTATACCAACTATACACACTTCCCTGAGTACAGTGTGTGAGTGTAGATATGTATATATCAACTGTACACACTTCTCTGAGTACAGTGTGTGAGTGTAGATATGTGTATATCAACTATACACGCTTCCCTGAGTACAGTGTGTGAGTGTAGATATGTGTATATCAACTATACACACTTCCCTGAGTACAGTGGGTGAGTGTAGATATGTATATATCAACTGTACACACTTCCCTGAGTACAGTGTGTGAGTGTAGATATGTATATATCAACTGTACACACTTCCCTGAGTACAGTGTGTGAGTGTAGATATGTATATATCAACTGTACACACTTCTCTGAGTACAGTGTGTGAGTGTAGATATGTGTATATCAACTATACACGCTTCCCTGAGTACAGTGTGTGAGTGTAGATATGTGTATATCAACTATACACACTTCCCTGAGTACAGTGGGTGAGTGTAGATATGTATATATCAACTGTACACACTTCCCTGAGTACAGTGTGTGAGTGTAGATATGTGTATATCAACTATACACACTTCCCTGAGTACAGTGGGTGAGTGTAGATATGTATATATCAACTGTACACACTTCCCTGAGTACAGTGTGTGAGTGTAGATATGTATATATCAACTGTACACACTTCCCTGAGTACAGTGTGGTGAGTGTAGATATGTATATATCAATTGTACTCACTTCCCTGAGTACAGTGGGTGAGTGTAGATATGTATATATCAACTGTAATCACTTCCCTGAGTACAGTGTGTGAGTGTAGATATGTGTATACACACTTCCCTGAGTACAGTGTGTGAGTGTAGATATGTATATATCAACTATACACACTTCCCTGAGTACTGTGTGTGAGTGTAGATATGTATATATCAACTATACACGCTTCTCTGAGTACAGTATGTGAGTGTAGATATGTATATATCAACTGTACACACTTCCCTGAGTACAGTGTGTGAGTGTAGATATGTATATATCAACTATACACGCTTCTCTGAGTACAGTGTGTGAGTGTAGATATGTATATATCAACTATACACGCTTCCCTGAGTACAGTGTGTGTGTGTAGATATGTGTATATCAACTATACACACTTCCCTGAGTACAGTGTGTGAGTGTAGATATGTATATATCAACTGTACACACTTCTCTGAGTACAGTGTGTCAGTGTAGATATGTACATATCAACTGTACACACTTCCCTGAGTACAGTGTGTGAGTGTAGATATGTATATATCAACTATACACACTTCCCTGAGTACAGTGTGTGAGTGTAGATATGTATATATCAACTATACACACTTCCCTGAGTACAGTGTGTGAGTGTAGATATGTATATATCAAGTGTACACACTTCCTTGAGTACAGCGTGTGAGTGTAGATATGTATATATCAACTGTACACACTTCCCTGAGTACAGTGTGTGAGTGTAGATATGTATATATCAAGAGTACACACTTCCCTGAGTACAGCGTGTGAGTGTAGATATGTATATATCAAGTGTACACACTTCCCTGAGTACAGTGTGTGAGTGTAGATATGTATATATCAAGTGTACACACTTCCCTGAGTATAGTGGGTGAGTGTAGATATGTGTGTATCAACTGTACACACTTCCCTGAGTACAGTGGGTGAGTGTAGATATGTATATATCAACTATACACACTTCCCTGAGTACAGTGTGTGAGAGTAGATATGTATATATCAACTGTACACACTTCTCTGAGTACAGTGTGTGAGTGTAGATATGTGTATATCAACTATACACACTTCCCTAAGTACAGTGTGTGAGTGTAGATATGTATATATCAACTGTACACACTTCTCTGAGTACAGTGGGTGAGTGTAGATATGTGTATATCGACTGTACACACTTCCCTGAGTACAGTGTGTGAGTGTAGATATGTGTATATCAACTGTACACACTTCCCTGAGTACAGTGTGTGAGTGTAGATATGTGTATACACACTTCCCTGAGTACAGTGTGTGAGTGTAGATATGTATATATCAACTATACACACTTCCCTGAGTACAGTGTGTGAGTGTAGATATGTATATATCAAGTGTACACACTTCCCTGAGTATAGTGGGTGAGTGTAGATATGTGTATATCAACTGTACACACTTCCCTGAGTACAGTGGGTGAGTGTAGATATGTATATATCAACTATACACACTTCCCTGAGTACAGTGTGTGAGTGTAGATATGTATATATCAACTGTACACACTTCTCTGAGTACAGTGTGTGAGTGTAGATATGTGTATATCAACTATACACACTTCCCTAAGTACAGTGTGTGAGTGTAGATATGTATATATCAACTGTACACACTTCTCTGAGTACAGTGGGTGAGTGTAGATATGTGTATATCGACTGTACACACTTCCCTGAGTACAGTGTGTGAGTGTAGATATGTGTATATCAACTGTACACACTTCCCTGAGTGCAGTGTGTGAGTGTAGATATGTGTATACACACTTCCCTGAGTACAGTGTGTGAGTGTAGATATGTATATATCAACTATACACACTTCCCTGAGTACAGTGTGTGAGTGTAGATATGTATATATCAACTGTACACACTTCTCTGAGTACAGTGGGTGAGTGTAGATATGTGTATGTCAACTGTACACACTTCCCTGAGTACAGTGTGTGAGTGTAGATATGTATATATCAACTGTACACACTTCTCTGAGTACAGTGTGTCAGTGTAGATATGTATATATCAACTATGCACGCTTCCCTGAGTACAGTGTGTGAGTGTAGATATGTGTATATCAACTATACACACTTCCCTGAGTACAGTGTGTGAGTGTAGATATGTATATATCAACTATACACACTTCCCTGAGTACAGTGTGTGAGTGTAGATATGTATATATCAAGTGTACACACTTCCTTGAGTACAAATTTGATTGTGTAGATATGTATATATCAAGTGTACACACTTCCCTGAGTACAGTGTGTGAGTGTAGATATGTATATATCAACTGTACACACTTCCCTGAGTACAGTGGGTGAGTGTAGATATGTATATATCAACTGTACTCACTTCCCTGAGTACAGTGGGTGAGTGTCGATATGTGTATATCAACTGTACACACATCCCTGAGTAGAGTGTGTGAGTGTAGATATGTACATATCAACTGTACACACTTCTCTGAGTACAGTGGGTGAGTGTAGATATGTGTATATCAACTGTACACACTTCCCTGAGTACAGTGTGTGAGTGTAGATATGTGTATATCAACTATACACACTTCCCTGAGTACAGTGTGTGAGTGTAGATATGTATATATCAACTGTACACACTTCTCTGAGTACAGTGGGTGAGTGTAGATATGTGTATATCAACTGTACACACTTCCCTGAGTACAGTGTGTGAGTGTAGATATGTGTAGATCAACTATACACACTTCCCTAAGTACAGTGTGTGAGTGTAGATATGTATATATCAACTATACACACTTCCCTGAGTACAGTGTGTGAGTGTAGATATGTGTATATCAACTGTACACACTTCCCTGAGTACAGTGTGTGAGTGTAGATATGTGTATATCAACTATACACACTTCCCTGAGTACAGTGTGTGAGTGTAGATATGTATATATCAACTATACACGCTTCTCTGAGTACAATGTGTGAGTATAGATATGTATATATCAACTGTACACACTTCTCTGAGTACAGTGTGTGAGTGTAGATATGTGTATATCAACTGTACACGCCTCCCTGAGTACAGTGTGTGAGTGTAGATATGTATATATCAACTGTACACGCTCTCTGAGTACAGTGGGTGAGTGTAGATATGTGTATATCAACTGTACACGATTCCCTGAGTACAGTGTGTGAGTGTAGATATGTATATATCAACTGTACACGCTTCTCTGAGTACAGTGTGTGAGTGTAGATATGTGTATATCAACTGTACAGACTTCCCTGAGTACAGTGTGTGAGTGTAGATATGTGTATACACACTTCCCTGAGTACAGTGTGTGAGTGTAGATATGTATATATCAACTATACACACTTCCCTGAGTACAGTGTGTGAGTGTAGATATGTATATATCAACTATACACACTTCCCTGAGTACAGTGTGTGAGTGTAGATATGTATATATCAACTGTACACACTTCTCTGAGTACAGTGGGTAAGTGTAGATATGTATATATCAACTGTACACACTTCCCTGAGTACAGTGTGTGAGTGTACATATGTATATATCAACTATACACACTTCCCTGAGTACAGTGTGTGAGTGTAGATATGTATATTTCAACTATACACACTTCTCTGAGTACAGTGTGTGAGTGTAGATATGTATATATCAACTGTACACACTTCTCTGAGTACAGTGGGTGAGTGTAGATATGTATATATCAACTATACACACTTCCCTGAGTACAGTGTGTGAGTGTAGATATGTATATATCAACTGTACACACTTCCCTGAGTAGAGTGTGTGAGTGTAGATATGTATATATCAACTGGACACACTTCCCTGAGTACAGTGTGTGAGTGTAGATATGTGTATATCAACTGTACACGCTTCCCTGAGTACAGTGTGTGAGTGTAGATATGTGTATATCAACTGTACACACTTCTCTGAGTACAGTGTGTCAGTGTAGATATGTATATATCAACTATACACGCTTCCCTGAGTACAGTGTGTGAGTGTAGATATGTGTATATCAACTATACACACTTCCCTGAGTACAGTGTGTGAGTGTAGATATGTATATATCAACTATACACGCTTCTCTGAGTACAGTGTGTGAGTGTAGATATGTATATATCAACTATACACGCTTCTCTGAGTACAGTGTGTGAGTGTAGATATGTATATATCAACTATACACGCTTCTCTGAGTACAGTGTGTGAGTGTAGATATGTATATATCAACTGTACACACTTCCCTGAGTACAGTGTGTGAGTTTAGATATGTATATATCAAGTGTACACACTTCCCTGAGTACAGTGTGTGAGTGTAGATATGTATATATCAAGTGTACACACTTCCCTGAGTTCAGTGTGTGAGTGTAGATATGTATATATCAAGTGTACACACTTCCCTGAGTACAGTGTGTGAGTGTAGATATGTATATATCAACTGTACACACTTCCCTGAGTAGAGTGTGTGAGTGTAGATATGTATATATCAACTATACACACTTCCCTGAGTACAGTGTGTGAGTGTAGATATGTATATATCAACTATACACACTTCCCTGAGTACAGTGTGTGAGTGTAGATATGTGTATATCAACTGTACACACTTCCCTGAGTACAGTGGGTGAGTGTAGATATGTATATATCAATTGTACTCACTTCCCTGAGTACAGTGGGTGAGTGTCGATATGTGTATATCAACTGTACACACTTCCCTGAGTACAGTGTGTGAGTGTAGATATGTATATATCAACTGTACACACTTCCCTGAGCACAGTGGGTGAGTGTAGATATGTGTATATCAACTGTACACACTTCCCTGAGTACAGTGTGTGAGTGTAGATATGTGTATATCAACTATACACACTTCCCTAAGTACAGTGTGTGAGTGTAGATATGTATATATCAACTGTACACACTTCTCTGAGTACAGTGGGTGAGTGTAGATATGTGTATATCAACTGTACACACTTCCCTGAGTACAGTGTGTGAGTGTAGATATGTGTATATCAACTGTACACGCTTCCCTGAGTACAGTGTGTGAGTGTAGATATGTGTATATCAACTGTACACACTTCCCTGAGTACAGTGTGTGAGTGTAGATATGTGTATACACACTTCCCTGAGTACAGTGTGTGAGTGTAGATATGTATATATCAACTATACACACTTCCCTGAGTACAGTGGGTGAGTGTAGATATGTATATATCAACTGTACACACTTCCCTGAGTACAGTGTGTGAGTGTAGATATGTATATATCAACTGTACACACTTCTCTGAGTACAGTGGGTGAGTGTAGATATGTGTATATCAACTGTACACACTTCCCTGAGTACAGTGTGTGAGTGTAGATATGTATATATCAACTGTACACACTTCTCTGAGTACAGTGTATGAGTGTAGATATGTATATATCAACTGTACACACTTCTCTGAGTACAGTGTGTCAGTGTAGATATGTATATATCAACTATAAACGCTTCCCTGAGTAGAGTGTGTGAGTGTAGATATGTGTATATCAACTATACACACTTCCCTGAGTACAGTGTGTGAGTGTAGATATGTATATATCAACTATACACACTTCCCTGAGTACAGTTGGTGAGTGTAGATATGTATATATCAAGTGTACACACTTCCTTGAGTACAGTGTGTGGGTGTAGATATGTATATATCAAGTGTACACACTTCCCTGAGTACAGTGTGTGAGTGTAGATATGTATATATCAACTGTACACACTTCCCTGAGTACAGTGGGTGAGTGTAGATATGTATATATCAACTGCACTCACTTCCCTGAGTACAGTGGGTGAGTGTCGATATGTGTATATCAACTGTACACACTTCCCTGAGTAGAGTGTGTGAGTGTAGATATGTATATATCAACTGTAGACACTTCTCTGAGTACAGTGGGTGAGTGTAGATATGTGTATATCAACTGTACACGCTTCCCTGAGTACAGTGTGTGAGTTTAGATATGTATATATCAACTATACACACTTCCCTGAGTACAGTGTGTGAGTGTAGATATGTATATATCAACTGTACACACTTCTCTGAGTACAGTGGGTGAGTGTAGATATGTGTATATCAACTGTACACACTTCTCTGAGTACAGTGTGTGAGTGTAGATATGTATATATCAACTATACACACTTCCCTGAGTACAGTGTGTGAGTGTAGATATGTATATATGAACTGTACACACTTCTCTGAGTACAGTGGGTGAGTGTAGATATGTGTATATCAACTGTACACACTTCTCTGAGTACAGTGTGTGAGTGTAGATATGTATATATCAACTATACACACTTCCCTGAGTACAGTGTGTGAGTGTAGATATGTATATATGAACTGTACACACTTCTCTGATGACAGTGGGTGAGTGTAGATATGTGTATATCAACTGTACACACTTCCCTGAGTACAGTGTGTGAGTGTAAATATGTGTATACACACTTCTCTGAGTACAGTGTGTGAATGTAGATATGTATATATGAACTGTACACACTTCCCTGAGTACAGTGTGTGAGTGTAAATATGTGTATATCAACTGTACACACTTCCCTGAGTACAGTGTGTGAGTGTAGATATGTGTATACACACTTCTCTGAGTACAGTGTGTGAGTGTAGATATGTATATATCAACTATACACACTTCCCTGAGTACAGTGTGTGAGTGTAGATATGTATATATCAACTATACACGCTTCTCTGAGTACAGTGTGTGAGTGTAGATATGTATATATGAACTGTACACACTTCCCTGAGTACAGTGTGTGAGTGTAAATATGTGTATATCAACTGTACACACTTCTCTGAGTACAGTGTGTGAGTGTAGATATGTATATATCAACTGTACACACTTCCCTGAGTACAGTGTGTGAGTGTAGATATGTATATATCAAATATACACACTTCTCTGAGTACAGTGTGTGAGTGTAGATATGTATATATCAACTGTACACACTTCCCTGTGTACAGTGTGTGAGTGTAGATATGTATATATCAACTATACACACTTCCCTGAGTACAGTGTGTGAGTGTAGATATGTGTATATCAACTGTACACACTTCCCTGAGTACAGTGTGTGAGTGTAGATATGTGTATACACACTTCCCTGAGTGCAGTGTGTGAGTGTAGATATGTATATAACAACTATACACGCTTCTCTGAGTACAGTGGGTGAGTGTAGATATGTATATATCAACTGTACACACTTCCCTGAGTACAGTGTGTGAGTGTAGATATGTATATATCAAGTGTACACACTTCCCTGAGTACAGTGTGTGATTGTAGATATGTGTATATCAACTGTACACACTTCCCTGAGTACAGTGTGTGAGTGTAGATATGTATATATCAAGTGTACACACTTCCCTGAGTACAGTGTGTGAGTGTAGATATGTGTATATCAACTGTACACACTTCCGTGAGTACAGTGTGTGAGTGTAGATATGTGTATACACACTTCCCTGAGTACAGTGTGTGAGTGTAGATATGTATATATCAACTGTACACACTTCCCTGAGTACAGTGGGTGAGTGTAGATATGTGTATATCAACTATACACACTTCCCTGAGTACAGTGTGTGAGTGTAGATATGTGTATATCAACTATACACACTTCCCTGAGTACAGTGTGTGAGTGTAGATATGTATATATCAACTGTACACACTTCCCTGAGTAGAGTGTGTGAGTGTAGATAAGTATATATCAACTGTACACACTTCCCTGAGTACAGTGTGTGAGTGTAGATATGTATATATCAACTGTACACACTTCCCTGAGTACAGTGTGTGAGTGTAGATATGTGTATATCAACTATACACGCTTCTCTGAGTACAGTGTGTGAGTGTAGATATGTGTTTATCAACTGTACACACTTCCCTGAATACAGTGTGTGAGTGTAGATATGTATATATCAACTGTACACGTTTCTCTGAGTACAGTGTGTGAGTGTAGATATGTGTATATAAACTGTACACACTTCCCTGAGTACAGTGTGTGAGTGTAGATATGTATATATCAACTATACACGCTTCTCTGAGTACAGTGTGTGAGTGTAGATATGTATATATCAACTATACACGCTTCTCTGAGTACAGTGTGTGAGTGTAGATATGTATATATCAACAGTACACACTTCCCTGAGTACAGTGTGTGATTGTAGATATGTGTATATCAACTGTACACACTTCCCTGAGTACAGTGTGTGAGTGTAGATATGTATATATCAAGTGTACACACCTCCCTGAGTACAGTGTGTGAGTGTAGATATGTATATATCAACTATACACACTTATCTGAGTACAGTGTGTGAGTGTAGATATGTATATATCAACTGTACACACTTCTCTGAGTACAGTGTGTGAGTGTAGATATGTATATATCAACTGTACACACTTCTCTGTGTACAGTGGGTGAGTGTAGATATGTATATATCAACTGTACTCACTTCCCTGAGTACAGTGTGTGAGTGTAGATATGTATATATCAACTGTACACGCTTCTCTGAGTACACTGGGTGAGTGTAGATATGTATATATCAACTGTACACACTTCCCTGAGTACAGTGTGTGAGTGTAGATATGTGTATATCAACTGTACACACTTCCCTGAGTACAGTGTGTGAGTGTAGATATGTATATATCAACTGTACACACTTCTCTGAGTACAGTGTGTGAGTGTAGATATGTACATATCAACTGTACACACTTCCCTGAGTACAGTGTGTGAGTGTAGATATGTATATATCAACTATACACGCTTCTCTGAGTACAGTGTGTGAGTGTAGATATGTATATATCAACTGTACACACTTCCCTGAGTACAGTGTGTGAGTGTAGATATGTATATATCAACTATACACGCTTCTCTGAGTACAGTGTGTGAGTGTAGATATGTATATATCAACTATACACGCTTCCCTGAGTACAGTGTGTGAGTGTAGATATGTGTATATCAACTATACATACTTCCCTGAGTAGAGTGTGTGAGTGTAGATATGTATATATCAAGTGTACACACTTCCTTGAGTACAGTGTGTGAGTGTAGATATGTATATATCAAGTGTACACACTTCCCTGAGTACAGTGTGTGAGTGTAGATATGTATATATCAACTGTACACACTTCCCCGAGTACAGTGGGTGAGTGTAGATATGTATATATCAACTGTACTCACTTCCCTGAGTACAGTGGGTGAGTGTCGATATGTGTATATCAACTGTACACACTTCCCTGAGTACAGTGTGTGAGTGTAGATATGTATATATCAACTGTACACACTTCTCTGAGTACAGTGGGTGAGTGTAGATATGTATATATCAACTATACACACTTCCCTGAGTACAGTGTGTGAGTGTAGATATGTGTATATCAACTGTACACACTTCCCTGAGTACAGTGTGTGAGTGTAGATATGTGTATACACACTTCCCTGAGTACAGTGTGTGAGTGTAGATATGTATATATCAACTGTACACACTTCCCTGAGTACAGTGGGTGAGTGTAGATATGTGTATATCAACTATACACACTTCCCTGAGTACAGTGTGTGAGTGTAGATATGTGTATATCAACTATACACACTTCCCTGAGTACAGTGTGTGAGTGTAGATATGTATATATCAACTGTACACACTTCCCTGAGTAGAGTGTGTGAGTGTAGATAAGTATATATCAACTGTACACACTTCCCTGAGTACAGTGTGTGAGTGTAGATATGTATATATCAACTGTACACACTTCCCTGAGTACAGTGTGTGAGTGTAGATATGTATATATCAACTATACACGCTTCTCTGAGTACAGTGTGTGAGGGTAGATATGTATATATCAACTGTACACACTTCCCTGAGTAGAGTGTGTGAGTGTAGATATGTGTATATCAACTGTACACACTTCTCTGAGTACAGTGTGTGAGTGTAGATATGTATATATCAACTATACACACTTCCCTGAGTACTGTGTGTGAGTGTAGATATGTATATATCAACTATACACGCTTCTCTGAGTACAGTGTGTGAGTGTAGATATGTATATATCAACTGTACACACTTCCCTGAGTACAGTGTGTGAGTGTAGGTATGTATATATCAACTATACACGCTTCTCTGAGTACAGTGTGTGAGTGCAGATATGTATATATCAACTGTACACACTTCCCTGAGTACAGTGTGTGAGTGTAGATATGTGTATATCAACTGTACACACTTCCCTGAGTACAGTGGGTGAGTGTAGATATATATATATCAATTGTACTCACTTCCCTGAGTACAGTGGGTGAGTGTAGATATGTATATATCAACTGTACTCACTTCCCTGAGTACAGTGGGTGAGTGTCGATATGTGTATATCAACTGTACACACTTCCCTGAGTACAGTGTGTGAGTGTAGATATGTATATATCAACTGTACACACTTCCCTGAGTACAGTGGGTGAGTGTAGATATGTGTATATCAACTGTACACACTTCCTTGAGTACAGCGTGTGAGTGTAGATATGTGTATATCAACTATACACACTTCCCTAAGTACAGTGTGTGAGTGTAGATATGTATATATCAACTGTACACACTTCTCTGAGTACAGTGGGTGAGTGTAGATATGTGTATATCAACTGTACACACTTCCCTGAGTACAGTGTGTGAGTGTAGATATGTGTATATCAACTGTACACGCTTCCCTGAGTACAGTGTGTGAGTGTAGATATGTGTATATTAACTGTACACACTTCCCTGAGTACAGTGTGTGAGTGTAGATATGTGTATACACACTTCCCTGAGTATAGTGTGTGAGTGTAGATATGTATATATCAACTATACACACTTCCCTGAGAACAGTGGGTGAGTGTAGATATGTATATATCAACTGTACACACTTCTCTGAGAACAGTGGGTGAGTGTAGATATGTATATATCAACTGTACACACTTCCCTGAGTACAGTGTGTGAGTGTAGATATGTGTATACAAACTTCCCTGAGTACAGTGTGTGAGTGTAGATATGTATATAACAACTGTACACACTTCTCTGAGTACAGTGTGTGAGTGTAGATATGTATATATCAACTGTACACACTTCTCTGAGTACAGTGGGTAAGTGTAGATATGTATATATCAACTGTACACACTTCCCTGAGTACAGTGTGTGAGTGTAGATATGTATATATCAACTATACACACTTCCCTGAGTACAGTGTGTGAGTGTAGATATGTATATTTCAACTATACACACTTCTCTGATTACAGTGTGTGAGTGTAGATATGTATATATCAACTGTACACACTTCTCTGAGTACAGTGGGTGAGTGTAGATATGTATATATCAACTATACACACTTCCCTGAGTACAGTGTGTGAGTGTAGATATGTGTATATCAACTATACACACTTCCCTGAGTACAGTGTGTGAGTGTAGATATGTATATATCAACTGTACACACTTCCCTGAGTAGAGTGTGTGAGTGTAGATATGTATATATCAACTGTACACACTTCCCTGAGTACAGTGTGTGAGTGTAGATATGTGTATATCAACTATACACACTTCCCTGAGTACAGTGTGTGAGTGTAGATATGAGTATATCAACTGTACACACTTCCCTGAGTACAGTGTGTGAGTGTAGATATGTATATATCAACTATACACGCTTCTCTGAGTAGAGTGTGTGAGTGTAGATATGTATATATCAACTATACACGCTTCTCTAAGTACAGTGTGTGAGTGTAGATATGTATATATCAACTGTACACACTTCCCTGAGTACAGTGTGTGAGTGTAGATATGTATATATCAAGAGTACACACTTCCCTGAGTACAGCGTGTGAGTGTAGATATGTATATATCAAGTGTACACACTTCCCTGAGTACAGTGTGTGAGTGTAGATATGTATATATCAAGTGTACACACTTCCCTGAGTATAGTGGGTGAGTGTAGATATGTGTATATCAACTGTACACACTTCCCTGAGTACAGTGTGTGAGTGTAGATATGTGTATATCAACTATACACACTTCCCTAAGTACAGTGTGTGAGTGTAGATATGTATATATCAACTATACACACTTCCCTGAGTACAGTGTGTGAGTGTAGATATGTGTATATCAACTGTACACACTTCCCTGAGTACAGTGGGTGAGGGTAGATATATATATATCAATTGTACTCACTTCTCTGAGTACAGTGTGTGAGTGTAGATATGTATATATCAACTGTACACACTTCCCTGAGTACTGTAGGTGAGTGTAGATATGTGTATATCAACTGTACACACTTCCCTGAGTACAGTGTGTGAGTGTAGATATGTGTATATCAACTATACACACTTCCCTAAGTACAGTGTGTGAGTGTAGATATGTATATATCAACTATACACACTTCCCTGAGTACAGTGTGTGAGTGTAGATATGTATATATCAACTGTACACACTTCTCTGAGTACAGTGTGTGAGTGTAGATATGTATATATCAACTGTACACACTTCTCTGAGTACAGTGGGTGAGTGTAGATATGTATATATCAACTGTACACACTTCTCTGAGTACAGTGTGTGAGTGTAGATATGTATATATCAACTGTACACACTTCCCTGAGTGCAGTGTGTGAGTGTAGATATGTGTATACCAACTATACACACTTCCCTGAGTACAGTGTGTGAGTGTAGATATGTATATATCAACTGTACACACTTCTCTGAGTACAGTGTGTGAGTGTAGATATGTGTATATCAACTATACACGCTTCCCTGAGTACAGTGTGTGAGTGTAGATATGTGTATATCAACTATACACACTTCCCTGAGTACAGTGGGTGAGTGTAGATATGTATATATCAACTGTACACACTTCCCTGAGTACAGTGTGTGAGTGTAGATATGTATATATCAACTGTACACACTTCCCTGAGTACAGTGGGTGAGTGTAGATATGTATATATCAACTGTACACACTTCCCTGAGTACAGTGTGTGAGTGTAGATATATATATATCAATTGTACTCACTTCCCTGAGTACAGTGGGTGAGTGTAGATATGTATATATCAACTGTACTCACTTCCCTGAGTACAGTGTGTGAGTGTAGATATGTGTATACACACTTCCCTGAGTACAGTGTGTGAGTGTAGATATGTGTATACACACTTCCCTGAGTACAGTGGGTGAGTGTAGATATGTATATATCAACTGTACACACTTCCCTGAGTACAGTGTGTGAGTGTAGATATGTATATATCAACTATACACGCTTCCCTGAGTACAGTGTGTGTGTGTAGATATGTGTATATCAAGTGTACACACTTCCTTGAGTACAGCGTGTGAGTGTAGATATGTATATATCAACTATACACACTTCCCTGAGTACAGTGTGTGAATGTAGATATGTATATATCAACTATACACGCTTCTCTGAGTACAGTGTGTGAGTGTAGATATGTATATATCAACTATACACACTTCCCTGAGTACAGTGTGTGAGTGTAGATATGTATATATCAACTGTACACACTTCCCTGAGTACAGTGTGTGAGTGTAGATATGTATATATCAAGAGTACACACTTCCCTGAGTACAGCGTGTGAGTGTAGATATGTATATATCAAGTGTACACACTTCCCTGAGTACAGTGTGTGAGTGTAGATATGTATATATCAAGTGTACACACTTCCCTGAGTATAGTGGGTGAGTGTAGATATGTGTATATCAACTGTACACACTTCCCTGAGTACAGTGGGTGAGTGTAGATATGTATATATCAACTATACACACTTCCCTGAGTACAGTGTGTGAGTGTAGATATGTATATATCAACTGTACACACTTCTCTGAGTACAGTGTGTGAGTGTAGATATGTGTATATCAACTATACACACTTCCCTAAGTACAGTGTGTGAGTGTAGATATGTATATATCAACTGTACACACTTCTCTGAGTACAGTGGGTGAGTGTAGATATGTGTATATCGACTGTACACACTTCCCTGAGTACAGTGTGTGAGTGTAGATATGTGTATATCAACTGTACACACTTCCCTGAGTACAGTGTGTGAGTGTAGATATGTGTATACACACTTCCCTGAGTACAGTGTGTGAGTGTAGATATGTATATATCAACTATACACACTTCCCTGAGTACAGTGTGTGAGTGTAGATATGTATATATCAAGTGTACACACTTCCCTGAGTATAGTGGGTGAGTGTAGATATGTGTATATCAACTGTACACACTTCCCTGAGTACAGTGGGTGAGTGTAGATATGTATATATCAACTATACACACTTCCCTGAGTACAGTGTGTGAGTGTAGATATGTATATATCAACTGTACACACTTCTCTGAGTACAGTGTGTGAGTGTAGATATGTGTATATCAACTATACACACTTCCCTAAGTACAGTGTGTGAGTGTAGATATGTATATATCAACTGTACACACTTCTCTGAGTACAGTGGGTGAGTGTAGATATGTGTATATCGACTGTACACACTTCCCTGAGTACAGTGTGTGAGTGTAGATATGTGTATATCAACTGTACACACTTCCCTGAGTACAGTGTGTGAGTGTAGATATGTGTATACACACTTCCCTGAGTACAGTGTGTGAGTGTAGATATGTATATATCAACTATACACACTTCCCTGAGTACAGTGTGTGAGTGTAGATATGTATATATCAACTGTACACACTTCTCTGAGTACAGTGGGTGAGTGTAGATATGTGTATATCAACTGTACACACTTCCCTGAGTACAGTGTGTGAGTGTAGATATGTATATATCAACTGTACACACTTCTCTGAGTACAGTGTGTGAGTGTAGATATGTATATATCAAGTGTACACACTTCCTTGAGTACAAATTTGATTGTGTAGATATGTATATATCAAGTGTACACACTTCCCTGAGTACAGTGTGTGAGTGTAGATATGTATATATCAACTGTACACACTTCCCTGAGTACAGTGGGTGAGTGTAGATATGTATATATCAACTGTACTCACTTCCCTGAGTACAGTGGATGAGTGTCGATATGTGTATATCAACTGTACACACATCCCTGAGTAGAGTGTGTGAGTGTAGATATGTACATATCAACTGTACACACTTCTCTGAGTACAGTGGGTGAGTGTAGATATGTGTATATCAACTGTACACACTTCCCTGAGTACAGTGTGTGAGTGTAGATATGTGTATATCAACTATACACACTTCCCTGAGTACAGTGTGTGAGTGTAGATATGTATATATCAACTGTACACACTTCTCTGAGTACAGTGGGTGAGTGTAGATATGTGTATATCAACTGTACACACTTCCCTGAGTACAGTGTGTGAGTGTAGATATGTGTATATCAACTATACACACTTCCCTAAGTACAGTGTGTGAGTGTAGATATGTATATATCAACTATACACACTTCCCTGAGTACAGTGTGTGAGTGTAGATATGTGTATATCAACTGTACACACTTCCCTGAGTACAGTGTGTGAGTGTAGATATGTGTATACACACTTCCCTGAGTACAGTGTGTGAGTGTAGATATGGATATAACAATTATACACGCTTCTCTGAGTACAGTGGGTGAGTGTAGATATGTATATATCAACTGTACACACTTCCCTGAGTACAGTGTGTGATTGTAGATATGTGTATATCAACTGTACACACTTCCCTGAGTACAGTGTGTGAGTGTAGATATGTATATATCAACTATACACACTTCCCTGAGTACAGTGTGTGAGTGTAGATATGTATATATCAACTATACACACTTCCCTGAGTACAGTGTGTGAGTGTAGATATGTATATATCAAGTGTACACACTTCTCTGAGTACAGTGTGTGAGTGTAGATATGTATATGTCAACTGTACACACTTCTCTGAGTACAGTGGGTGAGTGTAGATATGTATATATCAACCGTACACACTTCCCTGAGTACAGTGTGTGAGTGTAGATATGTGTATACCAACTATACACACTTCCCTGAGTACAGTGTGTGAGTGTAGATATGTATATATCAACTGTACACACTTCCCTGAGTAGAGTGTGTGAGTGTAGATATGTATATATCAACTGTACACACTTCCCTGAGTACAGTGTGTGAGTGTAGATATGTATATATCAACTGTACACACTTCTCTGAGTACAGTGTGTGAGTGTAGATATGTATATATCAACTGTACACACTTCCCTGAGTACAGTGTGTGAGTGTAGATATGTATATATCAACTATACACGCTTCTCTGAGTACAGTGTGTGAGTGTAGATATGTATATATCAACTATACACGCTTCCCTGAGTACAGTGTGTGAGTGTAGATATGTGTATATCAACTATACACACTTCCCTGAGTACAGTGTGTGAGTGTAGATATGTATATATCAACTATACACACTTCCCTGAGTACAGTGTGTAAGTGTAGATATGTATATATCAAGTGTACACACTTCCTTGAGTACAGTGTGTGAGTGTAGATATGTATATATCAAGTGTACACACTTCCCTGCGTACAGTGTGTGAGTGTAGATATGTATATATCAACTGTACACACTTCCCCGAGTACAGTGGGTGAGTGTAGATATGTATATATCAACTGTACTCACTTCCCTGAGTACAGTGGGTGAGTGTCGATATGTGTATATCAACTGTACACACTTCCCTGAGTACAGTGTGTGAGTGTAGATATGTATATATCAAATGTACACACTTCTCTGAGTACAGTGGGTGAGTGTAGATATGTGTATATCAACTGTACACACTTCCCTGAGTATAGTGTGTGAGTGTAGATATGTGTATATCAACTATACACACTTCCCTGAGTACAGTGTGTGAGTGTAGATATGTATATATCAACTATACACACTTCCCTGAGTACAGTGTGTGAGTGTAGATATGTGTATATCAACTGTACACACTTCCCTGTGTACAGTGTGTGAGTGTAGATATGTGTATACACACTTCCCTGAGTACAGTGTGTGAGTGTAGATATGTATATATCAACTGTACACACTTCCCTGAGTACAGTGGGTGAGTGTAGATATGTGTATATCAACTATACACACTTCCCTGAGTACAGTGTGTGAGTGTAGATATGTATATATCAACTGTACACACTTCCCTGAGTAGAGTGTGTGAGTGTAGATATGTATATATCAACTGTACACACTTCCCTGAGTACAGTGTGTGAGTGTAGATATGTATATATCAACTGTACACACTTCCCTGAGTACAGTGTGTGAGTGTAGATATGTATATATCAACTATACACGCTTCTCTGAGTAGAGTGTGAGGGTAGATATGTATATATCAACTGTACACACTTCCCTGAGTACAGTGTGTGAGAGTAGATATGTGTATATCAACTGTACACACTTCTCTGAGTACAGTGTGTGAGTGTAGATATGTATATATAAACTGTACACACTTCCCTGAGTACAGTGTGTGAGTGTAGATATGTGTATATCAACTATACACGCTTCTCTGAGTACAGTGTGTGAGTGTAGATATGTGTATATCAACTGTACACACTTCCCTGAGTACAGTGTGTGAGTGTAGATATGTATATATCAACTGTACACGTTTCTCTGAGTACAGTGTGTGAGTGTAGATATGTGTATATAAACTGTACACACTTACCTGAGTACAGTGTGTGAGTGTAGATATGTATATATCAACTATACACGCTTCTCTGAGTACAGTGTGTGAGTGTAGATATGTATATATCAACTATACACGCTTCTCTGAGTACAGTGTGTGAGTGTAGATATGTATATATCAACTATACACACTTCCCTGAGTACAGTGTGTGAGTGTAGATATGTGTATATCAACTATACAGACTTCCCTGAGTAGAGTGTGTGAGTGTAGATATGTATATATCAACTATACACCCTCCCCTGAGTACAGTGTGTGAGTGTAGATATGTATATATCAACTGTACACGCTTCTGTGAGTACAGTGGGTGAGTGTAGATATGTATATATCAACTGTACACACTTCTCTGAGTACAGTGTGTGAGTGTAGATATGTATATATCAACTGTACAAACTTCTCTGAGTACAGTGGGTGAGTGTAGATATGTATATATCAACTGTACACACTTCCCTGAGTACAGTGTGTGAGTGTAGATATGTGTATATCAACTATACACACTTCCCTGAGTACAGTGTGTTAGTGTAGATAAGTATATATCAACTATACACACTTCTCTGAGTACAGTGTGTGAGTGTAGATATGTATATGTCAACTGTACACACTTCTCTGAGTACAGTGGGTGAGTGTAGATATGTATATATCAACTGTACACACTTCTCTGAGTACAGTGTGTGAGTGTAGATATGTATATATCAACTGTACACACTTCCCTGAGTACAGTGTGTGAGTGTAGATATGTGTATACCAACTATACACACTTCCCTGAGTACAGTGTGTGAGTGTAGATATGTATATATCAACTGTACACACTTCCCTGAGTAGAGTGTGTGAGTGTAGATATGTATATATCAACTGTACACACTTCCCTGAGTACAGTGTGTGAGTGTAGATATGTATATATCAACTGTACACACTTCTCTGAGTACAGTGTGTGAGTGTAGATATGTATATATCAACTGTACACACTTCCCTGAGTACAGTGTATGAGTGTAGATATGTATATATCAACTATACACGCTTCTCTGAGTACAGTGTGTGAGTGTAGATATGTATGTATCAACTGTACACACTTCCCTGAGTACAGTGTGTGAGTGTAGATATGTATATATCAACTGTACACACTTCTCTGAGTACAGTGGGTGAGTGTAGATATGTATATATCAACTGTACACACTTCCCTGAGTAGAGTGTGTGAGTGTAGATATGTATATATCAACTATACACGCTTCCCTGAGTACAGTGTGTGAGTGTAGATATGTGTATATCAACTATACACACTTCCCTGAGTACAGTGTGTGAGTGTAGATATGTATATATCAACAATACACACTTCCCTGAGTACAGTGTGTGAGTGTAGATATGTATATATCAAGTGTACACACTTCCTTGAGTACAGTGTGTGAGTGTAGATATGTATATATCAAGTGTACACACTTCCCTGAGTACAGTGTGTGAGTGTAGATATGTATATATCAACTGTACACACTTCCCCGAGTACAGTGGGTGAGTGTAGATATGTATATATCAACTGTACTCACTTCCCTGAGTACAGTGGGTGAGTATCGGTATGTGTATATCAACTGTACACACTTCCCTGAGTACAGTGTGTGAGTGTAGATATGTATATATCAACTGTACACACTTCTCTGAGTACAGTGAGTGAGTGTAGATATGTGTATATCAACTGTACACACTTCCCTGAGTATAGTGTGTGAGTGTAGATATGTGTATATCAACTATACACACTTCCCTGAGTACAGTGTGTGAGTGTAGATATGTATATATCAACTGTACACACTTCTCTGAGTACAGTGAGTGAGTGTAGATATGTGTATATCAACTGTACACACTTCCCTGAGTATAGTGTGTGAGTGTAGATATGTGTATATCAACTATACACACTACCATGAGTACAGTGTGTGAGTGTAGATATGTATATATCAACTATACACACTTCCCTGAGTACAGTGTGTGAGTGTAGATATGTGTATATCAACTGTACACACTTCCCTGTGTACAGTGTGTGAGTGTAGATATGTGTATACACACTTCCCTGAGTACAGTGTGTGAGTGTAGATATGTATATATCAACTGTACACACTTCCCTGAGTACAGTGGGTGAGTGTAGATATGTGTATATCAACTATACACACTTCCCTGAGTACAGTGTGTGAGTGTAGATATGTATATATCAACTGTACACACTTCCCTGAGTAGAGTGTGTGAGTGTAGATATGTATATATCAACTGTACACACTTCCCTGAGTACAGTGTGTGAGTGTAGATATGTATATATCAACTGTACACACTTCCCTGAGTACAGTGTGTGAGTGTAGATATGTGTATATCAACTATACACGCTTCTCTGAGTACAGTGTGTGAGTGTAGATATGTATATATCAACTGTACACACTTCCCTGAGTACAGTGTGTGAGTGTAGATATGTATATATAAACTGTACACACTTCCCTGAGTACAGTGTGTGAGTGTAGATATGTGTATATCAACTATACACGCTTCTCTGAGTACAGTGTGTGAGTGTAGATATGTATATATCAACTATACACGCTTCTCTGAGTACAGTGTGTGAGTGTAGATATGTATATATCAACTGTACACACTTCCCTGAGTACAGTGTGTGAGTGTAGATATGTATATATCAAGTGTACACACTTCCCTGAGTACAGTGTGTGAGTGTAGATATGTATATATCAAGTGTACACACTTCCCTGAGTACAGTGTGTGAGTGTAGATATGTATATATCAACTATACACACTTCCCTGAGTACAGTGTGTGAGTGTAGATATGTGTATATCAACTATACACACTTCCCTGAGTAGAGTGTGTGAGTGTAGATATGTATATATCAACTATACACCCTTCCCTGAGTACAGTGTGTGAGTGTAGATATGTATATATCAACTGTACACGCTTCTCTGAGTACAGTGGGTGAGTGTAGATATGTATATATCAACTGTACACACTTCTCTGAGTACAGTGTGTGAGTGTAGATATGTATATATCAACTGTACACACTTCTCTGAGTACAGTGGGTGAGTGTAGATATGTATATATCAACTGTACACACTTCCCTGAGTACAGTGTGTGAGTGTAGATATGTGTATATCAACTATACACACTTCCCTGAGTACAGTGTGTTAGTGTAGATAAGTATATATCAACTATACACACTTCCCTGAGTACAGTGTGTGAGTGTAGATATGTATATATCAACTGTACACACTTCCCTGAGTACAGTGTGTGAGTGTAGATATGTATATATCAACTGTACACACTTCTCTGAGTACAGTGTGTGAGTGTAGATATGTATATATCAACTGTACACACTTCTCTGAGTACAGTGTGTGAGTGTAGATATGTATATATCAACTGTACACACTTCCCTGAGTACAGTGTGTGAGTGTAGATACGTATATATCAACTGTACACACTTCTCTGAGTACAGTGTGTGAGTGTAGATATGTGTATATCAACTATACACACTTCCCTGAGTACAGTGTGTGAGTGTAGATATGTATATATCAACTGTACACACTTCTCTGAGTACAGTGGGTGAGTGTAGATATGTATATATCAACTGTACACACTTCCCTGAGTAGAGTGTGTGAGTGTAGATATGTATATATCAACTATACACGCTTCCCTGAGTACAGTGTGTGAGTGTAGATATGTGTATATCAACTATACACACTTCCCTGAGTACAGTGTGTGAGTGTAGATATGTATATATCAACAATACACACTTCCCTGAGTACAGTGTGTGAGTGTAGATATGTATATATCAAGTGTACACACTTCCTTGAGTACAGTGTGTGAGTGTAGATATGTATATATCAAGTGTACACACTTCCCTGAGTACAGTGTGTGAGTGTAGATATGTATATATCAACTGTACACACTTCCCCGAGTACAGTGGGTGAGTGTAGATATGTATATATCAACTGTACTCACTTCCCTGAGTACAGTGGGTGAGTATCGGTATGTGTATATCAACTGTACACACTTCCCTGAGTACAGTGTGTGAGTGTAGATATGTATATATCAACTGTACACACTTCTCTGAGTACAGTGAGTGAGTGTAGATATGTGTATATCAACTGTACACACTTCCCTGAGTATAGTGTGTGAGTGTAGATATGTGTATATCAACTATACACACTACCATGAGTACAGTGTGTGAGTGTAGATATGTATATATCAACTATACACACTTCCCTGAGTACAGTGTGTGAGTGTAGATATGTGTATATCAACTGTACACACTTCCCTGTGTACAGTGTGTGAGTGTAGATATGTGTATACACACTTCCCTGAGTACAGTGTGTGAGTGTAGATATGTATATATCAACTGTACACACTTCCCTGAGTACAGTGGGTGAGTGTAGATATGTGTATATCAACTATACACACTTCCCTGAGTACAGTGTGTGAGTGTAGATATGTATATATCAACTGTACACACTTCCCTGAGTAGAGTGTGTGAGTGTAGATATGTATATATCAACTGTACACACTTCCCTGAGTACAGTGTGTGAGTGTAGATATGTATATATCAACTGTACACACTTCCCTGAGTACAGTGTGTGAGTGTAGATATGTGTATATCAACTATACACGCTTCTCTGAGTACAGTGTGTGAGTGTAGATATGTATATATCAACTGTACACACTTCCCTGAGTACAGTGTGTGAGTGTAGATATGTATATATAAACTGTACACACTTCCCTGAGTACAGTGTGTGAGTGTAGATATGTGTATATCAACTATACACGCTTCTCTGAGTACAGTGTGTGAGTGTAGATATGTATATATCAACTATACACGCTTCTCTGAGTACAGTGTGTGAGTGTAGATATGTATATATCAACTGTACACACTTCCCTGAGTACAGTGTGTGAGTGTAGATATGTATATATCAAGTGTACACACTTCCCTGAGTACAGTGTGTGAGTGTAGATATGTATATATCAAGTGTACACACTTCCCTGAGTACAGTGTGTGAGTGTAGATATGTATATATCAACTATACACACTTCCCTGAGTACAGTGTGTGAGTGTAGATATGTGTATATCAACTATACACACTTCCCTGAGTAGAGTGTGTGAGTGTAGATATGTATATATCAACTATACACCCTTCCCTGAGTACAGTGTGTGAGTGTAGATATGTATATATCAACTGTACACGCTTCTCTGAGTACAGTGGGTGAGTGTAGATATGTATATATCAACTGTACACACTTCTCTGAGTTCAGTGTGTGAGTGTAGATATGTATATATCAACTGTACACACTTCTCTGAGTACAGTGGGTGAGTGTAGATATGTATATATCAACTGTACACACTTCCCTGAGTACAGTGTGTGAGTGTAGATATGTGTATATCAACTATACACACTTCCCTGAGTACAGTGTGTTAGTGTAGATAAGTATATATCAACTATACACACTTCCCTGAGTACAGTGTGTGAGTGTAGATATGTATATATCAACTGTACACACTTCCCTGAGTACAGTGTGTGAGTGTAGATATGTATATATCAACTGTACACACTTCTCTGAGTACAGTGTGTGAGTGTAGATATGTATATATCAACTGTACACACTTCTCTGAGTACAGTGTGTGAGTGTAGATATGTATATATCAACTGTACACACTTCCCTGAGTACAGTGTGTGAGTGTAGATACGTATATATCAACTGTACACACTTCTCTGAGTACAGTGTGTGAGTGTAGATATGTGTATATCAACTATACACACTTCCCTGAGTACAGTGTGTGAGTGTAGATATGTATATATCAACTATACACGCTTCTCTGAGTACAATGTGTGAGTGTAGATATGTATATATCAACTGTACACACTTCTCTGAGTACAGTGTGTGAGTGTAGATATGTGTATATCAACTGTACACGCTTCCCTGAGTACAGTGTGTGAGTGTAGATATGTATATATCAACTGTACACGCTTCTCTGAGTACAGTGGGTGAGTGTAGATATGTGTATATCAACTGTACACGATTCCCTGAGTACAGTGTGTGAGTGTAGATATGTATATATCAACTGTACACGCTTCTCTGAGTACAGTGTGTGAGTGTAGATATGTGTATATCAACTGTACAGACTTCCCTGAGTACAGTGGGTAAGTGTAGATATGTATATATCAACTGTACACATTTCCCTGAGTACAGTGTGTGAGTGTAGATATGTATATATCAACTATACACACTTCCCTGAGTACAGTGTGTGAGTGTAGATATGTATATATCAACTATACACACTTCCCTGAGTACAGTGTGTGAGTGTAGATATGTATATATCAACTGTACACACTTCTCTGAGTACAGTGGGTAAGTGTAGATATGTATATATCAACTGTACACACTTCCCTGAGTACAGTGTGTGAGTGTAGATATGTATATATCAACTATACACACTTCCCTGAGTACAGTGTGTGAGTGTAGATATGTATATTTCAACTATACACACTTCTCTGAGTACAGTGGGTGAGTGTAGATATGTATATATCAACTGTACACACTTCTCTGAGTACAGTGGGTGAGTGTAGATATGTATATATCAACTATACACACTTCCCTGAGTACAGTGTGTGAGTGTAGATATGTGTATATCAACTATACACACTTCCCTGAGTACAGTGTGTGAGTGTAGATATGTATATATCAACTGTACACACTTCCCTGAGTAGAGTGTGTGAGTGTAGATATGTATATATCAACTGTACACACTTCCCTGAGTACAGTGTGTGAGTGTAGATATGTATATATCAACTATACACACTTCCCTGAGTACAGTGAGTGTAGATATGTGTATATCAAATGTACACACTTCCCTGAGTACAGTGTGTGAGTGTAGATATGTGTATATCAACTATACACACTTCCCTGAGTACAGTGTGTGAGTGTAGATATGTGTATATCAACTGTACACACTTCCCTGAGTACAGTGTGTGAGTGTAGATATGTATATATCAACTATACACGCTTCTCTGAGTACAGTGTGTGTGTGTAGATATGTATATATCAACTGTACACATTTCCCTGAGTACAGTGTGTGAGTGTAGATATGTATATATCAACTATACACACTTCCCTGAGTACAGTGTGTGAGTGTAGATATGTATATTTCAACTATACACACTTCTCTGAGTACAGAGGGTGAGTGTAGATATGTATATATCAACTGTACACACTTCCCTGAGTACAGTGTGTGAGTGTAGATATGTATATATCAACTGTACACACTTCTCTGAGTACAGTGGGTGAGTGTAGATATGTATATATCAACTATACACACTTCCCTGAGTACAGTGTGTGAGTGTAGATATGTGTATATCAACTATACACACTTCCCTGAGTACAGTGTGTGAGTGTAGATATGTATATATCAACTGTACACACTTCCCTGAGTAGAGTGTGTGAGTGTAGATATGTATATATCAACTGTACACACTTCTCTGAGTACAGTGAGTGAGTGTAGATATGTGTATATCAACTGTACACACTTCCCTGAGTATAGTGTGTGAGTGTAGATATGTGTATATCAACTATACACACTTCCATGAGTACAGTGTGTGAGTGTAGATATGTATATATCAACTATACACACTTCCCTGAGTACAGTGTGTGAGTGTAGATATGTGTATATCAACTGTACACACTTCCCTGTGTACAGTGTGTGAGTGTAGATATGTGTATACACACTTCCCTGAGTACAGTGTGTGAGTGTAGATATGTATATATCAACTGTACACACTTCCCTGAGTACAGTGGGTGAGTGTAGATATGTGTATATCAACTATACACACTTCCCTGAGTACAGTGTGTGAGTGTAGATATGTATATATCAACTGTACACACTTCCCTGAGTAGAGTGTGTGAGTGTAGATATGTATATATCAACTGTACACACTTCCCTGAGTACAGTGTGTGAGTGTAGATATGTATATATCAACTGTACACACTTCCCTGAGTACAGTGTGTGAGTGTAGATATGTGTATATCAACTATACACGCTTCTCTGAGTACAGTGTGTGAGTGTAGATATGTATATATCAACTGTACACACTTCCCTGAGTACAGTGTGTGAGTGTAGATATGTATATATAAACTGTACACACTTCCCTGAGTACAGTGTGTGAGTGTAGATATGTGTGTATCAACTATACACGCTTCTCTGAGTACAGTGTGTGAGTGTAGATATGTATATATCAACTATACACGCTTCTCTGAGTACAGTGTGTGAGTGTAGATATGTATATATCAACTGTACACACTTCCCTGAGTACAGTGTGTGAGTGTAGATATGTATATATCAAGTGTACACACTTCCCTGAGTACAGTGTGTGAGTGTAGATATGTATATATCAAGTGTACACACTTCCCTGAGTACAGTGTGTGAGTGTAGATATGTATATATCAACTATACACACTTCCCTGAGTACAGTGTGTGAGTGTAGATATGTGTATATCAACTATACACACTTCCCTGAGTAGAGTGTGTGAGTGTAGATATGTATATATCAACTATACACCCTTCCCTGAGTACAGTGTGTGAGTGTAGATATGTATATATCAACTGTACACGCTTCTCTGAGTACAGTGGGTGAGTGTAGATATGTATATATCAACTGTACACACTTCTCTGAGTACAGTGTGTGAGTGTAGATATGTATATATCAACTGTACACACTTCTCTGAGTACAGTGGGTGAGTGTAGATATGTATATATCAACTGTACACACTTCCCTGAGTACAGTGTGTGAGTGTAGATATGTGTATATCAACTATACACACTTCCCTGAGTACAGTGTGTTAGTGTAGATAAGTATATATCAACTATACACACTTCCCTGAGTACAGTGTGTGAGTGTAGATATGTATATATCAACTGTACACACTTCCCTGAGTACAGTGTGTGAGTGTAGATATGTATATATCAACTGTACACACTTCTCTGAGTACAGTGTGTGAGTGTAGATATGTATATATCAACTGTACACACTTCTCTGAGTACAGTGTGTGAGTGTAGATATGTATATATCAACTGTACACACTTCCCTGAGTACAGTGTGTGAGTGTAGATACGTATATATCAACTGTACACACTTCTCTGAGTACAGTGTGTGAGTGTAGATATGTGTATATCAACTATACACACTTCCCTGAGTACAGTGTGTGAGTGTAGATATGTATATATCAACTATACACGCTTCTCTGAGTACAATGTGTGAGTGTAGATATGTATATATCAACTGTACACACTTCTCTGAGTACAGTGTGTGAGTGTAGATATGTGTATATCAACTGTACACGCTTCCCTGAGTACAGTGTGTGAGTGTAGATATGTATATATCAACTGTACACGCTTCTCTGAGTACAGTGGGTGAGTGTAGATATGTGTATATCAACTGTACACGATTCCCTGAGTACAGTGTGTGAGTGTAGATATGTATATATCAACTGTACACGCTTCTCTGAGTACAGTGTGTGAGTGTAGATATGTGTATATCAACTGTACAGACTTCCCTGAGTACAGTGGGTAAGTGTAGATATGTATATATCAACTGTACACATTTCCCTGAGTACAGTGTGTGAGTGTAGATATGTATATATCAACTATACACACTTCCCTGAGTACAGTGTGTGAGTGTAGATATGTATATATCAACTATACACACTTCCCTGAGTACAGTGTGTGAGTGTAGATATGTATATATCAACTGTACACACTTCTCTGAGTACAGTGGGTAAGTGTAGATATGTATATATCAACTGTACACACTTCCCTGAGTACAGTGTGTGAGTGTAGATATGTATATATCAACTATACACACTTCCCTGAGTACAGTGTGTGAGTGTAGATATGTATATTTCAACTATACACACTTCTCTGAGTACAGTGGGTGAGTGTAGATATGTATATATCAACTGTACACACTTCTCTGAGTACAGTGGGTGAGTGTAGATATGTATATATCAACTATACACACTTCCCTGAGTACAGTGTGTGAGTGTAGATATGTGTATATCAACTATACACACTTCCCTGAGTACAGTGTGTGAGTGTAGATATGTATATATCAACTGTACACACTTCCCTGAGTAGAGTGTGTGAGTGTAGATATGTATATATCAACTGTACACACTTCCCTGAGTACAGTGTGTGAGTGTAGATATGTATATATCAACTATACACACTTCCCTGAGTACAGTGAGTGTAGATATGTGTATATCAACTGTACACACTTCCCTGAGTACAGTGTGTGAGTGTAGATATGTGTATATCAACTATACACACTTCCCTGAGTACAGTGTGTGAGTGTAGATATGTGTATATCAACTGTACACACTTCCCTGAGTACAGTGTGTGAGTGTAGATATGTATATATCAACTATACACGCTTCTCTGAGTACAGTGTGTGTGTGTAGATATGTATATATCAACTGTACACACTTCCCTGAGTACAGTGTGTGAGTGTAGATATGTATATATCAACTATACACACTTCCCTGAGTACAGTGTGTGAGTGTAGATATGTATATTTCAACTATACACACTTCTCTGAGTACAAAGGGTGAGTGTAGATATGTATATATCAACTGTACACACTTCCCTGAGTACAGTGTGTGAGTGTAGATATGTATATATCAACTGTACACACTTCTCTGAGTACAGTGGGTGAGTGTAGATATGTATATATCAACTATACACACTTCCCTGAGTACAGTGTGTGAGTGTAGATATGTGTATATCAACTATACACACTTCCCTGAGTACAGTGTGTGAGTGTAGATATGTATATATCAACTGTACACACTTCCCTGAGTAGAGTGTGTGAGTGTAGATATGTATATATCAACTGTACACACTTCCCTGAGTACAGTGTGTGAGTGTAGATATGTATATATCAACTATACACACTTCCCTGAGTACAGTGTGTGAGTGTAGATATGTGTATATCAACTGTACACACTTCCCTGAGTACAGTGTGTGAGTGTAGATATGTGTATATCAACTATACACACTTCCCTGAGTACAGTGTGTGAGTGTAGATATGTGTATATCAACTGTACACACTTCCCTGAGTATAGTGTGTGAGTGTAGATATGTATATATCAACTATACACGCTTCTCTGAGTACAGTGTGTGAGTGTAGATATGTATATATCAACTGTACACACTTCCCTGAGTACAGTGTGTGAGTGTAGATATGTATATATCAAGTGTACACACTTCCCTGAGTACAGTGTGTGAGAGTAGATATGTATATATCAAGTGTACACACTTCCCTGAGTACAGTGTGTGAGTGTAGATATGTATATATCAAGTGTACACACTTCCCTGAGTACAGTGTGTGAGTGTAGATATGTATATATCAACTGTACACACTTCCCTGAGTAGAGTGTGTGAGTGTAGATATGTATATATCAACTATACACACTTCCCTGAGTACAGTGTGTGAGTGTAGATATGTATATATCAACTATACACACTTTCCTGAGTACAGTGTGTGAGTGTAGATATGTGTATATCAACTGTACACACTTCCCTGAGTACAGTAGGTGAGTGTAGATATGTATATATCAATTGTACTCACTTCACAGAGTACAGTGGGTGAGTGTCGATATGTGTATATCAACTGTACACACTTCCCTGAGTACAGTGTGTGAGTGTAGATATGTATATATCAACTGTACACACTTCTCTGAGTACAGTGGGTGAGTGTAGATATGTATATATCAACTGTACACACTTCTCTGAGTACAGTGTGTGAGTGTAGATATGTATATATCAACTGTACACACTTCCCTGAGTACAGTGTGTGAGTGTAGATACGTATATATCAACTGTACACACTTCTCTGAGTACAGTGTGTGAGTGTAGATATGTGTATATCAACTATACACACTTCCCTGAGTACAGTATGTGAGTGTAGATATGTATATATCAACTATACACGCTTCTCTGAGTACAATGTGTGAGTATAGATATGTATATATCAACTGTACACACTTCTCTGAGTACAGTGTGTGAGTGTAGATATGTGTATATCAACTGTACACGCCTCCCTGAGTACAGTGTGTGAGTGTAGATATGTATATATCAACTGTACACGCTCTCTGAGTACAGTGGGTGAGTGTAGATATGTGTATATCAACTGTACACGATTCCCTGAGTACAGTGTGTGAGTGTAGATATGTATATATCAACTGTACACGCTCCTCTGAGTACAGTGTGTGAGTGTAGATATGTGTATATCAACTGTACAGACTTCCCTGAGTACAGTGTGTGAGTGTAGATATGTGTATACACACTTCCCTGAGTACAGTGTGTGAGTGTAGATATGTATATATCAACTATACACACTTCCCTGAGTACAGTGTGTGAGTGTAGATATGTATATATCAACTATACACACTTCCCTGAGTACAGTGTGTGAGTGTAGATATGTATATATCAACTGTACACACTTCTCTGAGTACAGTGGGTAAGTGTAGATATGTATATATCAACTGTACACACTTCCCTGAGTACAGTGTGTGAGTGTACATATGTATATATCAACTATACACACTTCCCTGAGTACAGTGTGTGAGTGTAGATATGTATATTTCAACTATACACACTTCTCTGAGTACAGTGTGTGAGTGTAGATATGTATATATCAACTGTACACACTTCTCTGAGTACAGTGGGTGAGTGTAGATATGTATATATCAACTATACACACTTCCCTGAGTACAGTGTGTGAGTGTAGATATGTATATATCAACTGTACACACTTCCCTGAGTAGAGTGTGTGAGTGTAGATATGTATATATCAACTGTACACACTTCCCTGAGTACAGTGTGTGAGTGTAGATATGTGTATATCAACTGTACACGCTTCCCTGAGTACAGTGTGTGAGTGTAGATATGTGTATATCAACTGTACACACTTCTCTGAGTACAGTGTGTCAGTGTAGATATTTATATATCAACTATACACGCTTCCCTGAGTACAGTGTGTGAGTGTAGATATGTGTATATCAACTATACACACTTCCCTGAGTACAGTGTGTGAGTGTAGATATGTATATATCAACTATACACGCTTCTCTGAGTACAGTGTGTGAGTGTAGATATGTATATATCAACTATACACGCTTCTCTGAGTACAGTGTGTGAGTGTAGATATGTATATATCAACTATACACGCTTCTCTGAGTACAGTGTGTGAGTGTAGATATGTATATATCAACTGTACACACTTCCCTGAGTACAGTGTGTGAGTTTAGATATGTATATATCAAGTGTACACACTTCCCTGAGTACAGTGTGTGAGTGTAGATATGTATATATCAAGTGTACACACTTCCCTGAGTTCAGTGTGTGAGTGTAGATATGTATATATCAAGTGTACACACTTCCCTGAGTACAGTGTGTGAGTGTAGATATGTATATATCAACTGTACACACTTCCCTGAGTAGAGTGTGTGAGTGTAGATATGTGTATATCAACTATACACACTTCCCTGAGTACAGTGTGTGAGTGTAGATATGTATATATCAACTATACACGCTTCTCTGAGTACAGTGTGTGAGTGTAGATATGTATATATCAACTATACACGCTTCTCTGAGTACAGTGTGTGAGTGTAGATATGTGTATATCAACTGTACACACTTCTCTGAGTACAGTGTGTCAGTGTAGATATGTATATATCAACTATACACGCTTCCCTGAGTACAGTGTGTGAGTGTAGATATGTGTATATCAACTATACACACTTCCCTGAGTACAGTGTGTGAGTGTAGATATGTATATATCAACTATACACGCTTCTCTGAGTACAGTGTGTGAGTGTAGATATGTATATATCAACTATACACGCTTCTCTGAGTACAGTGTGTGAGTGTAGATATGTATATATCAACTATACACGCTTCTCTGAGTACAGTGTGTGAGTGTAGATATGTATATATCAACTGTACACACTTCCCTGAGTACAGTGTGTGAGTTTAGATATGTATATATCAAGTGTACACACTTCCCTGAGTTCAGTGTGTGAGTGTAGATATGTGTATATCAAATGTACACACTTCCCTGAGTACAGTGGGTGAGTGTAGATATGTATATATCAATTGTACTCACTTCTCTGAGTACAGTGTGTGAGTGTAGATATGTGTATATCAACTATACACACTTCCCTGAGTATAGTGTGTGAGTGTAGATATGTATATATCAACTATACACGCTTCTCTGAGTACAATGTGTGAGTGTAGATATGTATATATCAACTGTACACACTTCTCTGAGTACAGTGTGTGAGTGTAGATATGTGTATATCAACTGTACACGCTTCCCTGAGTACAGTGTGTGAGTGTAGATATGTATATATCAACTGTACACGCTTCTCTGAGTACAGTGGGTGAGTGTAGATATGTGTATATCAACTGTACACGATTCCCTGAGTACAGTGTGTGAGTGTAGATATGTATATATCAACTGTACACACTTCCCTGAGTAGAGTGTGTGAGTGTAGATATGTATATATCAACTGTACACACTTCCCTGAGTACAGTGTGTGAGTGTAGATATGTATATATCAACTATACACACTTCCCTGAGTACAGTGAGTGTAGATATGTGTATATCAACTGTACACACTTCCCTGAGTACAGTGTGTGAGTGTAGATATGTGTATATCAACTATACACACTTCCATGAGTACAGTGGGTGAGTGTAGATATGTATATATCAGCTGTACACACTTCTCTGAGTACAGTGGGTGAGTGTAGATATGTATATATCAACTATACACACTTCCCTGAGTACAGTGTGTGAGTGTAGATATGTGTATATCAACTATACACACTTCCCTGAGTACAGTGTGTGAGTGTAGATATGTATATATCAACTGTACACACTTCCCTGAGTAGAGTGTGTGAGTGTAGATATGTATATATCAACTGTACACACTTCCCTGAGTACAGTGTGTGAGTGTAGATATGTATATATCAACTATACACACTTCCCTGAGTACAGTGAGTGTAGATATGTGTATATCAACTGTACACACTTCCCTGAGTACAGTGTGTGAGTGTAGATATGTGTATATCAACTATACACACTTCCATGAGTACAGTGTGTGAGTGTAGATATGTGTATATCAACTGTACACACTTCCCTGAGTACAGTGTGTGAGTGTAGATATGTATATATCAACTATACACGCTTCTCTGAGTACAGTGTGTGTGTGTAGATATGTATATATCAACTGTACACACTTCCCTGAGTACAGTGTGTGAGTGTAGATATGTATATATCAACTATACACACTTCCCTGAGTACAGTGTGTGAGTGTAGATATGTATATTTCAACTATACACACTTCTCTGAGTACAGAGGGTGAGTGTAGATATGTATATATCAACTGTACACACTTCCCTGAGTACAGTGTGTGAGTGTAGATATGTATATATCAACTGTACACACTTCTCTGAGTACAGTGGGTGAGTGTAGATATGTATATATCAACTATACACACTTCCCTGAGTACAGTGTGTGAGTGTAGATATGTGTATATCAACTATACACACTTCCCTGAGTACAGTGTGTGAGTGTAGATATGTATATATCAACTGTACACACTTCCCTGAGTAGAGTGTGTGAGTGTAGATATGTATATATCAACTGTACACACTTCCCTGAGTACAGTGTGTGAGTGTAGATATGTATATATCAACTATACACACTTCCCTGAGTACAGTGTGTGAGTGTAGATATGTGTATATCAACTGTACACACTTCCCTGAGTACAGTGTGTGAGTGTAGATATGTGTATATCAACTATACACACTTCCCTGAGTACAGTGTGTGAGTGTAGATATGTGTATATCAACTGTACACACTTCCCTGAGTATAGTGTGTGAGTGTAGATATGTATATATCAACTATACACGCTTCTCTGAGTACAGTGTGTGAGTGTAGATATGTATATATCAACTGTACACACTTCCCTGAGTACAGTGTGTGAGTGTAGATATGTATATATCAAGTGTACACACTTCCCTGAGTACAGTGTGTGAGAGTAGATATGTATATATCAAGTGTACACACTTCCCTGAGTACAGTGTGTGAGTGTAGATATGTATATATCAAGTGTACACACTTCCCTGAGTACAGTGTGTGAGTGTAGATATGTATATATCAACTGTACACACTTCCCTGAGTAGAGTGTGTGAGTGTAGATATGTATATATCAACTATACACACTTCCCTGAGTACAGTGTGTGAGTGTAGATATGTATATATCAACTATACACACTTTCCTGAGTACAGTGTGTGAGTGTAGATATGTGTATATCAACTGTACACACTTCCCTGAGTACAGTGGGTGAGTGTAGATATGTATATATCAATTGTACTCACTTCCCTGAGTACAGTGGGTGAGTGTCGATATGTGTATATCAACTGTACACACTTCCCTGAGTACAGTGTGTGAGTGTAGATATGTATATATCAACTGTACACACTTCTCTGAGTACAGTGGGTGAGTGTAGATATGTATATATCAACTGTACACACTTCTCTGAGTACAGTGTGTGAGTGTAGATATGTATATATCAACTGTACACACTTCCCTGAGTACAGTGTGTGAGTGTAGATACGTATATATCAACTGTACACGCTTCTCTGAGTACAGTGTGTGAGTGTAGATATGTATATATCAACTGTACACACTTCTCTGAGTACAGTGGGTGAGTGTAGATATGTATATATCAACTGTACACACTTCTCTGAGTACAGTGTGTGAGTGTAGATATGTGTATATCAACTATACACACTTCCCTGAGTACAGTGTGTGAGTGTAGATATGTATATATCAACTATACACGCTTCTCTGAGTACAATGTGTGAGTATAGATATGTATATATCAACTGTACACACTTCTCTGAGTACAGTGTGTGAGTGTAGATATGTGTATATCAACTGTACACGCCTCCCTGAGTACAGTGTGTGAGTGTAGATATGTATATATCAACTGTACACGCTCTCTGAGTACAGTGGGTGAGTGTAGATATGTGTATATCAACTGTACACGATTCCCTGAGTACAGTGTGTGAGTGTAGATATGTATATATCAACTGTACACGCTTCTCTGAGTACAGTGTGTGAGTGTAGATATGTGTATATCAACTGTACAGACTTCCCTGAGTACAGTGTGTGAGTGTAGATATGTGTATACACACTTCCCTGAGTACAGTGTGTGAGTGTAGATATGTATATATCAACTATACACACTTCCCTGAGTACAGTGTGTGAGTGTAGATATGTATATATCAACTATACACACTTCCCTGAGTACAGTGTGTGAGTGTAGATATGTATATATCAACTGTACACACTTCTCTGAGTACAGTGGGTGAGTGTAGATATGTATATATCAACTATACACACTTCCCTGAGTACAGTGTGTGAGTGTAGATATGTATATATCAACTGTACACACTTCCCTGAGTAGAGTGTGTGAGTGTAGATATGTATATATCAACTGTACACACTTCCCTGAGTACAGTGTGTGAGTGTAGATATGTGTATATCAACTGTACACGCTTCCCTGAGTACAGTGTGTGAGTGTAGATATGTATATATCAACTGTACACACTTCTCTGAGTACAGTGTGTCAGTGTAGATATGTATATATCAACTACACACGCTTCCCTGAGTACAGTGTGTGAGTGTAGATATGTGTATATCAACTATACACACTTCCCTGAGTACAGTGTGTGAGTGTAGATATGTATATATCAACTATACACGCTTCTCTGAGTACAGTGTGTGAGTGTAGATATGTATATATCAACTATACACGCTTCTCTGAGTACAGTGTGTGAGTGTAGATATGTATATATCAACTATACACGCTTCTCTGAGTACAGTGTGTGAGTGTAGATATGTATATATCAACTGTACACACTTCCCTGAGTACAGTGTGTGAGTTTAGATATGTATATATCAAGTGTACACACTTCCCTGAGTACAGTGTGTGAGTGTAGATATGTATATATCAAGTGTACACACTTCCCTGAGTTCAGTGTGTGAGTGTAGATATGTATATATCAAGTGTACACACTTCCCTGAGTACAGTGTGTGAGTGTAGATATGTATATATCAACTGTACACACTTCCCTGAGTAGAGTGTGTGAGTGTAGATATGTATATATCAACTATACACACTTCCCTGAGTACAGTGTGTGAGTGTAGATATGTATATATCAACTATACACACTTCCCTGAGTACAGTGTGTGAGTGTAGATATGTGTATATCAACTGTACACACTTCCCTGAGTACAGTGGGTGAGTGTAGATATGTATATATCAATTGTACTCACTTCCCTGAGTACAGTGGGTGAGTGTCGCTATGTGTATATCAACTGTACACACTTCCCTGAGTACAGTGTGTGAGTGTAGATATGTATATATCAACTGTACACACTTCCCTGAGCACAGTGGGTGAGTGTAGATATGTGTATATCAACTGTACACACTTCCCTGAGTACAGTGTGTGAGTGTAGATATGTGTATATCAACTATACACACTTCCCTAAGTACAGTGTGTGAGTGTAGATATGTATATATCAACTGTACACACTTCTCTGAGTACAGTGGGTGAGTGTAGATATGTGTATATCAACTGTACACACTTCCCTGAGTACAGTGTGTGAGTGTAGATATGTGTATATCAACTGTACACGCTTCCCTGAGTACAGTGTGTGAGTGTAGATATGTGTATATCAACTGTACACACTTCCCTGAGTACAGTGTGTGAGTGTAGATATGTGTATACACACTTCCCTGAGTACAGTGTGTGAGTGTAGATATGTATATATCAACTATACACACTTCCCTGAGTACAGTGGGTGAGTGTAGATATGTATATATCAACTGTACACACTTCCCTGAGTACAGTGTGTGAGTGTAGATATGTATATATCAACTGTACACACTTCTCTGAGTACAGTGGGTGAGTGTAGATATGTGTATATCAACTGTACACACTTCCCTGAGTACAGTGTGTGAGTGTAGATATGTATATATCAACTGTACACACTTCTCTGAGTACAGTGTGTGAGTGTAGATATGTATATATCAACTGTACACACTTCTCTGAGTACAGTGTGTCAGTGTAGATATGTATATATCAACTATACACGCTTCCCTGAGTACAGTGTGTGAGTGTAGATATGTGTATATCAACTATACACACTTCCCTGAGTACAGTGTGTGAGTGTAGATATGTATATATCAACTATACACACTTCCCTGAGTACAGTTGGTGAGTGTAGATATGTATATATCAAGTGTACACACTTCCTTGAGTACAGTGTGTGTGTGTAGATATGTATATATCAAGTGTACACACTTCCCTGAGTACAGTGTGTGAGTGTAGATATGTATATATCAACTGTACACACTTCCCTGAGTACAGTGGGTGAGTGTAGATATGTATATATCAACTGCACTCACTTCCCTGAGTACAGTGGGTGAGTGTCGATATGTGTATATCAACTGTACACACTTCCCTGAGTAGAGTGTGTGAGTGTAGATATGTATATATCAACTGTAGACACTTCTCTGAGTACAGTGGGTGAGTGTAGATATGTGTATATCAACTGTACACGCTTCCCTGAGTACAGTGTGTGAGTTTAGATATGTATATATCAACTATACACACTTCCCTGAGTACAGTGTGTGAGTGTAGATATGTATATATCAACTGTACACACTTCTCTGAGTACAGTGGGTGAGTGTAGATATGTATATATCAACTATACACACTTCCCTGAGTACAGTGTGTGAGTGTAGATATGTATATATGAACTGTACACACTTCTCTGAGTACAGTGGGTGAGTGTAGATATGTGTATATCAACTGTACACACTTCTCTGAGTACAGTGTGTGAGTGTAGATATGTATATATCAACTATACACACTTCCCTGAGTACAGTGCGTGAGTGTAGATATGTATATATGAACTGTACACACTTCTCTGAGTACAGTGGGTGAGTGTAGATATGTGTATATCAACTGTACACACTTCCCTGAGTACAGTGTGTGAGTGTAAATATGTGTATACACACTTCTCTGAGTACAGTGGGTGAATGTAGATATGTATATATGAACTGTACACACTTCCCTGAGTACAGTGTGTGAGTGTAAATATGTGTATATCAACTGTACACACTTCCCTGAGTACAGTGTGTGAGTGTAGATATGTGTATACACACTTCTCTGAGTACAGTGTGTGAGTGTAGATATGTATATATCAACTATACACACTTCCCTGAGTACAGTGTGTGAGTGTAGATATGTATATATCAACTATACACGCTTCTCTGAGTACAGTGTGTGAGTGTAGATATGTATATATGAACTGTACACACTTCCCTGAGTACAGTGTGTGAGTGTAAATATGTGTATATCAACTGTACACACTTCTCTGAGTACAGTGTGTGAGTGTAGATATGTATATATCAACTGTACACACTTCCCTGAGTACAGTGTGTGAGTGTAGATATGTATATATCAACTATACACACTTCTCTGAGTACAGTGTGTGAGTGTAGATATGTATATATCAACTGTACACACTTCCCTGTGTACAGTGTGTGAGTGTAGATATGTATATATCAACTATACACACTTCCCTGAGTACAGTGTGTGAGTGTAGATATGTGTATATCAACTGTACACACTTCCCTGAGTACAGTGTGTGAGTGTAGATATGTGTATACACACTTCCCTGAGTGCAGTGTGTGAGTGTAGATATGTATATAACAACTATACACGCTTCTCTGAGTACAGTGGGTGAGTGTAGATATGTATATATCAACTGTACACACTTCCCTGAGTACAGTGTGTGAGTGTAGATATGTATATATCAAGTGTACACACTTCCCTGAGTACAGTGTGTGATTGTAGATATGTGTATATCAACTGTACACACTTCCCTGAGTACAGTGTGTGAGTGTAGATATGTATATATCAAGTGTACACACTTCCCTGAGTACAGTGTGTGAGTGTAGATATGTGTATATCAACTGTACACACTTCCGTGAGTACAGTGTGTGAGTGTAGATATGTGTATACACACTTCCCTGAGTACAGTGTGTGAGTGTAGATATGTATATATCAACTGTACACACTTCTCTGAGTACAGTGGGTGAGTGTAGATATGTGTATATCAACTATACACACTTCACTGAGTACAGTGTGTGAGTGTAGATATGTGTATATCAACTATACACACTTCCCTGAGTACAGTGTGTGAGTGTAGATATGTATATATCAACTGTACACACTTCCCTGAGTAGAGTGTGTGAGTGTAGATAAGTATATATCAACTGTACACACTTCCCTGAGTACAGTGTGTGAGTGTAGATATGTATATATCAACTGTACACACTTCCCTGAGTACAGTGTGTGAGTGTAGATATGTATATATCAACTATACACGCTTCTCTGAGTACAGTGTGTGAGGGTAGATATGTATATATCAACTGTACACACTTCCCTGAGTAGAGTGTGTGAGTGTAGATATGTGTATATCAACTGTACACACTTCTCTGAGTACAGTGTGTGAGTGTAGATATGTATATATAAACTGTACACACTTCCCTGAGTACAGTGTGTGAGTGTAGATATGTGTATATCAACTATACACGCTTCTCTGAGTACAGTGTGTGAGTGTAGATATGTGTTTATCAACTGTACACACTTCCCTGAATACAGTGTGTGAGTGTAGATATGTATATATCAACTGTACACGTTTCTCTGAGTACAGTGTGTGAGTGTAGATATGTGTATATAAACTGTACACACTTCCCTGAGTACAGTGTGTGAGTGTAGATATGTATATATCAACTATACACGCTTCTCTGAGTACAGTGTGTGAGTGTAGATATGTATATATCAACTATACACGCTTCTCTGAGTACAGTGTGTGAGTGTAGATATGTATATATCAACAGTACACACTTCCCTGAGTACAGTGTGTGATTGTAGATATGTGTATATCAACTGTACACACTTCCCTGAGTACAGTGTGTGAGTGTAGATATGTATATATCAAGTGTACACACCTCCCTGAGTACAGTGTGTGAGTGTAGATATGTATATATCAACTATACACACTTATCTGAGTACAGTGTGTGAGTGTAGATATGTATATATCAACTGTACACACTTCTCTGAGTACAGTGTGTGAGTGTAGATATGTATATATCAACTGTACACACTTCTCTGTGTACAGTGGGTGAGTGTAGATATGTATATATCAACTGTACTCACTTCCCTGAGTACAGTGTGTGAGTGTAGATATGTATATATCAACTGTACACGCTTCTCTGAGTACAGTGGGTGAGTGTAGATATGTATATATCAACTGTACACACTTCCCTGAGTACAGTGTGTGAGTGTAGATATGTGTATATCAACTGTACACACTTCCCTGAGTACAGTGTGTGAGTGTAGATATGTATATATCAACTGTACACACTTCTCTGAGTACAGTGTGTGAGTGTAGATATGTACATATCAACTGTACACACTTCCCTGAGTACAGTGTGTGAGTGTAGATATGTATATATCAACTATACACGCTTCTCTGAGTACAGTGTGTGACTGTAGATATGTATATATCAACTGTACACACTTCCCTGAGTACAGTGTGTGAGTGTAGATATGTATATATCAACTATACACGCTTCTCTGAGTACAGTGTGTGAGTGTAGATATGTATATATCAACTATACACGCTTCCCTGAGTACAGTGTGTGAGTGTAGATATGTGTATATCAACTATACACACTTCCCTGAGTAGAGTGTGTGAGTGTAGATATGTATATATCAAGTGTACACACTTCCTTGAGTACAGTGTGTGAGTGTAGATATGTATATATCAAGTGTACACACTTCCCTGAGTACAGTGTGTGAGTGTAGATATGTATATATCAACTGTACACACTTCCCCGAGTACAGTGGGTGAGTGTAGATATGTATATATCAACTGTACTCACTTCCCTGAGTACAGTGGGTGAGTGTCGATATGTGTATATCAACTGTACACACTTCCCTGAGTACAGTGTGTGAGTGTAGATATGTATATATCAACTGTACACACTTCTCTGAGTACAGTGGGTGAGTGTAGATATGTATATATCAACTATACACACTTCCCTGAGTACAGTGTGTGAGTGTAGATATGTGTATATCAACTGTACACACTTCCCTGAGTACAGTGTGTGAGTGTAGATATGTGTATACACACTTCCCTGAGTACAGTGTGTGAGTGTAGATATGTATATATCAACTGTACACACTTCCCTGAGTACAGTGGGTGAGTGTAGATATGTGTATATCAACTATACACACTTCCCTGAGTACAGTGTGTGAGTGTAGATATGTGTATATCAACTATACACACTTCCCTGAGTACAGTGTGTGAGTGTAGATATGTATATATCAACTGTACACACTTCCCTGAGTAGAGTGTGTGAGTGTAGATAAGTATATATCAACTGTACACACTTCCCTGAGTACAGTGTGTGAGTGTAGATATGTATATATCAACTGTACACACTTCCCTGAGTACAGTGTGTGAGTGTAGATATGTATATATCAACTATACACGCTTCTCTGAGTACAGTGTGTGAGGGTAGATATGTATATATCAACTGTACACACTTCCCTGAGTAGAGTGTGTGAGTGTAGATATGTGTATATCAACTGTACACACTTCTCTGAGTACAGTGTGTGAGTGTAGATATGTATATATAAACTGTACACACTTCCCTGAGTACAGTGTGTGAGTGTAGATATGAGTATATCAACTATACACGCTTCTCTGAGTACAGTGTGTGAGTGTAGATATGTGTTTATCAACTGTACACACTTCCCTGAATACAGTGTGTGAGTGTAGATATGTATATATCAACTGTACACGTTTCTCTGAGTACAGTGTGTGAGTGTAGATATGTGTATATAAACTGTACACACTTCCCTGAGTACAGTGTGTGAGTGTAGATATGTATATATCAACTATACACGCTTCTCTGAGTACAGTGTGTGAGTGTAGATATGTATATATCAACTATACACGCTTCTCTGAGTACAGTGTGTGAGTGTAGATATGTATATATCAACTGTACACACTTCCCTGAGTACAGTGTGTGAGTGTAGATATGTATATATCAAGTGTACACACTTCCCTGAGTACAGTGTGTGAGTGTAGATATGTATATATCAAGTGTACACACTTCCCTGAGTACAGTGTGTGAGTGTAGATATGTATATATCAACTGTACACACTTCCCTGAGTACAGTGTGTGAGTGTAGATATGTATATATCAACTATACACACTTCCCTGAGTACAGTGTGTGAGTGTAGATATGTGTATATCAACTATACACACTTCCCTGAGTAGAGTGTGTGAGTGTAGATATGTATATATCAACTATACACACTTCCCTGAGTACAGTGTGTGATTGTAGATATGTGTATATCAACTGTACACACTTCCCTGAGTACAGTGTGTGAGTGTAGATATGTATATATCAAGTGTACACACTTCCCTGAGTACAGTGTGTGATTGTAGATATGTGTATATCAACTGTACACACTTCCCTGAGTACAGTGTGTGAGTGTAGATATGTATATATCAAGTGTACACACTTCCCTGAGTACAGTGTGTGAGTGTAGATATGTGTATATCAACTGTACACACTTCCGTGAGTACAGTGTGTGAGTGTAGATATGTGTATACACACTTCCCTGAGTACAGTGTGTGAGTGTAGATATGTATATATCAACTGTACACACTTCCCTGAGTACAGTGGGTGAGTGTAGATATGTGTATATCAACTATACACACTTCACTGAGTACAGTGTGTGAGTGTAGATATGTGTATATCAACTATACACACTTCCCTGAGTACAGTGTGTGAGTGTAGATATGTATATATCAACTGTACACACTTCCCTGAGTAGAGTGTGTGAGTGTAGATAAGTATATATCAACTGTACACACTTCCCTGAGTACAGTGTGTGAGTGTAGATATGTATATATCAACTGTACACACTTCCCTGAGTACAGTGTGTGAGTGTAGATATGTATATATCAACTATACACGCTTCTCTGAGTACAGTGTGTGAGGGTAGATATGTATATATCAACTGTACACACTTCCCTGAGTAGAGTGTGTGAGTGTAGATATGTGTATATCAACTGTACACACTTCTCTGAGTACAGTGTGTGAGTGTAGATATGTATATATAAACTGTACACACTTCCCTGAGTACAGTGTGTGAGTGTAGATATGTGTATATCAACTATACACGCTTCTCTGAGTACAGTGTGTGAGTGTAGATATGTGTTTATCAACTGTACACACTTCCCTGAATACAGTGTGTGAGTGTAGATATGTATATATCAACTGTACACGTTTCTCTGAGTACAGTGTGTGAGTGTAGATATGTGTATATAAACTGTACACACTTCCCTGAGTACAGTGTGTGAGTGTAGATATGTATATATCAACTATACACGTTTCTCTGAGTACAGTGTGTGAGTGTAGATATGTATATATCAACTATACACGCTTCTCTGAGTACAGTGTGTGAGTGTAGATATGTATATATCAACAGTACACACTTCCCTGAGTACAGTGTGTGATTGTAGATATGTGTATATCAACTGTACACACTTCCCTGAGTACAGTGTGTGAGTGTAGATATGTATATATCAAGTGTACACACCTCCCTGAGTACAGTGTGTGAGTGTAGATATGTATATATCAACTATACACACTTATCTGAGTACAGTGTGTGAGTGTAGATATGTATATATCAACTGTACACACTTCTCTGAGTACAGTGTGTGAGTGTAGATATGTATATATCAACTGTACACACTTCTCTGTGTACAGTGGGTGAGTGTAGATATGTATATATCAACTGTACTCACTTCCCTGAGTACAGTGTGTGAGTGTAGATATGTATATATCAACTGTACACGCTTCTCTGAGTACAGTGGGTGAGTGTAGATATGTATATATCAACTGTACACACTTCCCTGAGTACAGTGTGTGAGTGTAGATATGTGTATATCAACTGTACACACTTCCCTGAGTACAGTGTGTGAGTGTAGATATGTACATATCAACTGTACACACTTCCCTGAGTACAGTGTGTGAGTGTAGATATGTATATATCAACTATACACGCTTCTCTGAGTACAGTGTGTGACTGTAGATATGTATATATCAACTGTACACACTTCCCTGAGTACAGTGTGTGAGTGTAGATATGTATATATCAACTATACACGCTTCTCTGAGTACAGTGTGTGAGTGTAGATATGTATATATCAACTATACACGCTTCCCTGAGTACAGTGTGTGAGTGTAGATATGTGTATATCAACTATACACACTTCCCTGAGTAGAGTGTGTGAGTGTAGATATGTATATATCAAGTGTACACACTTCCTTGAGTACAGTGTGTGAGTGTAGATATGTATATATCAAGTGTACACACTTCCCTGAGTACAGTGTGTGAGTGTAGATATGTATATATCAACTGTACACACTTCCCCGAGTACAGTGGGTGAGTGTAGATATGTATATATCAACTGTACTCACTTCCCTGAGTACAGTGGGTGAGTGTCGATATGTGTATATCAACTGTACACACTTCCCTGAGTACAGTGTGTGAGTGTAGATATGTATATATCAACTGTACACACTTCTCTGAGTACAGTGGGTGAGTGTAGATATGTATATATCAACTATACACACTTCCCTGAGTACAGTGTGTGAGTGTAGATATGTGTATATCAACTGTACACACTTCCCTGAGTACAGTGTGTGAGTGTAGATATGTGTATACACACTTCCCTGAGTACAGTGTGTGAGTGTAGATATGTATATATCAACTGTACACACTTCCCTGAGTACAGTGGGTGAGTGTAGATATGTGTATATCAACTATACACACTTCCCTGAGTACAGTGTGTGAGTGTAGATATGTGTATATCAACTATACACACTTCCCTGAGTACAGTGTGTGAGTGTAGATATGTATATATCAACTGTACACACTTCCCTGAGTAGAGTGTGTGAGTGTAGATAAGTATATATCAACTGTACACACTTCCCTGAGTACAGTGTGTGAGTGTAGATATGTATATATCAACTGTACACACTTCCCTGAGTACAGTGTGTGAGTGTAGATATGTATATATCAACTATACACGCTTCTCTGAGTACAGTGTGTGAGGGTAGATATGTATATATCAACTGTACACACTTCCCTGAGTAGAGTGTGTGAGTGTAGATATGTGTATATCAACTGTACACACTTCTCTGAGTACAGTGTGTGAGTGTAGATATGTATATATAAACTGTACACACTTCCCTGAGTACAGTGTGTGAGTGTAGATATGAGTATATCAACTATACACGCTTCTCTGAGTACAGTGTGTGAGTGTAGATATGTGTTTATCAACTGTACACACTTCCCTGAATACAGTGTGTGAGTGTAGATATGTATATATCAACTGTACACGTTTCTCTGAGTACAGTGTGTGAGTGTAGATATGTGTATATAAACTGTACACACTTCCCTGAGTACAGTGTGTGAGTGTAGATATGTATATATCAACTATACACGCTTCTCTGAGTACAGTGTGTGAGTGTAGATATGTATATATCAACTATACACGCTTCTCTGAGTACAGTGTGTGAGTGTAGATATGTATATATCAACTGTACACACTTCCCTGAGTACAGTGTGTGAGTGTAGATATGTATATATCAAGTGTACACACTTCCCTGAGTACAGTGTGTGAGTGTAGATATGTATATATCAAGTGTACACACTTCCCTGAGTACAGTGTGTGAGTGTAGATATGTATATATCAACTGTACACACTTCCCTGAGTACAGTGTGTGAGTGTAGATATGTATATATCAACTATACACACTTCCCTGAGTACAGTGTGTGAGTGTAGATATGTGTATATCAACTATACACACTTCCCTGAGTAGAGTGTGTGAGTGTAGATATGTATATATCAACTATACACACTTCCCTGAGTACAGTGTGTGAGTGTAGATATGTATATATCAACTGTACACGCTTCTCTGAGTACAGTGGGTGAGTGTAGATATGTATATATCAACTGTACACACTTCCCTGAGTACAGTGTGTGAGTGTAGATATGTATATATCAACTATACACGCTTCTCTGAATACAGTGTGTGAGTGTAGATATGTATATATCAACTGTACACACTTCCCTGAGTACAGTGTGTGAGTGTAGATATGTATATATCAACTGTACACACTTCCCTGAGTACAGTGGGTGAGTGTAGATATGTGTATATCAACTATACACACTTCACTGAGTACAGTGTGTGAGTGTAGATATGTGTATATCAACTATACACACTTCCCTGAGTACAGTGTGTGAGTGTAGATATGTATATATCAACTGTACACACTTCCCTGAGTAGAGTGTGTGAGTGTAGATAAGTATATATCAACTGTACACACTTCCCTGAGTACAGTGTGTGAGTGTAGATATGTATATATCAACTGTACACACTTCCCTGAGTACAGTGTGTGAGTGTAGATATGTATATATCAACTATACACGCTTCTCTGAGTACAGTGTGTGAGGGTAGATATGTATATATCAACTGTACACACTTCCCTGAGTAGAGTGTGTGAGTGTAGATATGTGTATATCAACTGTACACACTTCTCTGAGTACAGTGTGTGAGTGTAGATATGTATATATAAACTGTACACACTTCCCTGAGTACAGTGTGTGAGTGTAGATATGTGTATATCAACTATACACGCTTCTCTGAGTACAGTGTGTGAGTGTAGATATGTGTTTATCAACTGTACACACTTCCCTGAATACAGTGTGTGAGTGTAGATATGTATATATCAACTGTACACGTTTCTCTGAGTACAGTGTGTGAGTGTAGATATGTGTATATAAACTGTACACACTTCCCTGAGTACAGTGTGTGAGTGTAGATATGTATATATCAACTATACACGCTTCTCTGAGTACAGTGTGTGAGTGTAGATATGTATATATCAACTATACACGCTTCTCTGAGTACAGTGTGTGAGTGTAGATATGTATATATCAACAGTACACACTTCCCTGAGTACAGTGTGTGATTGTAGATATGTGTATATCAACTGTACACACTTCCCTGAGTACAGTGTGTGAGTGTAGATATGTATATATCAAGTGTACACACCTCCCTGAGTACAGTGTGTGAGTGTAGATATGTATATATCAACTATACACACTTATCTGAGTACAGTGTGTGAGTGTAGATATGTATATATCAACTGTACACACTTCTCTGAGTACAGTGTGTGAGTGTAGATATGTATATATCAACTGTACACACTTCTCTGTGTACAGTGGGTGAGTGTAGATATGTATATATCAACTGTACTCACTTCCCTGAGTACAGTGTGTGAGTGTAGATATGTATATATCAACTGTACACGCTTCTCTGAGTACAGTGGGTGAGTGTAGATATGTATATATCAACTGTACACACTTCCCTGAGTACAGTGTGTGAGTGTAGATATGTGTATATCAACAGTACACACTTCCCTGAGTACAGTGTGTGAGTGTAGATATGTATATATCAACTGTACACACTTCTCTGAGTACAGTGTGTGAGTGTAGATATGTACATATCAACTGTACACACTTCCCTGAGTACAGTGTGTGAGTGTAGATATGTATATATCAACTATACACGCTTCTCTGAGTACAGTGTGTGACTGTAGATATGTATATATCAACTGTACACACTTCCCTGAGTACAGTGTGTGAGTGTAGATATGTATATATCAACTATACACGCTTCTCTGAGTACAGTGTGTGAGTGTAGATATGTATATATCAACTATACACGCTTCCCTGAGTACAGTGTGTGAGTGTAGATATGTGTATATCAACTATACACACTTCCCTGAGTAGAGTGTGTGAGTGTAGATATGTATATATCAAGTGTACACACTTCCTTGATTACAGTGTGTGAGTGTAGATATGTATATATCAAGTGTACACACTTCCCTGAGTACAGTGTGTGAGTGTAGATATGTATATATCAACTGTACACACTTCCCCGAGTACAGTGGGTGAGTGTAGATATGTATATATCAACTGTACTCACTTCCCTGAGTACAGTGGGTGAGTGTCGATATGTGTATATCAACTGTACACACTTCCCTGAGTACAGTGTGTGAGTGTAGATATGTATATATCAACTGTACACACTTCTCTGAGTACAGTGGGTGAGTGTAGATATGTATATATCAACTATACACACTTCCCTGAGTACAGTGTGTGAGTGTAGATATGTGTATATCAACTGTACACACTTCCCTGAGTACAGTGTGTGAGTGTAGATATGTGTATACACACTTCCCTGAGTACAGTGTGTGAGTGTAGATATGTATATATCAACTGTACACACTTCCCTGAGTACAGTGGGTGAGTGTAGATATGTGTATATCAACTATACACACTTCCCTGAGTACAGTGTGTGAGTGTAGATATGTGTATATCAACTATACACACTTCCCTGAGTACAGTGTGTGAGTGTAGATATGTATATATCAACTGTACACACTTCCCTGAGTAGAGTGTGTGAGTGTAGATAAGTATATATCAACTGTACACACTTCCCTGAGTACAGTGTGTGAGTGTAGATATGTATATATCAACTGTACACACTTCCCTGAGTACAGTGTGTGAGTGTAGATATGTATATATCAACTATACACGCTTCTCTGAGTACAGTGTGTGAGGGTAGATATGTATATATCAACTGTACACACTTCCCTGAGTAGAGTGTGTGAGTGTAGATATGTGTATATCAACTGTACACACTTCTCTGAGTACAGTGTGTGAGTGTAGATATGTATATATAAACTGTACACACTTCCCTGAGTACAGTGTGTGAGTGTAGATATGAGTATATCAACTATACACGCTTCTCTGAGTACAGTGTGTGAGTGTAGATATGTGTTTATCAACTGTACACACTTCCCTGAATACAGTGTGTGAGTGTAGATATGTATATATCAACTGTACACGTTTCTCTGAGTACAGTGTGTGAGTGTAGATATGTGTATATAAACTGTACACACTTCCCTGAGTACAGTGTGTGAGTGTAGATATGTATATATCAACTATACACGCTTCTCTGAGTACAGTGTGTGAGTGTAGATATGTATATATCAACTATACACGCTTCTCTGAGTACAGTGTGTGAGTGTAGATATGTATATATCAACTGTACACACTTCCCTGAGTACAGTGTGTGAGTGTAGATATGTATATATCAAGTGTACACACTTCCCTGAGTACAGTGTGTGAGTGTAGATATGTATATATCAAGTGTACACACTTCCCTGAGTACAGTGTGTGAGTGTAGATATGTATATATCAACTGTACACACTTCCCTGAGTACAGTGTGTGAGTGTAGATATGTATATATCAACTATACACACTTCCCTGAGTACAGTGTGTGAGTGTAGATATGTGTATATCAACTATACACACTTCCCTGAGTAGAGTGTGTGAGTGTAGATATGTATATATCAACTATACACACTTCCCTGAGTACAGTGTGTGAGTGTAGATATGTATATATCAACTGTACACGCTTCTCTGAGTACAGTGGGTGAGTGTAGATATGTATATATCAACTGTACACACTTCCCTGAGTACAGTGTGTGAGTGTAGATATGTATATATCAACTATACACGCTTCTCTGAATACAGTGTGTGAGTGTAGATATGTATATATCAACTGTACACACTTCCCTGAGTACAGTGTGTGAGTGTAGATATGTATATATCAACTATACACGCTTCTCTGAGTACAGTGTGTGAGTGTAGATATGTATATATCAACTATACACGCTTCCCTGAGTACAGTGTGTGAGTGTAGATATGTGTATATCAACTATACACACTTCCCTGAGTAGAGTATGTGAGTGTAGATATGTATATATCAACTATACACACTTCCCTGAGTACAGTGTGTGAGTGTAGATATGTATATATCAAGTGTACACACTTCCTTGTGTACAGTGTGTGAGTGTAGATATGTATATATCAAGTGTACACACTTCCCTGAGTACAGTGTGTGAGTGTAGATATGTATATATCAACTGTACACACTTCCCCGAGTACAGTGGGTGAGTGTAGATATGTATATATCAACTGTACTCACTTCCCTGAGTACAGTGGGTGAGTGTCGATATGTGTATATCAACTGTACACACTTCCCTGAGTACAGTGTGTGAGTGTAGATATGTATATATCAACTGTACACACTTCTCTGAGTACAGTGGGTGAGTGTAGATATGTATATATCAACTATACACACTTCCCTGAGTACAGTGTGTGAGTGTAGATATGTGTATATCAACTGTACACACTTCCCTGAGTACAGTGTGTGAGTGTAGATATGTGTATACACACTTCCCTGAGTACAGTGTGTGAGTGTAGATATGTATATATCAACTGTACACACTTCCCTGAGTACAGTGGGTGAGTGTAGATATGTGTATATCAACTATACACACTTCACTGAGTACAGTGTGTGAGTGTAGATATGTGTATATCAACTATACACACTTCCCTGAGTACAGTGTGTGAGTGTAGATATGTATATATCAACTGTACACACTTCCCTGAGTAGAGTGTGTGAGTGTAGATAAGTATATATCAACTGTACACACTTCCCTGAGTACAGTGTGTGAGTGTAGATATGTATATATCAACTGTACACACTTCCCTGAGTACAGTGTGTGAGTGTAGATATGTATATATCAACTATACACGCTTCTCTGAGTACAGTGTGTGAGGGTAGATATGTATATATCAACTGTACACACTTCCCTGAGTAGAGTGTGTGAGTGTAGATATGTGTATATCAACTGTACACACTTCTCTGAGTACATTGTGTGAGTGTAGATATGTATATATAAACTGTACACACTTCCCTGAGTACAGTGTGTGAGTGTAGATATGTGTATATCAACTATACACGCGTCTCTGAGTACAGTGTGTGAGTGTAGATATGTGTTTATCAACTGTACACACTTCCCTGAATACAGTGTGTGAGTGTAGATATGTATATATCAACTGTACACGTTTCTCTGAGTACAGTGTGTGAGTGTAGATATGTGTATATAAACTGTACACACTTCCCTGAGTACAGTGTGTGAGTGTAGATATGTATATATCAACTATACACGCTTCTCTGAGTACAGTGTGTGAGTGTAGATATGTATATATCAACTATACACGCTTCTCTGAGTACAGTGTGTGAGTGTAGATATGTATATATCAACTGTACACACTTCCCTGAGTACAGTGTGTGAGTGTAGATATGTATATATCAAGTGTGCACACTTCCCTGAGTACAGTGTGTGAGTGTAGATATGTATATATCAAGTGTACACACTTCCCTGAGTACAGTGTGTGAGTGTAGATATGTATATATCAACTGTACACACTTCCCTGAGTACAGTGTGTGAGTGTAGATATGTATATATCAACTATACACACTTCCCTGAGTACAGTGTGTGAGTGTAGATATGTGTATATCAACTATACACACTTCCCTGAGTAGAGTGTGTGAGTGTAGATATGTATATATCAACTATACACACTTCCCTGAGTACAGTGTGTGAGTGTAGATATGTATATATCAACTGTACACGCTTCTCTGAGTACAGTGGGTGAGTGTAGATATGTATATATCAACTGTACACACTTCTCTGAGTACAGTGGGTGAGTGTAGATATGTATATATCAACTGTACACACTTCCCTGAGTACAGTGTGTGAGTGTAGATATGTGTATATCAACTATACACACTTCCCTGAGTACAGTGTGTTAGTGTAGATGAGTATATATCAACTATACACACTTCCCTGAGTACAGTGTGTGAGTGTAGATATGTATATATCAACTGTACACACTTCCCTGAGTACAGTGTGTGAGTGTAGATATGTATATATCAACTGTACACACTTCTCTGAGTACAGTGGGTGAGTGTAGATATGTATATATCAACTGTACACACTTCTCTGAGTACAGTGTGTGAGTGTAGATATGTATATATCAACTGTACACACTTCCCTGAGTACAGTGTGTGAGTGTAGATATGTATATATCAACTGTACACACTTCTCTGAGTACAGTGGGTGAGTGTAGATATGTATATATCAACTGTACACACTTCCCTGAGTACAGTGTGTGAGTGTAGATATGTATATATCAACTGTACACACTTCTCTGCGTACAGTGTGTGAGTGTAGATATGTGTATATCAACTATACACACTTCCCTGAGTACAGTGTGTGAGTGTGGATATGTATATATCAACTATACACGCTTCTCTGAGTACAATGTGTGAGTGTAGATATGTATATATCAACAGTACACACTTCCCTGAGTACAGTGTGTGAGTGTAGATATGTGTATATCAACTGTACACGCTTCTCTAAGTACAGTGGGTGAATGTAGATATGTGTATATCAACTATACACACTTCCCTGAGTACAGTGTGTGAGTGTAGATATGTGTATATCAACTGTACACGCTTCCCTGAGTACAGTGTGTGAGTGTAGATATGTATATATCAACTGTACACGCTTCTCTGAGTACAGTGGGTGAGTGTAGATATGTGTATATCAACTGTACACGATTCCCTTAGTACAGTGTGTGAGTGTAGATATGTATATATCAACTATACACGCTTCTCTGAGTACAGTGTGTGAGTGTAGATATGTGTATATCAACTGTACACGATTCCCTTAGTACAGTATGTGAGTGTAGATATGTGTATATCAACTGTACACGCTTCCCTGAGTACAGTGTGTGAGTGTAGATATGTATATATCAACTGTACACGCTTCTCTGAGTACAGTGGGTGAGTGTAGATATGTGTATATCAACTGTACACGATTCCCTTAGTACAGTGTGTGAGTGTAGATATGTATATATCAACTGTACGCACTTCTCTGAGTACAGTGTGTGAGTGTAGATATGTGTATATCAACTGTACACACTTCCCTGAGTACAGTGTGTGAGTGTAGATATGTATATATCAACTGTACACACTTCTCTGAGTACAGTGTGTGAGTGTAGATATGTATATATCAACTGTACACACTTCCCTGAGTACAGTGTGTGAGTGTAGATATGTATATATCAACTGTACACACTTCTCTGAGTACAGTGTGTGAGTGTAGATATGTGTATATCAACTGTACACACTTCCCTGAGTACAGTGTGTGAGTGTAGATATGTATATATCAACTGTACACGCTTCCCTGAGTACAGTGTGTGAGTGTAGATATGTGTATATCAACTGTACACACTTCTCTGAGTACAGTGTGTGAGTGTAGATATGTGTATATCAACTGTTCACACTTCCCTGAGTACAGTGTGTGAGTGTAGATATGTATATATCAACTGTACACACTTCTCTGAGTACAGTGTGTGAGTGTTGATATGTATATATCAACTGTACACACTTCTCTGAGTACAGTGTGTGAGTGTAGATATGTGTATATCAACTGTACACACTTCCCTGAGTACAGTGTGTGAGTGTAGATATGTGTATATCAACTGTACACACTTCCCTGAGTAGAGTGTGTGAGTGTAGATATGTATATATCAACTGTACACACTTCCCTGAGTTCAGTGTGTGAGTGTAGATATGTAGATATCAACTGTACACACTTCCCTGAGTACAGTGTGTGAGTGTAGATATGTATATATCAACTATACACGCATCTCTGAGTACAGTGTGTGAGTGTAGATATGTATATATCAACTGTACACACTTCCCTGAGTACAGTGTGTGAGTGTAGATATGTGTATATCAACTGTATACACTTCTCTGAGTACAGTGTGTGAGTGTAGATATGTATATATCAACTGTACACACTTCCCTGAGTACAGTGTGTGAGTGTAGATATGTGTATATCAACTATACACGCTTCTCTGAGTACAGTGTGTGAGTGTAGATATGTGTATATCAACTGTACACACTTCCCTGAGTACAGTGTGTGAGTGTAGATATGTATATATCAACTATACACGCTTCTCTGAGTACAGTGTGTGAGTGTAGATATGTATATACCAACTATACACGCTTCTCTGAGTACAGTGTGTGAGTGTAGATATGTATATATCAACTATACACGCTTCTCTGAGTACAGTGTGTGAGTGTAGATATGTATATATCAACTATACACGCTTCTCTGAGTACAGTGTGTGAGTGTAGATATGTATATATCAACTGTACACACTTCCCTGAGTACAGTGTGTGAGTGTAGATATGTATATATCAACTGTACACACTTCTCTGAGTACAGTGGGTGAGTGTAGATATGTATATATCAACTGTACACACTTCCCTGAGTACAGTGTGTGAGTGTAGATATGTATATATCAACTGTACACACTTCTCTGAGTACAGTGTGTGAGTGTAGATATGTGTATATCAACTATACACACTTCCCTGAGTACAGTGTGTGAGTGTAGATATGTATATATCAACTATACACGCTTCTCTGAGTGCAATGTGTGAGTGTAGATATGTATATATCAACAGTACACACTTCCCTGAGTACAGTGTGTGAGTGTAGATATGTGTATATCAACTGTACACGCTTCTCTGAGTACAGTGGGTGAATGTAGATATGTGTATATCAACTATACACACTTCCCTGAGTACAGTGTGTGAGTGTAGATATGTGTATATCAACTGTACACGCTTCCGTGAGTACACTGTGTGAGTGTAGATATGTATATATCAACTGTACACGCTTCTCTGAGTACAGTGGGTGAGTGTAGATATGTGTATATCAACTGTACACGATTCCCTGAGTACAGTGTGTGAGTGTAGATATGTATATATCAACTGTACACGCTTCCCTGAGTACAGTGTGTGAGTGTAGATATGTGTATATCAACTGTACACGCTTCTCTGAGTACAGTGGGTGAGTGTAGATATGTATATATCAACTATACACGCTTCTCTGAGTACAGTGTGTGAGTGTAGATATGTGTATATCAACTATACACGCTTCTCTGAGTACAGTGGGTGAGTGTAGATATGTATATATCAACTATACACGCTTCTCTGAGTACAGTGTGTGAGTGTAGATATGTATATATCAACTATACACGCTTCCCTAAGTACAGTGTGTGAATGTAGATATGTATATATCAACTGTACACGCTTCTCTGAGTACAGTGGGTGAGTGTAGATATGTATATATCAACTGTACACACTTCTCTGAGTACAGTGGGTGAGTGTAGATATGTATATATCAACTGTACACACTTCCCTGAGTACAGTGTGTGAGTGTAGATATGTGTATATCAACTATACACACTTCCCTGAGTACAGTGTGTTAGTGTAGATGAGTATATATCAACTATACACACTTCCCTGAGTACAGTGTGTGAGTGTAGATATGTATATATCAACTGTACACACTTCCCTGAGTACAGTGTGTGAGTGTAGATATGTATATATCAACTGTACACACTTCTCTGAGTACAGTGGGTGAGTGTAGATATGTATATATCAACTGTACACACTTCTCTGAGTACAGTGTGTGAGTGTAGATATGTATATATCAACTGTACACACTTCCCTGAGTACAGTGTGTGAGTGTAGATATGTATATATCAACTGTACACACTTCTCTGAGTACAGTGGGTGAGTGTAGATATGTATATATCAACTGTACACACTTCCCTGAGTACAGTGTGTGAGTGTAGATATGTATATATCAACTGTACACACTTCTCTGCGTACAGTGTGTGAGTGTAGATATGTGTATATCAACTATACACACTTCCCTGAGTACAGTGTGTGAGTGTGGATATGTATATATCAACTATACACGCTTCTCTGAGTACAATGTGTGAGTGTAGATATGTATATATCAACAGTACACACTTCCCTGAGTACAGTGTGTGAGTGTAGATATGTGTATATCAACTGTACACGCTTCTCTAAGTACAGTGGGTGAATGTAGATATGTGTATATCAACTATACACACTTCCCTGAGTACAGTGTGTGAGTGTAGATATGTGTATATCAACTGTACACGCTTCCCTGAGTACAGTGTGTGAGTGTAGATATGTATATATCAACTGTACACGCTTCTCTGAGTACAGTGGGTGAGTGTAGATATGTGTATATCAACTGTACACGATTCCCTTAGTACAGTGTGTGAGTGTAGATATGTATATATCAACTATACACGCTTCTCTGAGTACAGTGTGTGAGTGTAGATATGTGTATATCAACTGTACACGATTCCCTTAGTACAGTATGTGAGTGTAGATATGTGTATATCAACTGTACACGCTTCCCTGAGTACAGTGTGTGAGTGTAGATATGTATATATCAACTGTACACGCTTCTCTGAGTACAGTGGGTGAGTGTAGATATGTGTATATCAACTGTACACGATTCCCTTAGTACAGTGTGTGAGTGTAGATATGTATATATCAACTGTACGCACTTCTCTGAGTACAGTGTGTGAGTGTAGATATGTGTATATCAACTGTACACACTTCCCTGAGTACAGTGTGTGAGTGTAGATATGTATATATCAACTGTACACACTTCTCTGAGTACAGTGTGTGAGTGTAGATATGTATATATCAACTGTACACACTTCCCTGAGTACAGTGTGTGAGTGTAGATATGTATATATCAACTGTACACACTTCTCTGAGTACAGTGTGTGAGTGTAGATATGTGTATATCAACTGTACACACTTCCCTGAGTACAGTGTGTGAGTGTAGATATGTATATATCAACTGTACACGCTTCCCTGAGTACAGTGTGTGAGTGTAGATATGTGTATATCAACTGTACACACTTCTCTGAGTACAGTGTGTGAGTGTAGATATGTGTATATCAACTGTTCACACTTCCCTGAGTACAGTGTGTGAGTGTAGATATGTATATATCAACTGTACACACTTCTCTGAGTACAGTGTGTGAGTGTTGATATGTATATATCAACTGTACACACTTCTCTGAGTACAGTGTGTGAGTGTAGATATGTGTATATCAACTGTACACACTTCCCTGAGTACAGTGTGTGAGTGTAGATATGTGTATATCAACTGTACACACTTCCCTGAGTAGAGTGTGTGAGTGTAGATATGTATATATCAACTGTACACACTTCCCTGAGTTCAGTGTGTGAGTGTAGATATGTAGATATCAACTGTACACACTTCCCTGAGTACAGTGTGTGAGTGTAGATATGTATATATCAACTATACACGCATCTCTGAGTACAGTGTGTGAGTGTAGATATGTATATATCAACTGTACACACTTCCCTGAGTACAGTGTGTGAGTGTAGATATGTGTATATCAACTGTACACACTTCTCTGAGTACAGTGTGTGAGTGTAGATATGTATATATCAACTGTACACACTTCCCTGAGTACAGTGTGTGAGTGTAGATATGTGTATATCAACTATACACGCTTCTCTGAGTACAGTGTGTGAGTGTAGATATGTGTATATCAACTGTACACACTTCCCTGAGTACAGTGTGTGAGTGTAGATATGTATATATCAACTATACACGCTTCTCTGAGTACAGTGTGTGAGTGTAGATATGTATATACCAACTATACACGCTTCTCTGAGTACAGTGTGTGAGTGTAGATATGTATATATCAACTATACACGCTTCTCTGAGTACAGTGTGTGAGTGTAGATATGTATATATCAACTATACACGCTTCTCTGAGTACAGTGTGTGAGTGTAGATATGTATATATCAACTGTACACACTTCCCTGAGTACAGTGTGTGAGTGTAGATATGTATATATCAACTGTACACACTTCTCTGAGTACAGTGGGTGAGTGTAGATATGTATATATCAACTGTACACACTTCCCTGAGTACAGTGTGTGAGTGTAGATATGTATATATCAACTGTACACACTTCTCTGAGTACAGTGTGTGAGTGTAGATATGTGTATATCAACTATACACACTTCCCTGAGTACAGTGTGTGAGTGTAGATATGTATATATCAACTATACACGCTTCTCTGAGTGCAATGTGTGAGTGTAGATATGTATATATCAACAGTACACACTTCCCTGAGTACAGTGTGTGAGTGTAGATATGTGTATATCAACTGTACACGCTTCTCTGAGTACAGTGGGTGAATGTAGATATGTGTATATCAACTATACACACTTCCCTGAGTACAGTGTGTGAGTGTAGATATGTGTATATCAACTGTACACGCTTCCGTGAGTACACTGTGTGAGTGTAGATATGTATATATCAACTGTACACGCTTCTCTGAGTACAGTGGGTGAGTGTAGATATGTGTATATCAACTGTACACGATTCCCTGAGTACAGTGTGTGAGTGTAGATATGTATATATCAACTGTACACGCTTCCCTGAGTACAGTGTGTGAGTGTAGATATGTGTATATCAACTGTACACGCTTCTCTGAGTACAGTGGGTGAGTGTAGATATGTATATATCAACTATACACGCTTCTCTGAGTACAGTGTGTGAGTGTAGATATGTGTATATCAACTATACACGCTTCTCTGAGTACAGTGGGTGAGTGTAGATATGTATATATCAACTATACACGCTTCTCTGAGTACAGTGTGTGAGTGTAGATATGTATATATCAACTATACACGCTTCCCTAAGTACAGTGTGTGAATGTAGATATGTATATATCAACTGTACGCACTTCTCTGAGTACAGTGTGTGAGTGTAGATATGTATATATCAACTGTACACACTTCTCTGAGTACAGTGGGTGAGTGTAGATATGTGTATATCAACTGTACACGCTTCCCTGAGTACAGTGTGTGAGTGTAGATATGTATATATCAACTGTACACGCTTCCCTGAGTACAGTGTGTGAGTGTAGATATGTGTATATCAACTGTACACACTTCTCTGAGTACAGTGTGTGAGTGTAGATATGTGTATATCAACTGTACACACTTCCCTGAGTACAGTATGTGAGTGTAGATATGTATATATCAACTGTACACACTTCTCTGAGTACAGTGTGTGAGTGTTGATATGTATATATCAACTGTACACACTTCTCTGAGTACAGTGTGTGAGTGTAGATATGTGTATATCAACTGTACACACTTCCCTGAGTACAGTGTGTGAGTGTAGATATGTGTATATCAACTGTACACACTTCCCTGAGTAGAGTGTGTGAGTGTAGATATGTATATATCAACTGTACACACTTCCCTGAGTTCAGTGTGTGAGTGTAGATATGTATATATCAACTGTACACACTTCCCTGAGTACAGCGTGTGAGTGTAGATATGTATATATCAACTATACACGCATCTCTGAGTACAGTGTGTGAGTGTAGATATGTATATATCAACTGTACACACTTCCCTGAGTACAGTGTGTGAGTGTAGATATGTGTATATCAACTGTACACACTTCTCTGAGTACAGTGTGTGAGTGTAGATATGTATATATCAACTGTACACACTTCCCTGAGTACAGTGTGTGAGTGTAGATATGTGTATATCAACTATACACGCTTCTCTGAGTACAGTGTGTGAGTGTAGATATGTGTATATCAACTGTACACACTTCCCTGAGTACAGTGTGTGAGTGTAGATATGTATATATCAACTATACACGCTTCTCTGAGTACAGTGTGTGAGTGTAGATATGTATATATCAACTATACACGCTTCTCTGAGTACAGTGTGTGAGTGTAGATATGTATATATCAACTATACACGCTTCTCTGAGTACAGTGTGTGAGTGTAGATATGTATATATCAACTGTACACACTTCCCTGAGTACAGTGTGTGAGTGTAGATATGTATATATCAACTGTACACACTTCTCTGAGTACAGTGGGTGAGTGTAGATATGTATATATCAACTGTACACACTTCCCTGAGTACAGTGTGTGAGTGTAGATATGTATATATCAACTGTACACACTTCTCTGAGTACAGTGTGTGAGTGTAGATATGTGTATATCAACTATACACACTTCCCTGAGTACAGTGTGTGAGTGTAGATATGTATATATCAACTATACACGCTTCTCTGAGTATAATGTGTGAGTGTAGATATGTATATATCAACAGTACACACTTCCCTGAGTACAGTGTGTGAGTGTAGATATGTGTATATCAACTGTACACGCTTCTCTGAGTACAGTGGGTGAATGTAGATATGTGTATATCAACTATACACACTTCCCTGAGTACAGTGTGTGAGTGTAGATATGTGTATATCAACTGTACACGCTTCCCTGAGTACACTGTGTGAGTGTATATATGTATATATCAACTGTACACGCTTCTCTGAGTACAGTGGGTGAGTGTAGATATGTGTATATAAACTGTACACACTTCCCTGAGTACAGTGTGTGAGTGTAGATATGTATATATCAACTATACACGCTTCTCTGAGTACAGTGTGTGAGTGTAGATATGTATATATCAACTATACACGCTTCTCTGAGTACAGTGTGTGAGTGTAGATATGTATATATCAACAGTACACACTTCCCTGAGTACAGTGTGTGATTGTAGATATGTGTATATCAACTGTACACACTTCCCTGAGTACAGTGTGTGAGTGTAGATATGTATATATCAAGTGTACACACCTCCCTGAGTACAGTGTGTGAGTGTAGATATGTATATATCAACTATACACACTTATCTGAGTACAGTGTGTGAGTGTAGATATGTATATATCAACTGTACACACTTCTCTGAGTACAGTGTGTGAGTGTAGATATGTATATATCAACTGTACACACTTCTCTGTGTACAGTGGGTGAGTGTAGATATGTATATATCAACTGTACTCACTTCCCTGAGTACAGTGTGTGAGTGTAGATATGTATATATCAACTGTACACGCTTCTCTGAGTACAGTGGGTGAGTGTAGATATGTATATATCAACTGTACACACTTCCCTGAGTACAGTGTGTGAGTGTAGATATGTGTATATCAACTGTACACACTTCCCTGAGTACAGTGTGTGAGTGTAGATATGTATATATCAACTGTACACACTTCTCTGAGTACAGTGTGTGAGTGTAGATATGTACATATCAACTGTACACACTTCCCTGAGTACAGTGTGTGAGTGTAGATATGTATATATCAACTATACACGCTTCTCTGAGTACAGTGTGTGACTGTAGATATGTATATATCAACTGTACACACTTCCCTGAGTACAGTGTGTGAGTGTAGATATGTATATATCAACTATACACGCTTCTCTGAGTACAGTGTGTGAGTGTAGATATGTATATATCAACTATACACGCTTCCCTGAGTACAGTGTGTGAGTGTAGATATGTGTATATCAACTATACACACTTCCCTGAGTAGAGTGTGTGAGTGTAGATATGTATATATCAAGTGTACACACTTCCTTGATTACAGTGTGTGAGTGTAGATATGTATATATCAAGTGTACACACTTCCCTGAGTACAGTGTGTGAGTGTAGATATGTATATATCAACTGTACACACTTCCCCGAGTACAGTGGGTGAGTGTAGATATGTATATATCAACTGTACTCACTTCCCTGAGTACAGTGGGTGAGTGTCGATATGTGTATATCAACTGTACACACTTCCCTGAGTACAGTGTGTGAGTGTAGATATGTATATATCAACTGTACACACTTCTCTGAGTACAGTGGGTGAGTGTAGATATGTATATATCAACTATACACACTTCCCTGAGTACAGTGTGTGAGTGTAGATATGTGTATATCAACTGTACACACTTCCCTGAGTACAGTGTGTGAGTGTAGATATGTGTATACACACTTCCCTGAGTACAGTGTGTGAGTGTAGATATGTATATATCAACTGTACACACTTCCCTGAGTACAGTGGGTGAGTGTAGATATGTGTATATCAACTATACACACTTCCCTGAGTACAGTGTGTGAGTGTAGATATGTGTATATCAACTATACACACTTCCCTGAGTACAGTGTGTGAGTGTAGATATGTATATATCAACTGTACACACTTCCCTGAGTAGAGTGTGTGAGTGTAGATAAGTATATATCAACTGTACACACTTCCCTGAGTACAGTGTGTGAGTGTAGATATGTATATATCAACTGTACACACTTCGCTGAGTACAGTGTGTGAGTGTAGATATGTATATATCAACTATACACGCTTCTCTGAGTACAGTGTGTGAGGGTAGATATGTATATATCAACTGTACACACTTCCCTGAGTAGAGTGTGTGAGTGTAGATATGTGTATATCAACTGTACACACTTCTCTGAGTACAGTGTGTGAGTGTAGATATGTATATATAAACTGTACACACTTCCCTGAGTACAGTGTGTGAGTGTAGATATGAGTATATCAACTATACACGCTTCTCTGAGTACAGTGTGTGAGTGTAGATATGTGTTTATCAACTGTACACACTTCCCTGAATACAGTGTGTGAGTGTAGATATGTATATATCAACTGTACACGTTTCTCTGAGTACAGTGTGTGAGTGTAGATATGTGTATATAAACTGTACACACTTCCCTGAGTACAGTGTGTGAGTGTAGATATGTATATATCAACTATACACGCTTCTCTGAGTACAGTGTGTGAGTGTAGATATGTATATATCAACTATACACGCTTCTCTGAGTACAGTGTGTGAGTGTAGATATGTATATATCAACTGTACACACTTCCCTGAGTACAGTGTGTGAGTGTAGATATGTATATATCAAGTGTACACACTTCCCTGAGTACAGTGTGTGAGTGTAGATATGTATATATCAAGTGTACACACTTCCCTGAGTACAGTGTGTGAGTGTAGATATGTATATATCAACTGTACACACTTCCCTGAGTACAGTGTGTGAGTGTAGATATGTATATATCAACTATACACACTTCCCTGAGTACAGTGTGTGAGTGTAGATATGTGTATATCAACTATACACACTTCCCTGAGTAGAGTGTGTGAGTGTAGATATGTATATATCAACTATACACACTTCCCTGAGTACAGTGTGTGAGTGTAGATATGTATATATCAACTGTACACGCTTCTCTGAGTACAGTGGGTGAGTGTAGATATGTATATATCAACTGTACACACTTCCCTGAGTACAGTGTGTGAGTGTAGATATGTATATATCAACTATACACGCTTCTCTGAATACAGTGTGTGAGTGTAGATATGTATATATCAACTGTACACACTTCCCTGAGTACAGTGTGTGAGTGTAGATATGTATATATCAACTATACACGCTTCTCTGAGTACAGTGTGTGAGTGTAGATATGTATATATCAACTATACACGCTTCCCTGAGTACAGTGTGTGAGTGTAGATATGTGTATATCAACTATACACACTTCCCTGAGTAGAGTATGTGAGTGTAGATATGTATATATCAACTATACACACTTCCCTGAGTACAGTGTGTGAGTGTAGATATGTATATATCAAGTGTACACACTTCCTTGAGTACAGTGTGTGAGTGTAGATATGTATATATCAAGTGTACACACTTCCCTGAGTACAGTGTGTGAGTGTAGATATGTATATATCAACTGTACACACTTCCCCGAGTACAGTGGGTGAGTGTAGATATGTATATATCAACTGTACTCACTTCCCTGAGTACAGTGGGTGAGTGTCGATATGTGTATATCAACTGTACACACTTCCCTGAGTACAGTGTGTGAGTGTAGATATGTATATATCAACTGTACACACTTCTCTGAGTACAGTGGGTGAGTGTAGATATGTATATATCAACTATACACACTTCCCTGAGTACAGTGTGTGAGTGTAGATATGTGTATATCAACTGTACACACTTCCCTGAGTACAGTGTGTGAGTGTAGATATGTGTATACACACTTCCCTGAGTACAGTGTGTGAGTGTAGATATGTATATATCAACTGTACACACTTCCCTGAGTACAGTGGGTGAGTGTAGATATGTGTATATCAACTATACACACTTCCCTGAGTACAGTGTGTGAGTGTAGATATGTGTATATCAACTATACACACTTCCCTGAGTACAGTGTGTGAGTGTAGATATGTATATATCAACTGTACACACTTCCCTGAGTAGAGTGTGTGAGTGTAGATAAGTATATATCAACTGTACACACTTCCCTGAGTACAGTGTGTGAGTGTAGATATGTATATATCAACTGTACACACTTCCCTGAGTACAGTGTGTGAGTGTAGATATGTATATATCAACTATACACGCTTCTCTGAGTACAGTGTGTGAGGGTAGATATGTATATATCAACTGTACACACTTCCCTGAGTAGAGTGTGTGAGTGTATATATGTGTATATCAACTGTACACACTTCTCTGAGTACATTGTGTGAGTGTAGATATGTATATATAAACTGTACACACTTCCCTGAGTACAGTGTGTGAGTGTAGATATGTGTATATCAACTATACACGCTTCTCTGAGTACAGTGTGTGAGTGTAGATATGTGTTTATCAACTGTACACACTTCCCTGAATACAGTGTGTGAGTGTAGATATGTATATATCAACTGTACACGTTTCTCTGAGTACAGTGTGTGAGTGTAGATATGTGTATATAAACTGTACACACTTCCCTGAGTACAGTGTGTGAGTGTAGATATGTATATATCAACTATACACGCTTCTCTGAGTACAGTGTGTGAGTGTAGATATGTATATATCAACTATACACGCTTCTCTGAGTACAGTGTGTGAGTGTAGATATGTATATATCAACTGTACACACTTCCCTGAGTACAGTGTGTGAGTGTAGATATGTATATATCAAGTGTACACACTTCCCTGAGTACAGTGTGTGAGTGTAGATATGTATATATCAAGTGTACACACTTCCCTGAGTACAGTGTGTGAGTGTAGATATGTATATATCAACTATACACACTTCCCTGAGTACAGTGTGTGAGTGTAGATATGTGTATATCAACTATACACACTTCCCTGAGTAGAGTGTGTGAGTGTAGATATGTATATATCAACTATACACACTTCCCTGAGTACAGTGTGTGAGTGTAGATATGTATATATCAACTGTACACGCTTCTCTGAGTACAGTGGGTGAGTGTAGATATGTATATATCAACTGTACACACTTCTCTGAGTACAGTGGGTGAGTGTAGATATGTATATATCAACTGTACACACTTCCCTGAGTACAGTGTGTGAGTGTAGATATGTGTATATCAACTATACACACTTCCCTGAGTACAGTGTGTTAGTGTAGATGAGTATATATCAACTATACACACTTCCCTGAGTACAGTGTGTGAGTGTAGATATGTATATATCAACTGTACACACTTCCCTGAGTACAGTGTGTGAGTGTAGATATGTATATATCAACTGTACACACTTCTCTGAGTACAGTGGGTGAGTGTAGATATGTATATATCAACTGTACACACTTCTCTGAGTACAGTGTGTGAGTGTAGATATGTATATATCAACTGTACACACTTCCCTGAGTACAGTGTGTGAGTGTAGATATGTATATATCAACTGTACACACTTCTCTGAGTACAGTGGGTGAGTGTAGATATGTATATATCAACTGTACACACTTCCCTGAGTACAGTGTGTGAGTGTAGATATGTATATATCAACTGTACACACTTCTCTGCGTACAGTTTGTGAGTGTAGATATGTGTATATCAACTATACACACTTCCCTGAGTACAGTGTGTGAGTGTAGATATGTATATATCAACTATACACGCTTCTCTGAGTACAATGTGTGAGTGTAGATATGTATATATCAACAGTACACACTTCCCTGAGTACAGTGTGTGAGTGTAGATATGTGTATATCAACTGTACACGCTTCTCTAAGTACAGTGGGTGAATGTAGATATGTGTATATCAACTATACACACTTCCCTGAGTACAGTGTGTGAGTGTAGATATGTGTATATCAACTGTACACGCTTCCCTGAGTACAGTGTGTGAGTGTAGATATGTATATATCAACTGTACACGCTTCTCTGAGTACAGTGGGTGAGTGTAGATATGTGTATATCAACTGTACACGATTCCCTTAGTACAGTGTGTGAGTGTAGATATGTATATATCAACTATACACGCTTCTCTGAGTACAGTGTGTGAGTGTAGATATGTGTATATCAACTGTACACGATTCCCTTAGTACAGTATGTGAGTGTAGATATGTGTATATCAACTGTACACGCTTCCCTGAGTACAGTGTGTGAGTGTAGATATGTATATATCAACTGTACACGCTTCTCTGAGTACAGTGGGTGAGTGTAGATATGTGTATATCAACTGTACACGATTCCCTTAGTACAGTGTGTGAGTGTAGATATGTATATATCAACTGTACGCACTTCTCTGAGTACAGTGTGTGAGTGTAGATATGTGTATATCAACTGTACACACTTCCCTGAGTACAGTGTGTGAGTGTAAATATGTATATATCAACTGTACACACTTCTCTGAGTACAGTGTGTGAGTGTAGATATGTATATATCAACTGTACACACTTCCCTGAGTACAGTGTGTGAGTGTAGATATGTATATATCAACTGTACACACTTCTCTGAGTACAGTGTGTGAGTGTAGATATGTGTATATCAACTGTACACACTTCCCTGAGTACAGTGTGTGAGTGTAGATATGTATATATCAACTGTACACGCTTCCCTGAGTACAGTGTGTGAGTGTAGATATGTGTATATCAACTGTACACACTTCTCTGAGTACAGTGTGTGAGTGTAGATATGTGTATATCAACTGTTCACACTTCCCTGAGTACAGTGTGTGAGTGTAGATATGTATATATCAACTGTACACACTTCTCTGAGTACAGTGTGTGAGTGTTGATATGTATATATCAATTGTACACACTTCTCTGAGTACAGTGTGTGAGTGTAGATATGTGTATATCAACTGTACACACTTCCCTGAGTACAGTGTGTGAGTGTAGATATGTGTATATCAACTGTACACACTTCCCTGAGTAGAGTGTGTGAGTGTAGATATGTATATATCAACTGTACACACTTCCCTGAGTTCAGTGTGTGAGTGTAGATATGTAGATATCAACTGTACACACTTCCCTGAGTACAGTGTGTGAGTGTAGATATGTATATATCAACTATACACGCATCTCTGAGTACAGTGTGTGAGTGTAGATATGTATATATCAACTGTACACACTTCCCTGAGTACAGTGTGTGAGTGTAGATATGTGTATATCAACTGTACACACTTCTCTGAGTACAGTGTGTGAGTGTAGATATGTATATATCAACTGTACACACTTCCCTGAGTACAGTGTGTGAGTGTAGATATGTGTATATCAACTATACACGCTTCTCTGAGTACAGTGTGTGAGTGTAGATATGTGTATATCAACTGTACACACTTCCCTGAGTACAGTGTGTGAGTGTAGATATGTATATATCAACTATACACGCTTCTCTGAGTACAGTGTGTGAGTGTAGATATGTATATATCAACTATACACGCTTCTCTGAGTACAGTGTGTGAGTGTAGATATGTATATATCAACTATACACGCTTCTCTGAGTACAGTGTGTGAGTGTAGATATGTATATATCAACTATACACGCTTCTCTGAGTACAGTGTGTGAGTGTAGATATGTATATATCAACTGTACACACTTCCCTGAGTACAGTGTGTGAGTGTAGATATGTATATATCAACTGTACACACTTCTCTGAGTACAGTGGGTGAGTGTAGATATGTATATATCAACTGTACACACTTCCCTGAGTACAGTGTGTGAGTGTAGATATGTATATATCAACTGTACACACTTCTCTGAGTACAGTGTGTGAGTGTAGATATGTGTATATCAACTATACACACTTCCCTGAGTACAGTGTGTGAGTGTAGATATGTATATATCAACTATACACGCTTCTCTGAGTGCAATGTGTGAGTGTAGATATGTATATATCAACAGTACACACTTCCCTGAGTACAGTGTGTGAGTGTAGATATGTGTATATCAACTGTACACGCTTCTCTGAGTACAGTGGGTGAATGTAGATATGTGTATATCAACTATACACACTTCCCTGAGTACAGTGTGTGAGTGTAGATATGTGTATATCAACTGTACACGCTTCCGTGAGTACACTGTGTGAGTGTAGATATGTATATATCAACTGTACACGCTTCTCTGAGTACAGTGGGTGAGTGTAGATATGTGTATATCAACTGTACACGATTCCCTGAGTACAGTGTGTGAGTGTAGATATGTATATATCAACTGTACACGCTTCCCTGAGTACAGTGTGTGAGTGTAGATATGTGTATATCAACTGTACACGCTTCTCTGAGTACAGTGGGTGAGTGTAGATATGTATATATCAACTATACACGCTTCTCTGAGTACAGTGTGTGAGTGTAGATATGTGTATATCAACTATACACGCTTCTCTGAGTACAGTGGGTGAGTGTAGATATGTATATATCAACTATACACGCTTCTCTGAGTACAGTGTGTGAGTGTAGATATGTATATATCAACTATACACGCTTCCCTAAGTACAGTGTGTGAATGTAGATATGTATATATCAACTGTACGCACTTCTCTGAGTACAGTGTGTGAGTGTAGATATGTATATATCAACTGTACACACTTCTCTGAGTACAGTGGGTGAGTGTAGATATGTGTATATCAACTGTACATGCTTCCCTGAGTACAGTGTGTGAGTGTAGATATGTATATATCAACTGTACACGCTTCCCTGAGTACAGTGTGTGAGTGTAGATATGTGTATATCAACTGTACACACTTCTCTGAGTACAGTGTGTGAGTGTAGATATGTGTATATCAACTGTACACACTTCCCTGAGTACAGTATGTGAGTGTAGATATGTATATATCAACTGTACACACTTCTCTGAGTACAGTGTGTGAGTGTTGATATGTATATATCAACTGTACACACTTCTCTGAGTACAGTGTGTGAGTGTAGATATGTGTATATCAACTGTACACACTTCCCTGAGTACAGTGTGTGAGTGTAGATATGTGTATATCAACTGTACACACTTCCCTGAGTAGAGTGTGTGAGTGTAGATATGTATATATCAACTGTACACACTTCCCTGAGTTCAGTGTGTGAGTGTAGATATGTATATATCAACTGTACACACTTCCCTGAGTACAGCGTGTGAGTGTAGATATGTATATATCAACTATACACGCATCTCTGAGTACAGTGTGTGAGTGTAGATATGTATATATCAACTGTACACACTTCCCTGAGTACAGTGTGTGAGTGTAGATATGTGTATATCAACTGTACACACTTCTCTGAGTACAGTGTGTGAGTGTAGATATGTGTATATCAACTATACACGCTTCTCTGAGTACAGTGTGTGAGTGTAGATATGTGTATATCAACTGTACACACTTCCCTGAGTACAGTGTGTGAGTGTAGATATGTATATATCAACTATACACGCTTCTCTGAGTACAGTGTGTGAGTGTAGATATGTATATATCAACTATACACGCTTCTCTGAGTACAGTGTGTGAGTGTAGATATGTATATATCAACTATACACGCTTCTCTGAGTACAGTGTGTGAGTGTAGATATGTATATATCAACTGTACACACTTCCCTGAGTACAGTGTGTGAGTGTAGATATGTATATATCAACTGTACACACTTCTCTGAGTACAGTGGGTGAGTGTAGATATGTATATATCAACTGTACACACTTCCCTGAGTACAGTGTGTGAGTGTAGATATGTATATATCAACTGTACACACTTCTCTGAGTACAGTGTGTGAGTGTAGATATGTGTATATCAACTATACACACTTCCCTGAGTACAGTGTGTGAGTGTAGATATGTATATATCAACTATACACGCTTCTCTGAGTATAATGTGTGAGTGTAGATATGTATATATCAACAGTACACACTTCCCTGAGTACAGTGTGTGAGTGTAGATATGTGTATATCAACTGTACACGCTTCTCTGAGTACAGTGGGTGAATGTAGATATGTGTATATCAACTATACACACTTCCCTGAGTACAGTGTGTGAGTGTAGATATGTGTATATCAACTGTACACGCTTCCCTGAGTACACTGTGTGAGTGTATATATGTATATATCAACTGTACACGCTTCTCTGAGTACAGTGGGTGAGTGTAGATATGTGTATATCAACTGTACACGATTCCCTGAGTACAGTGTGTGAGTGTAGATATGTATATATCAACTGTACACGCTTCCCTGAGTACAGTGTGTGAGTGTAGATATGTGTATATCAACTGTACACGCTTCTCTGAGTACAGTGGGTGAGTGTAGATATGTATATATCAACTATACACGCTTCTCTGAGTACAGTGGGTGAATGTAGATATGTATATATCAACTGTACGTACTTCTCTGAGTACAGTGTGTGAGTGTAGATATGTATATATCAACTGTACACACTTCTCTGAGTACAGTGTGTGAGTGTAGATATGTGTATATCAACTGTACACACTTCCCTGAGTACAGTGTGTGAGTGTAGATATGTATATATCAACTGTACACGCTTCTCTGAGTACAGTGGGTGAGTGTAGATATGTGTATATCAACTGTTGCACGCTTCCCTGAGTACAGTGTGTGAGTGTAGATATGTATATATCAACTGTACACGCTTCTCTGAGTACAGTGGGTGAGTGTAGATATGTGTATATCAACTGTTGCACACTTCCCTGAGTACAGTGTGTGAGTGTAGATATGTATATATCAACTGTACACACTTCTCTGAGTACAGTGTGTGAGTGTAGATATGTGTATATCAACTGTACACACTTCCCTGAGTACAGTGTGTGAGTGTAGATATGTATATATCAACTGTACACACTTCTCTGAGTACAGTGTGTGAGTGTAGATATGTATATATCAACTGTACACACTTCTCTGAGTACAGTGTGTGAGTGTAGATATGTGTATATCAACTGTACACACTTCCCTGAGTACAGTGTGTGAGTGTAGATATGTGTATATCAACTGTACACACTTCCCTGAGTAGAGTGTGTGAGTGTAGATATGTATATATCAACTGTACACACTTCCCTGAGTACAGTGTGTGAGTGTAGATATGTATATATCAACTGTACACACTTCCCTGAGTACAGTGTGTGAGTGTAGATATGTATATATCAACTATACACGCATCTCTGAATACCGTGTGTGAGTGTAGATATGTATATATCAACTGTACACACTTCCCTGAGTACAGTGTGTGAGTGTAGATATGTGTATATCAACTGTACACACTTCTCTGAGTACAGTGTGTGAGTGTAGATATGTATATATCAACTGTACACACTTCCCTGAGTACTGTGTGTGAGTGTAGATATGTGTATATCAACTATACACGCTTCTCTGAGTACAGTGTGTGAGTGTAGATATGTGTATATCAACTGTACACACTTCCCTGAGTACAGTGTGTGAGTGTAGATATGTATATATCAACTATACACGCTTCTCTGAGTACAGTGTGTGAGTGTAGATATGTATATATCAACTATACACGCTTCTCTGAGTACAGTGTGTGAGTGTAGATATGTATATATCAACTATACACGCTTCTCTGAGTACAGTGTGTGAGTGTAGATATGTATATATCAACTGTACACACTTCCCTGAGTAGAGTGTGTGAGTGTAGATATGTATATATCAACTGTACACACTTCCCTGAGTAGAGTGTGTGAGTGTAGATATGTATATATCAACTATACACACTTCCCTGAGTACAGTGTTTGTGTGTAGATATGTGTATATCAACTATACACACTTCCCTGAGTAGAGTGTGTGAGTGTAGATATGTATATATCAACTATACACACTTCCCTGAGTACAGTGTGTGAGTGTAGATATGTGTATATCAACGGTACACGCTTCCCTGAGTACAGTGTGTGAGTGTAGATATGTATATATCAACTGTACACGCTTCTCTGAGTACAGTGGGTGAGTGTAGATATGTATATATCAACTGTACACACTTCTCTGAGTACAGTGTGTGAGTGTAGATATGTATATATCAACTGTACACACTTCCCTGAGTACAGTGTGTGAGTGTAGATATGTATATATCAACTGTACACACTTCTCTGAGTACAGTGGGTGAGTGTAGATATGTATATATCAACTATACACGCTTCTCTGAGTACAGTGTGTGAGTGTAGATATGTATATATCAACTATACACGCTTCTCTGAGTACAGTGTGTGAGTGTAGATATGTATATATCAACTGTACACACTTCCCTGAGTACAGTGTGTGAGTGTAGATATGTATATATCAACTGTACACACTTCTCTGAGTACAGTGGGTGAGTGTAGATATGTATATATCAACTGTACACACTTCTCTGAGTACAGTGTGTGAGTGTAGATATGTGTATATCAACTATACACACTTCCCTGAGTACAGTGTGTGAGTGTAGATATGTATATATCAACTATACACGCTTCTCTGAGTACAATGTGTGAGTGTAGATATGTATATATCAACAGTACACACTTCCCTGAGTACAGTGTGTGAGTGTAGATATGTATATATCAACTATACACGCTTCTCTGAGTACAGTGTGTGAGTGTAGATATGTATATATCAACTATACACGCTTCTCTGAGTACAGTGTGTGAGTGTAGATATGTATATATCAACTGTACACACTTCCCTGAGTACAGTGTGTGAGAGTAGATATGTATATATCAACTGTACACACTTCTCTGAGTACAGTGGGTGAGTGTAGATATGTATATATCAACTGTACACACTTCCCTGAGTACAGTGTGTGAGTGTAGATATGTATATATCAACTGTACACACTTCTCTGAGTACAGTGGGTGAGTGTAGATATGTATATATCAACTGTACACACTTCCCTGAGTACAGTGTGTGAGTGTAGATATGTATATATCAACTGTACACACTTCTCTGAGTACAGTGTGTGAGTGTAGATATGTGTATATCAACTATACACACTTCCCTGAGTACAGTGTGTGAGTGTAGATATGTATATATCTACTATACACGCTTCTCTAAGTACAATGTGTGAGTGTAGATATGTATATATCAACAGTACACACTTCCCTGAGTACAGTGTGTGAGTGTAGATATGTGTATATCAACTGTACACGCTTCTCTGAGTACAGTGGGTGAATGTAGATATGTGTATATCAACTATACACACTTCCCTGAGTACAGTGTGTGAGTGTAGATATGTGTATATCAACTGTACACGCTTCCCTGAGTACACTGTGTGAGTGTAGATATGTATATATCAACTGTACACACTTCTCTGAGTACAGTGTGTGAGTGTAGATATGTGTATATCAACTGTACGCACTTCTCTGAGTACAGTGTGTGAGTGTAGATATGTGTATACCAACTATACACACTTCCCTGAGTACAGTGTGTGAGTGTAGATATGTATATATCAACTGTACATGCTTCCCTGAGTACAGTGTGTGAGTGTAGATATGTGTATATCAACTGTACACACTTCCCTGAGTACAGTGTGTGAGTGTAGATATGTGTATATCAACTGTACACACTTCCCTGAGTACAGTGTGTGAGTGTAGATATGTATATATCAACTGTACACGCTTCTCTGAGTACAGTGGGTGAGTGTAGATATGTGTATATCAACTGTACACGCTTCCCTGAGTACAGTGTGTGAGTGTAGATATGTATATATCAACTGTACACGCTTCCCTGAGTACAGTGTGTGAGTGTAGATATGTGTATATCAACTGTACACACTTCTCTGAGTACAGTGTGTGAGTGTAGATATGTGTATATCAACTGTACACACTTCCCTGAGTACAGTGTGTGAGTGTAGATATGTATATATCAACTGTACACACTTCTCTGAGTACAGTGTGTGAGTGTAGATATGTATATATCAACTGTACACACTTCTCTGAGTACAGTGTGTGAGTGTAGATATGTGTATATCAACTGTACACACTTCCCTGAGTACAGTGTGTGAGTGTAGATATGTGTATATCAACTGTACACACTTCCCTGAGTAGAGTGTGTGAGTGTAGATATGTATATATCAACTGTACACACTTCCCTGAGTACAGTGTGTGAGTGTAAATATGTATATATCAACTGTACACACTTCCCTGAGTACAGTGTGTGAGTGTAGATATGTATATATCAACTATACACGCATTTCTGAGTACCGTGTGTGAGTGTAGATATGTATATATCAACTGTACACACTTCCCTGAGTACAGTGTGTGAGTGTAGATATGTGTATATCAACTGTACACACTTCTCTGAGTACAGTGTGTGAGTGTAGATATGTATATATCAACTGTACACACTTCCCTGAGTACAGTGTGTGAGTGTAGATATGTGTATATCAACTATACACGCTTCTCTGAGTACAGTGTGTGAGTGTAGATATGTGTATATCAACTGTACACACTTCCCTGAGTACAGTGTGTGAGTGTAGATATGTATATATCAACTATACACGCTTCTCTGAGTACAGTGTGTGAGTGTAGATATGTATATATCAACTATACACGCTTCTCTGAGTACAGTGTGTGAGTGTAGATATGTATATATCAACTATACACGCTTCTCTGAGTACAGTGTGTGAGTGTAGATATGTATATATCAACTATACACGCTTCTCTGAGTACAGTGTGTGAGTGTAGATATGTATATATCAACTGTACACACTTCCCTGAGTAGAGTGTGTGAGTGTAGATATGTATATATCAACTGTACACACTTCCCTGAGTAGAGTGTGTGAGTGTAGATATGTATATATCAACTATACACACTTCCCTGAGTACAGTGTGTGTGTGTAGATATGTGTATATCAACTATACACACTTCCCTGAGTAGAGTGTGTGAGTGTAGATATGTATATATCAACTATACACACTTCCCTGAGTACAGTGTGTGAGTGTAGATATGTGTATATCAACGGTACACGCTTCTCTGAGTACAGTGGGTGAGTGTAGATATGTATATATCAACTGTACACACTTCCCTGAGTACAGTGTGTGAGTGTAGATATGTATATATCAACTATACACACTTCCCTGAGTACAGTGTGTGAGTGTAGATATCTGTATATCAACGGTACACGCTTCCCTGAGTACAGTGTGTGAGTGTAGATATGTATATATCAACTATACACACTTCCCTGAGTAGAGTGTGTGAGTGTAGATATGTATATATCAACTATACACACTTCCCTGAGTACAGTGTGTGAGTGTAGATATGTGTATATCAACGGTACACGCTTCCCTGAGTACAGTGTGTGAGTGTAGATATGTATATATCAACTGTACACGCTTCTCTGAGTACAGTGGGTGAGTGTAGATATGTATATATCAACTGTACACACTTCCCTGAGTACAGTGTGTGAGTGTAGATATGTATATATCAACTGTACACACTTCTCTGAGTACAGTGGGTGAGTGTAGATATGTATATATCAACTGTACACACTTCTCTGAGTACAGTGGGTGAGTGTAGATATGTATATATCAACTGTACACACTTCCCTGAGTACAGTGTGTGAGTGTAGATATGTATATATCAACTGTACACACTTCTCTGAGTACAGTGGGTGAGTGTAGATATGTATATATCAACTATACACGCTTCTCTGAGTACAGTGTGTGAGTGTAGATATGTATATATCAACTATACACGCTTCTCTGAGTACAGTGTGTGAGTGTAGATATGTATATATCAACTGTACACACTTCCCTGAGTACAGTGTGTGAGTGTAGATATGTATATATCAACTGTACACACTTCTCTGAGTACAGTGGGTGAGTGTAGATATGTATATATCAACTGTACACACTTCCCTGAGTACAGTGTGTGAGTGTAGATATGTATATATCAACTGTACACACTTCTCTGAGTACAGTGTGTGAGTGTAGATATGTGTATATCAACTATACACACTTCCCTGAGTACAGTGTGTGAGTGTAGATATGTATATATCAACTATACACGCTTCTCTGAGTACAATGTGTGAGTGTAGATATGTATATATCAACAGTACACACTTCCCTGAGTACAGTGTGTGAGTGTAGATATGTGTATATCAACTGTACACGCTTCTCTGAGTACAGTGGGTGAATGTAGATATGTGTATATCAACTATACACACTTCCCTGAGTACTGTGTGTGAGTGTAGATATGTGTATATCAACTGTACACGCTTCCCTGAGTACACTGTGTGAGTGTAGATATGTATATATCAACTGTACACGCTTCTCTGAGTACAGTGGGTGAGTGTAGATATGTGTATATCAACTGTACACGCTTCCCTGAGTACAGTGTGTGAGTGTAGATATGTATATATCAACTGTACACGCTTCCCTGAGTACAGTGTGTGAGTGTAGATATGTGTATATCAACTGTACACACTTCTCTGAGTACAGTGTGTGAGTGTAGATATGTGTATATCAACTGTACACACTTCCCTGAGTACAGTGTGTGAGTGTAGATATGTATATATCAACTGTACACACTTCTCTGAGTACAGTGTGTGAGTGTAGATATGTATATATCAACTGTACACACTTCTCTGAGTACAGTGTGTGAGTGTAGATATGTGTATATCAACTGTACACACTTCCCTGAGTACAGTGTGTGAGTGTAGATATGTGTATATCAACTGTACACACTTCCCTGAGTAGAGTGTGTGAGTGTAGATATGTATATTTCAACTGTACACACTTCCCTGAGTACAGTGTGTGAGTGTAGATATGTATATATCAACTGTACACACTTCCCTGAGTACAGTGTGTGAGTGTAGATATGTATATATCAACTATACACGCATCTCTGAGTACCGTGTGTGAGTGTAGATATGTATATATCAACTGTACACACTTCCCTGAGTACAGTGTGTGAGTGTAGATATGTGTATATCAACTGTACACACTTCTCTGAGTACAGTGTGTGAGTGTAGATATGTATATATCAACTGTACACACTTCCCTGAGTACAGTGTGTGAGTGTAGATATGTGTATATCAACTATACACGCTTCTCTGAGTACAGTGTGTGAGTGTAGATATGTGTATATCAACTGTACACACTTCCCTGAGTACAGTGTGTGAGTGTAGATATGTATATATCAACTATACACGCTTCTCTGAGTACAGTGTGTGAGTGTAGATATGTATATATCAACTATACACGCTTCTCTGAGTACAGTGTGTGAGTGTAGATATGTATATATCAACTATACACGCTTCTCTGAGTACAGTGTGTGAGTGTAGATATGTATATATCAACTATACACGCTTCTCTGAGTACAGTGTGTGAGTGTAGATATGTATATATCAACTGTACACACTTCCCTGAGTAGAGTGTGTGAGTGTAGATATGTATATATCAACTGTACACACTTCCCTGAGTAGAGTGTGTGAGTGTAGATATGTATATATCAACTATACACACTTCCCTGAGTACAGTGTGTGAGTGTAGATATGTGTATATCAACTATACACACTTCCCTGAGTAGAGTGTGTGAGTGTAGATATGTATATATCAACTATACACACTTTCCTGAGTACAGTGTGTGAGTGTAGATATGTGTATATCAACGGTACACGCTTCCCTGAGTACAGTGTGTGAGTGTAGATATGTATATATCAACTGTACACACTTCCCTGAGTACAGTGTGTGAGTGTAGATATGTGTATATCAACTGTACACACTTCCCTGAGTAGAGTGTGTGAGTGTAGATATGTATATATCAACTGTACACACTTCCCTGAGTACAGTGTGTGAGTGTAGATATGTATATATCAACTGTACACACTTCCCTGAGTACAGTGTGTGAGTGTAGATATGTATATATCAACTATACACGCATCTCTGAATACCGTGTGTGAGTGTAGATATGTATATATCAACTGTACACACTTCCCTGAGTACAGTGTGTGAGTGTAGATATGTGTATATCAACTGTACACACTTCTCTGAGTACAGTGTGTGAGTGTAGATATGTATATATCAACTGTACACACTTCCCTGAGTACTGTGTGTGAGTGTAGATATGTGTATATCAACTATACACGCTTCTCTGAGTACAGTGTGTGAGTGTAGATATGTGTATATCAACTGTACACACTTCCCTGAGTACAGTGTGTGAGTGTAGATATGTATATATCAACTATACACGCTTCTCTGAGTACAGTGTGTGAGTGTAGATATGTATATATCAACTATACACGCTTCTCTGAGTACAGTGTGTGAGTGTAGATATGTATATATCAACTATACACGCTTCTCTGAGTACAGTGTGTGAGTGTAGATATGTATATATCAACTGTACACACTTCCCTGAGTAGAGTGTGTGAGTGTAGATATGTATATATCAACTGTACACACTTCCCTGAGTAGAGTGTGTGAGTGTAGATATGTATATATCAACTATACACACTTCCCTGAGTACAGTGTTTGTGTGTAGATATGTGTATATCAACTATACACACTTCCCTGAGTAGAGTGTGTGAGTGTAGATATGTATATATCAACTATACACACTTCCCTGAGTACAGTGTGTGAGTGTAGATATGTGTATATCAACGGTACACGCTTCCCTGAGTACAGTGTGTGAGTGTAGATATGTATATATCAACTGTACACGCTTCTCTGAGTACAGTGGGTGAGTGTAGATATGTATATATCAACTGTACACACTTCTCTGAGTACAGTGTGTGAGTGTAGATATGTATATATCAACTGTACACACTTCCCTGAGTACAGTGTGTGAGTGTAGATATGTATATATCAACTGTACACACTTCTCTGAGTACAGTGGGTGAGTGTAGATATGTATATATCAACTATACACGCTTCTCTGAGTACAGTGTGTGAGTGTAGATATGTATATATCAACTATACACGCTTCTCTGAGTACAGTGTGTGAGTGTAGATATGTATATATCAACTGTACACACTTCCCTGAGTACAGTGTGTGAGTGTAGATATGTATATATCAACTGTACACACTTCTCTGAGTACAGTGGGTGAGTGTAGATATGTATATATCAACTGTACACACTTCTCTGAGTACAGTGTGTGAGTGTAGATATGTGTATATCAACTATACACACTTCCCTGAGTACAGTGTGTGAGTGTAGATATGTATATATCAACTATACACGCTTCTCTGAGTACAATGTGTGAGTGTAGATATGTATATATCAACAGTACACACTTCCCTGAGTACAGTGTGTGAGTGTAGATATGTATATATCAACTATACACGCTTCTCTGAGTACAGTGTGTGAGTGTAGATATGTATATATCAACTATACACGCTTCTCTGAGTACAGTGTGTGAGTGTAGATATGTATATATCAACTGTACACACTTCCCTGAGTACAGTGTGTGAGAGTAGATATGTATATATCAACTGTACACACTTCTCTGAGTACAGTGGGTGAGTGTAGATATGTATATATCAACTGTACACACTTCCCTGAGTACAGTGTGTGAGTGTAGATATGTATATATCAACTGTACACACTTCTCTGAGTACAGTGGGTGAGTGTAGATATGTATATATCAACTGTACACACTTCCCTGAGTACAGTGTGTGAGTGTAGATATGTATATATCAACTGTACACACTTCTCTGAGTACAGTGTGTGAGTGTAGATATGTGTATATCAACTATACACACTTCCCTGAGTACAGTGTGTGAGTGTAGATATGTATATATCTACTATACACGCTTCTCTAAGTACAATGTGTGAGTGTAGATATGTATATATCAACAGTACACACTTCCCTGAGTACAGTGTGTGAGTGTAGATATGTGTATATCAACTGTACACGCTTCTCTGAGTACAGTGGGTGAATGTAGATATGTGTATATCAACTATACACACTTCCCTGAGTACAGTGTGTGAGTGTAGATATGTGTATATCAACTGTACACGCTTCCCTGAGTACACTGTGTGAGTGTAGATATGTATATATCAACTGTACACACTTCTCTGAGTACAGTGTGTGAGTGTAGATATGTGTATATCAACTGTACGCACTTCTCTGAGTACAGTGTGTGAGTGTAGATATGTGTATACCAACTATACACACTTCCCTGAGTACAGTGTGTGAGTGTAGATATGTATATATCAACTGTACATGCTTCCCTGAGTACAGTGTGTGAGTGTAGATATGTGTATATCAACTGTACACACTTCCCTGAGTACAGTGTGTGAGTGTAGATATGTGTATATCAACTGTACACACTTCCCTGAGTACAGTGTGTGAGTGTAGATATGTATATATCAACTGTACACGCTTCTCTGAGTACAGTGGGTGAGTGTAGATATGTGTATATCAACTGTACACGCTTCCCTGAGTACAGTGTGTGAGTGTAGATATGTATATATCAACTGTACACGCTTCCCTGAGTACAGTGTGTGAGTGTAGATATGTGTATATCAACTGTACACACTTCTCTGAGTACAGTGTGTGAGTGTAGATATGTGTATATCAACTGTACACACTTCCCTGAGTACAGTGTGTGAGTGTAGATATGTATATATCAACTGTACACACTTCTCTGAGTACAGTGTGTGAGTGTAGATATGTATATATCAACTGTACACACTTCTCTGAGTACAGTGTGTGAGTGTAGATATGTGTATATCAACTGTACACACTTCCCTGAGTACAGTGTGTGAGTGTAGATATGTGTATATCAACTGTACACACTTCCCTGAGTAGAGTGTGTGAGTGTAGATATGTATATATCAACTGTACACACTTCCCTGAGTACAGTGTGTGAGTGTAAATATGTATATATCAACTGTACACACTTCCCTGAGTACAGTGTGTGAGTGTAGATATGTATATATCAACTATACACGCATTTCTGAGTACCGTGTGTGAGTGTAGATATGTATATATCAACTGTACACACTTCCCTGAGTACAGTGTGTGAGTGTAGATATGTGTATATCAACTGTACACACTTCTCTGAGTACAGTGTGTGAGTGTAGATATGTATATATCAACTGTACACACTTCCCTGAGTACAGTGTGTGAGTGTAGATATGTGTATATCAACTATACACGCTTCTCTGAGTACAGTGTGTGAGTGTAGATATGTGTATATCAACTGTACACACTTCCCTGAGTACAGTGTGTGAGTGTAGATATGTATATATCAACTATACACGCTTCTCTGAGTACAGTGTGTGAGTGTAGATATGTATATATCAACTATACACGCTTCTCTGAGTACAGTGTGTGAGTGTAGATATGTATATATCAACTATACACGCTTCTCTGAGTACAGTGTGTGAGTGTAGATATGTATATATCAACTATACACGCTTCTCTGAGTACAGTGTGTGAGTGTAGATATGTATATATCAACTGTACACACTTCCCTGAGTAGAGTGTGTGAGTGTAGATATGTATATATCAACTGTACACACTTCCCTGAGTAGAGTGTGTGAGTGTAGATATGTATATATCAACTATACACACTTCCCTGAGTACAGTGTGTGTGTGTAGATATGTGTATATCAACTATACACACTTCCCTGAGTAGAGTGTGTGAGTGTAGATATGTATATATCAACTATACACACTTCCCTGAGTACAGTGTGTGAGTGTAGATATGTGTATATCAACGGTACACGCTTCTCTGAGTACAGTGGGTGAGTGTAGATATGTATATATCAACTGTACACACTTCCCTGAGTACAGTGTGTGAGTGTAGATATGTATATATCAACTATACACACTTCCCTGAGTACAGTGTGTGAGTGTAGATATCTGTATATCAACGGTACACGCTTCCCTGAGTACAGTGTGTGAGTGTAGATATGTATATATCAACTATACACACTTCCCTGAGTAGAGTGTGTGAGTGTAGATATGTATATATCAACTATACACACTTCCCTGAGTACAGTGTGTGAGTGTAGATATGTGTATATCAACGGTACACGCTTCCCTGAGTACAGTGTGTGAGTGTAGATATGTATATATCAACTGTACACGCTTCTCTGAGTACAGTGGGTGAGTGTAGATATGTATATATCAACTGTACACACTTCCCTGAGTACAGTGTGTGAGTGTAGATATGTATATATCAACTGTACACACTTCTCTGAGTACAGTGGGTGAGTGTAGATATGTATATATCAACTGTACACACTTCTCTGAGTACAGTGGGTGAGTGTAGATATGTATATATCAACTGTACACACTTCCCTGAGTACAGTGTGTGAGTGTAGATATGTATATATCAACTGTACACACTTCTCTGAGTACAGTGGGTGAGTGTAGATATGTATATATCAACTATACACGCTTCTCTGAGTACAGTGTGTGAGTGTAGATATGTATATATCAACTATACACGCTTCTCTGAGTACAGTGTGTGAGTGTAGATATGTATATATCAACTGTACACACTTCCCTGAGTACAGTGTGTGAGTGTAGATATGTATATATCAACTGTACACACTTCTCTGAGTACAGTGGGTGAGTGTAGATATGTATATATCAACTGTACACACTTCCCTGAGTACAGTGTGTGAGTGTAGATATGTATATATCAACTGTACACACTTCTCTGAGTACAGTGTGTGAGTGTAGATATGTGTATATCAACTATACACACTTCCCTGAGTACAGTGTGTGAGTGTAGATATGTATATATCAACTATACACGCTTCTCTGAGTACAATGTGTGAGTGTAGATATGTATATATCAACAGTACACACTTCCCTGAGTACAGTGTGTGAGTGTAGATATGTGTATATCAACTGTACACGCTTCTCTGAGTACAGTGGGTGAATGTAGATATGTGTATATCAACTATACACACTTCCCTGAGTACTGTGTGTGAGTGTAGATATGTGTATATCAACTGTACACGCTTCCCTGAGTACACTGTGTGAGTGTAGATATGTATATATCAACTGTACACGCTTCTCTGAGTACAGTGGGTGAGTGTAGATATGTGTATATCAACTGTACACGCTTCCCTGAGTACAGTGTGTGAGTGTAGATATGTATATATCAACTGTACACGCTTCCCTGAGTACAGTGTGTGAGTGTAGATATGTGTATATCAACTGTACACACTTCTCTGAGTACAGTGTGTGAGTGTAGATATGTGTATATCAACTGTACACACTTCCCTGAGTACAGTGTGTGAGTGTAGATATGTATATATCAACTGTACACACTTCTCTGAGTACAGTGTGTGAGTGTAGATATGTATATATCAACTGTACACACTTCTCTGAGTACAGTGTGTGAGTGTAGATATGTGTATATCAACTGTACACACTTCCCTGAGTACAGTGTGTGAGTGTAGATATGTGTATATCAACTGTACACACTTCCCTGAGTAGAGTGTGTGAGTGTAGATATGTATATTTCAACTGTACACACTTCCCTGAGTACAGTGTGTGAGTGTAGATATGTATATATCAACTGTACACACTTCCCTGAGTACAGTGTGTGAGTGTAGATATGTATATATCAACTATACACGCATCTCTGAGTACCGTGTGTGAGTGTAGATATGTATATATCAACTGTACACACTTCCCTGAGTACAGTGTGTGAGTGTAGATATGTGTATATCAACTGTACACACTTCTCTGAGTACAGTGTGTGAGTGTAGATATGTATATATCAACTGTACACACTTCCCTGAGTACAGTGTGTGAGTGTAGATATGTGTATATCAACTATACACGCTTCTCTGAGTACAGTGTGTGAGTGTAGATATGTGTATATCAACTGTACACACTTCCCTGAGTACAGTGTGTGAGTGTAGATATGTATATATCAACTATACACGCTTCTCTGAGTACAGTGTGTGAGTGTAGATATGTATATATCAACTATACACGCTTCTCTGAGTACAGTGTGTGAGTGTAGATATGTATATATCAACTATACACGCTTCTCTGAGTACAGTGTGTGAGTGTAGATATGTATATATCAACTATACACGCTTCTCTGAGTACAGTGTGTGAGTGTAGATATGTATATATCAACTGTACACACTTCCCTGAGTAGAGTGTGTGAGTGTAGATATGTATATATCAACTGTACACACTTCCCTGAGTAGAGTGTGTGAGTGTAGATATGTATATATCAACTATACACACTTCCCTGAGTACAGTGTGTGAGTGTAGATATGTGTATATCAACTATACACACTTCCCTGAGTAGAGTGTGTGAGTGTAGATATGTATATATCAACTATACACACTTTCCTGAGTACAGTGTGTGAGTGTAGATATGTGTATATCAACGGTACACGCTTCCCTGAGTACAGTGTGTGAGTGTAGATATGTATATATCAACTGTACACGCTTCTCTGAGTACGGTGGGTGAGTGTAGATATGTATATATCAACTGTACACACTTCCCTGAGTACAGTGTGTGAGTGTAGATATGTATATATCAACTGTACACACTTCTCTGAGTACAGTGGGTGAGTGTAGATATGTATATATCAACTGTACACACTTCCCTGAGTACAGTGTGTGAGTGTACATATGTGTATATCAACTATACACACTTCCCTGAGTACAGTGTGTTAGTGTAGATAAGTATATATCAACTACACACACTTCCCTGAGTACAGTGTGTGAGTGTAGATATGTGTATATCAACGGTACACGCTTCCCTGAGTACAGTGTGTGAGTGTAGATATGTATATATCAACTGTACACGCTTCTCTGAGTACAGTGGGTGAGTGTAGATATGTATATATCAACTGTACACACTTCCCTGAGTACAGTGTGTGAGTGTAGATATGTATATATCAACTGTACACACTTCTCTGATTACAGTGGGTGAGTGTAGATATGTATATATCAACTGTACACACTTCTCTGAGTACAGTGTGTGAGTGTAGATATGTATATATCAACTGTACACACTTCTCTGAGTACAGTGGGTGAGTGTAGATATGTATATATCAACTGTACACACTTCCCTGAGTACAGTGTGTGAGTGTAGATATGTGTATATCAACTGTACACACTTCTCTGAGTACAGTGTGTGAGTGTAGATATGTGTATATCAACTGTACACACTTCCCTGAGTACAGTGTGTGAGTGTAGATATGTGTATATCAATTGTACACGCTTCCCTGAGTACAGTGTGTGAGTGTAGATATGTATATATCAACTGTACACACTTCCCTGAGTACAGTGGGTGAGTCTAGATATGTATATATCAACTGTACACACTTCCCTGAGTACAGTGTGTGAGTGTAGATATGTATATATCAACTGTACACACTTCCCTGAGTACAGTGTGTGAGTGTAGATATGTATATATCAACTGTACACACTTCCCTGAGTACAGTGTGTGAGTGTAGATATGTATATATCAACTGTACACACTTCTCTGAGTACAGTGTGTGAGTGTAGATATGTATATATCAACTGTACACACTTCTCTGAGTACAGTGGGTGAGTGTAGATATGTATATATCAACTGTACACACTTCCCTGAGTACAGTGTGTGAGTGTAGATATGTGTATATCAACTGTACACACTTCTCTGAGTACAGTGTGTGAGTGTAGATATGTGTATATCAACTGTACACACTTCCCTGAGTACAGTGTGTGAGTGTAGATATGTGTATATCAATTGTACACGCTTCCCTGAGTACAGTGTGTGAGTGTAGATATGTATATATCAACTGTACACACTTCCCTGAGTACAGTGGGTGAGTCTAGATATGTATATATCAACTGTACACACTTCCCTGAGTACAGTGTGTGAGTGTAGATATGTATATATCAACTGTACACACTTCCCTGAGTACAGTGTGTGAGTGTAGATATGTATATATCAACTGTACACACTTCTCTGAGTACAGTGTGTGAGTGTAGATATGTGTATATCAACTATACACACTTCCCTGAGTACAGTGTGTGAGTGTAGATATGTGTATATCAACTGTACACGCTTCTCTGAGTACAGTGGGTGAATGTAGATATGTGTATATCAACTATACACACTTCCCTGAGTACAGTGTGTGAGTGTAGATATGTGTATATCAACTGTACACGCTTCCCTGAGTACACTGTGTGAGTGTAGATATGTATATATCAACTGTACACGCTTCTCAGAGTACAGTGGGTGAGTGTAGATATGTGTATATCAACTGTACACGATTCCCTGAGTACAGTGTGTGAGTGTAGATATGTATATATCAACTGTACACGCTTCCCTGAGTACAGTGTGTGAGTGTAGATATGTGTACATCAACTGTACACGCTTCTCTGAGTACAGTGGGTGAGTGTAGATATGTGTATATCAACTATACACACTTCCCTGAGTACAGTGTGTGAGTGTAGATATGTGTATATCAACTGTACACACTTCTCTGAGTATAGTGTGTGAGTGTAGATATGTGTATATCAACTGTACACACTTCCCTGAGTACAGTGTGTGAGTGTAGATATGTATATATCAACTGTACACACTTCTCTGAGTACAGTGTGTGAGTGTAGATATGTATATATCAACTGTACACACTTCTCTGAGTACAATGTGTGAGTGTAGATATGTGTATATCAACTGTACACACTTCCCTGAGTACAGTGTGTGAGTGTAGATATGTGTATATCAACTGTACACACTTCCCTGAGTAGAGTGTGTGAGTGTAGATATGTATATATCAACTGTACACACTTCCCTGAGTACAGTGTGTGAGTGTAGATATGTATATATCAACTGTACACACTTCCTGAGTACAGTGTGTGAGTGTAGATATGTATATATCAACTATACACGCATCTCTGAGTACCGTGTGTGAGTGTAGATATGTATATATCAACTGTACACACTTCCCTGAGTACAGTGTGTGAGTTTAGATATGTATATATCAACTGTACACACTTCCCTGAGTACAGTGTGTGAGTGTAGATATGTATATATCAACTGTACACGCTTCCCTGAGTACAGTGTGTGAGTGTAGATATGTATATATCAACTGTACACACTTCCCTGAGTACAGTGTGTGAGTGTAGATATGTGTATATCAACGGTACACGCTTCCCTGAGTACAGTGTGTGAGTGTAGATATGTATATATCAACTGTACACGCTTCTCTGAGTACAGTGGGTGAGTGTAGATATGTATATATCAACTGTACACACTTCCCTGAGTACAGTGTGTGAGTGTAGATATGTATATATCAACTGTACACACTTCTCTGAGTACAGTGTGTGAGTGTAGATATGTATATATCAACTGTACACACTTCTCTGAGTACAGTGGGTGAGTGTAGATATGTATATATCAACTGTACACACTTCCCTGAGTACAGTGTGTGAGTGTAGATATGTGTATATCAACTGTACACACTTCTCTGAGTACAGTGTGTGAGTGTAGATATGTGTATATCAACTGTACACACTTCCCTGAGTACAGTGTGTGAGTGTAGATATGTGTATATCAATTGTACACGCTTCCCTGAGTACAGTGTGTGAGTGTAGATATGTATATATCAACTGTACACACTTCCCTGAGTACAGTGGGTGAGTCTAGATATGTATATATCAACTGTACACACTTCCCTGAGTACAGTGTGTGAGTGTAGATATGTATATATCAACTGTACACACTTCCCTGAGTACAGTGTGTGAGTGTAGATATGTATATATCAACTGTACACACTTCCCTGAGTACAGTGTGTGAGTGTAGATATGTATATATCAACTGTACACACTTCTCTGAGTACAGTGTGTGAGTGTAGATATGTATATATCAACTGTACACACTTCTCTGAGTACAGTGGGTGAGTGTAGATATGTATATATCAACTGTACACACTTCCCTGAGTACAGTGTGTGAGTGTAGATATGTGTATATCAACTGTACACACTTCTCTGAGTACAGTGTGTGAGTGTAGATATGTGTATATCAACTGTACACACTTCCCTGAGTACAGTGTGTGAGTGTAGATATGTGTATATCAATTGTACACGCTTCCCTGAGTACAGTGTGTGAGTGTAGATATGTATATATCAACTGTACACACTTCCCTGAGTACAGTGGGTGAGTCTAGATATGTATATATCAACTGTACACACTTCCCTGAGTACAGTGTGTGAGTGTAGATATGTATATATCAACTGTACACACTTCCCTGAGTACAGTGTGTGAGTGTAGATATGTATATATCAACTGTACACACTTCTCTGAGTACAGTGTGTGAGTGTAGATATGTGTATATCAACTATACACACTTCCCTGAGTACAGTGTGTGAGTGTAGATATGTGTATATCAACTGTACACGCTTCTCTGAGTACAGTGGGTGAATGTAGATATGTGTATATCAACTATACACACTTCCCTGAGTACAGTGTGTGAGTGTAGATATGTGTATATCAACTGTACACGCTTCCCTGAGTACACTGTGTGAGTGTAGATATGTATATATCAACTGTACACGCTTCTCAGAGTACAGTGGGTGAGTGTAGATATGTGTATATCAACTGTACACGATTCCCTGAGTACAGTGTGTGAGTGTAGATATGTATATATCAACTGTACACGCTTCCCTGAGTACAGTGTGTGAGTGTAGATATGTGTACATCAACTGTACACGCTTCTCTGAGTACAGTGGGTGAGTGTAGATGTGTATATATCAACTATACACGCTTCTCTGAGTACAGTGGGTGAATGTAGATATGTATATATCAACTGTACGCACTTCTCTGAGTACAGTGTGTGAGTGTAGATATGTGTATATCAACTGTACACACTTCCCTGAGTACAGTGTGTGAGTGTAGATATGTGTATATCAACTATACACACTTCCCTGAGTACAGTGTGTGAGTGTAGATATGTGTATATCAACTGTACACACTTCTCTGAGTATAGTGTGTGAGTGTAGATATGTGTATATCAACTGTACACACTTCCCTGAGTACAGTGTGTGAGTGTAGATATGTATATATCAACTGTACACACTTCTCTGAGTACAGTGTGTGAGTGTAGATATGTATATATCAACTGTACACACTTCTCTGAGTACAATGTGTGAGTGTAGATATGTGTATATCAACTGTACACACTTCCCTGAGTACAGTGTGTGAGTGTAGATATGTGTATATCAACTGTACACACTTCCCTGAGTAGAGTGTGTGAGTGTAGATATGTATATATCAACTGTACACACTTCCCTGAGTACAGTGTGTGAGTGTAGATATGTATATATCAACTGTACACACTTCCTGAGTACAGTGTGTGAGTGTAGATATGTATATATCAACTATACACGCATCTCTGAGTACCGTGTGTGAGTGTAGATATGTATATATCAACTGTACACACTTCCCTGAGTACAGTGTGTGAGTTTAGATATGTATATATCAACTGTACACACTTCCCTGAGTACAGTGTGTGAGTGTAGATATGTATATATCAACTGTACACGCTTCCCTGAGTACAGTGTGTGAGTGTAGATATGTATATATCAACTGTACACACTTCCCTGAGTACAGTGTGTGAGTGTAGATATGTGTATATCAACGGTACACGCTTCCCTGAGTACAGTGTGTGAGTGTAGATATGTATATATCAACTGTACACGCTTCTCTGAGTACAGTGGGTGAGTGTAGATATGTATATATCAACTGTACACACTTCCCTGAGTACAGTGTGTGAGTGTAGATATGTATATATCAACTGTACACACTTCTCTGAGTACAGTGGGTGAGTGTAGATATGTATATATCAACTGTACACACTTCCCTGAGTACAGTGTGTGAGTGTAGATATGTGTATATCAACTATACACACTTCCCTGAGTACAGTGTGTTAGTGTAGATAAGTATATATCAACTACACACACTTCCCTGAGTACAGTGTGTGAGTGTAGATATGTGTATATCAACTGTACACACTTCCCTGAGTACAGTGTGTGAGTGTAGATATGTGTATATCAATTGTACACGCTTCCCTGAGTACAGTGTGTGAGTGTAGATATGTATATATCAACTGTACACACTTCCCTGAGTACAGTGGGTGAGTCTAGATATGTATATATCAACTGTACACACTTCCCTGAGTACAGTGTGTGAGTGTAGATATGTATATATCAACTGTACACACTTCCCTGAGTACAGTGTGTGAGTGTAGATATGTATATATCAACTGTACACACTACCCTGAGTACAGTGTGTGAGTGTAGATATGTATATATCAACTGTACACACTTCTCTGAGTACAGTGTGTGAGTGTAGATATGTGTATATCAACTATACACACTTCCCTGAGTACAGTGTGTGAGTGTAGATATGTATATATCAACTATACACGCTTCTCTGAGTACAATGTGTGAGTGTAGATATGTATATATCAACAGTACACACTTCCCTGAGTACAGTGTGTGAGTGTAGATATGTGTATATCAACTGTACACGCTTCTCTGAGTACAGTGGGTGAATGTAGATATGTGTATATCAACTATACACACTTCCCTGAGTACAGTGTGTGAGTGTAGATATGTGTATATCAACTGTACACGCTTCCCTGAGTACACTGTGTGAGTGTAGATATGTATATATCAACTGTACACGCTTCTCTGAGTACAGTGGGTGAGTGTAGATATGTGTATATCAACTGTACACGATTCCCTGAGTACAGTGTGTTAGTGTAGATAAGTATATATCAACTACACACACTTCCCTGAGTACAGTGTGTGAGTGTAGATATGTGTATATCAACTGTACACACTTCCCTGAGTACAGTGTGTGAGTGTAGATATGTGTATATCAATTGTACACGCTTCCCTGAGTACAGTGTGTGAGTCTAGATATGTATATATCAACTGTACACACTTCCCTGAGTACAGTGTGTGAGTGTAGATATGTATATATCAACTGTACACACTTCCCTGAGTACAGTGTGTGAGTGTAGATATGTATATATCAACTGTACACACTTCCCTGAGGACAGTGTGTGAGTGTAGATATGTATATATCAACTGTACACACTTCTCTGAGTACAGTGTGTGAGTGTAGATATGTGTATATCAACTATACACACTTCCCTGAGTACAGTGTGTGAGTGTAGATATGTATATATCAACTATACACGCTTCTCTGAGTACAATGTGTGAGTGTAGATATGTATATATCAACAGTACACACTTCCCTGAGTACAGTGTGTGAGTGTAGATATGTGTATATCAACTGTACACGCTTCTCTGAGTACAGTGGGTGAATGTAGATATGTGTATATCAACTATACACACTTCCCTGAGTACAGTGTGTGAGTGTAGATATGTGTATATCAACTGTACACGCTTCCCTGAGTACACTGTGTGAGTGTAGATATGTATATATCAACTGTACACGCTTCTCTGAGTACAGTGGGTGAGTGTAGATATGTGTATATCAACTGTACACGATTCCCTGAGTACAGTGTGTGAGTGTAGATATGTATATATCAACTGTACACGCTTCCCTGAGTACAGTGTGTGAGTGTAGATATGTGTATATCAACTGTACACGCTTCTCTGAGTACAGTGGGTGAGTGTAGATATGTATATATCAACTGTACGCACTTCTCTGAGTACAGTGTGTGAGTGTAGATATGTGTATATCAACTGTACACACTTCTCTGAGTACAGTGTGTGAGTGTAGATATGTGTATATCAACTGTACACACTTCCCTGAGTACAGTGTGTGAGTGTAGATATGTGTATATCAACTGTACACACTTCCCTGAGTAGAGTGTGTGAGTGTAGATATGTATATATCAACTGTACACACTTCCCTGAGTACAGTGTGTGAGTGTAGATATGTATATATCAACTGTACACACTTCTCTGAGTACAGTGTGTGAGTGTAGATATGTGTATATCAACTGTACACACTTCCCTGAGTACAGTGTGTGAGTGTAGATATGTGTATATCAACTGTACACACTTCCCTGAGTAGAGTGTGTGAGTGTAGATATGTATATATCAACTGTACACACTTCCCTGAGTACAGTGTGTGAGTGTAGATATGTATATATCAACTGTACACACTTCCCTGAGTACAGTGTGTGAGTGTAGATATGTATATATCAACTATACACGCATCTCTGAGTACCGTGTGTGAGTGTAGATATGTATATATCAACTGTACACACTTCCCTGAGTACAGTGTGTGAGTTTAGATATGTATATATCAACTGTACACACTTCCCTGAGTACAGTGTGTGAGTGTAGATATGTATATATCAACTGTACACGCTTCCCTGAGTATAGTGTGTGAGTGTAGATATGTATATATCAACTGTACACACTTCCCTGAGTACAATATGTGAGTGTAGATATGTGTATATCAACGGTACACGCTTCCCTGAGTACAGTGTGTGAGTGTAGATATGTATATATCAACTGTACACGCTTCTCTGAGTACAGTGGGTGAGTGTAGATATGTATATATCAACTGTACACACTTCCCTGAGTACAGTGTGTGAGTGTAGATATGTATATATCAACTGTACACACTTCTCTGAGTACAGTGGGTGAGTGTAGATATGTATATATCAACTGTACACACTTCCCTGAGTACAGTGTGTGAGTGTAGATATGTGTATATCAACTATACACACTTCCCTGAGTACAGTGTGTTAGTGTAGATAAGTATATATCAACTACACACACTTCCCTGAGTACAGTGTGTGAGTGTAGATATGTATATATCAACGGTACACGCTTCCCTGAGTACAGTGTGTGAGTGTAGATATGTATATATCAACTGTACACGCTTCTCTGAGTACAGTGGGTGAGTGTAGATATGTATATATCAACTGTACACGCTTCTCTGAGTACAGTGTGTGAGTGTAGATATGTATATATCAACTGTACACGCTTCTCTGAGTACAGTGGGTGAGTGTAGATATGTATATATCAACTGTACACACTTCCCTGAGTACAGTGTGTGAGTGTAGATATGTATATATCAACTGTACACACTTCTCTGAGTACAGTGGGTGAGTGTAGATATGTATATATCAACTGTACACACTTCTCTGAGTACAGTGTGTGAGTGTAGATATGTATATATCAACTGTACACACTTCTCTGAGGACAGTGTGTGAGTGTAGATATGTATATATCAACTATACACACTTCCCTGAGTACAGTGGGTGAGTCTAGATATGTATATATCAACTGTACACGCTTCTCCGAGTACAGTGGGTGAGTGTAGATATGTGTATATCAACTGTACACGCTTCTCTGAGTACAGTGGGTGAATGTAGATATGTGTATATCAACTATACACACTTCCCTGAGTACAGTGTGTGAGTGTAGATATGTGTATATCAACTGTACACGCTTCCCTGAGTACACTGTGTGAGTGTAGATATGTATATATCAACTGTACACGCTTCTCTGAGTACAGTGGGTGAGTGTAGATATGTGTATATCAACTGTACACGATTCCCTGAGTACAGTGTGTGAGTGTAGATATGTATATATCAACTGTACACACTTCTCTGAGTACAGTGTGTGAGTGTAGATATGTGTATTTCAACTGTACACACTTCCCTGAGTACAGTGTGTGAGAGTAGATATGTATATATCAACTGTACACGCTTCTCTGAGTACAGTGGGTGAGTGTAGATATGTGTATATCAACTGTACACGCTTCCCTGAGTACAGTGTGTGAGTGTAGATATGTATATATCAACTGTACACGCTTCCCTGAGTACAGTGTGTGAGTGTAGATATGTGTATATCAACTGTACACACTTCTCTGAGTACAGTGTGTGAGTGTAGATATGTATATATCAACTGTACACACTTCCCTGAGTACAGTGTGTGAGTGTAGATATGTGTATATCAACTATACACGCTTCTCTGAGTACAGTGTGTGAGTGTAGATATGTGTATATCAACTGTACACACTTCCCTGAGTACAGTGTGTGAGTGTAGATATGTATATATCAACTATACACGCTTCTCTGATACAGTGTGTGAGTGTAGATATGTATATATCAACTATACACGCTTCTCTGAGTACAGTGTGTGAGTGTAGATATGTATATATCAACTATACACACTTCCCTGAGTACAGTGTGTGAGTGTAGATATGTATATATCAACTATACACGCTTCTCTGATACAGTGTGTGAGTGTAGATATGTATATATCAACTATACACGCTTCTCTGAGTACAGTGTGTGAGTGTAGATATGTATATATCAACTGTACACACTTCCCTGAGTAGAGTGTGTGAGTGTAGATATGTATATATCAACTGTACACACTTCCCTGAGTAGAGTGTGTGAGTGTAGATATGTATATATCAACTATACACACTTCCCTGAGTACAGTGTGTGAGTGTAGATATGTGTATATCAACTATACACACTTCCCTGAGTAGAGTGTGTGAGTGTAGATATGTATATATCAACTATACACACTTCCTTGAGTACAGTGTGTGAGTGTAGATATGTGTATATCAACGGTACACGCTTCCCTGAGTACAGTGTGTGAGTGTAGATATGTATATATCAACTGTACACGCTTCTCTGAGTACAGTGTGTGAGTGTAGATATGTGTATATCAACTGTACGCACTTCTCTGAGTACAGTGGGTGAGTGTAGATATGTGTATATCAACTGTACACACTTCCCTGAGTACAGTGTGTTAGTGTAGATATGTATATATCAACTGTACACGCTTCTCTGAGTACAGTGGGTGAGTGTAGATATGTATATATCAACTGTACACACTTCCCTGAGTACAGTGTGTGAGTGTAGATATGTGTATATCAACTATACACACTTCCCTGAGTACAGTGTGTTAGTGTAGATATGTATATATCAACTGTACATGCTTCTCTGAGTACAGTGGGTGAGTGTAGATATGTATATATCAACTGTACACACTTCCCTGAGTACAGTGTGTGAGTGTAGATATGTATATATCAACTGTACACACTTCTCTGAGTACAGTGGGTGAGTGTAGATATGTATATATCAACTGTACACACTTCCCTGAGTACAGTGTGTGAGTGTAGATATGTATATATCAACTGTACACACTTCCCTGAGTACAGTGTGTGAGTGTAGATATGTATATATCAACTGTACACACTTCCCTGAGGACAGTGTGTGAGTGTAGATATGTATATATCAACTGTACACACTTCTCTGAGTACAGTGTGTGAGTGTAGATATGTGTATATCAACTATACACACTTCCCTGAGTACAGTGTGTTAGTGTAGATATGTATATATCAACTGTACACACTTCCCTGAGTACAGTGTGTGAGTGTAGATATGTGTATATCAACTATACACGCTTCTCTGAGTACAGTGTGTGAGTGTAGATATGTGTATATCAACTGTACACACTTCCCTGAGTACAGTGTGTGAGTGTAGATATGTATATATCAACTATACACGCTTCTCTGATACAGTGTGTGAGTGTAGATATGTATATATCAACTATACACGCTTCTCTGAGTACAGTGTGTGACTGTAGATATGTATATATCAACTATACACACTTCCCTGAGTACAGTGTGTGAGTGTAGATATGTATATATCAACTATACACGCTTCTCTGATACAGTGTGTGAGTGTAGATATGTATATATCAACTATACACGCTTCTCTGAGTACAGTGTGTGAGTGTAGATATGTATATATCAACTGTACACACTTCCCTGAGTAGAGTGTGTGAGTGTAGATATGTATATATCAACTGTACACACTTCCCTGAGTAGAGTGTGTGAGTGTAGATATGTATATATCAACTATACACACTTCCCTGAGTACAGTGTGTGAGTGTAGATATGTGTATATCAACTATACACACTTCCCTGAGTAGAGTGTGTGAGTGTAGATATGTATATATCAACTATACACACTTCCTTGAGTACAGTGTGTGAGTGTAGATATGTGTATATCAACGGTACACGCTTCCCTGAGTACAGTGTGTGAGTGTAGATATGTATATATCAACTGTACACGCTTCTCTGAGTACAGTGTGTGAGTGTAGATATGTGTATATCAACTGTACGCACTTCTCTGAGTACAGTGGGTGAGTGTAGATATGTGTATATCAACTGTACACACTTCCCTGAGTACAGTGTGTTAGTGTAGATATGTATATATCAACTGTACACGCTTCTCTGAGTACAGTGGGTGAGTGTAGATATGTATATATCAACTGTACACACTTCCCTGAGTACAGTGTGTGAGTGTAGATATGTGTATATCAACTATACACACTTCCCTGAGTACAGTGTGTTAGTGTAGATATGTATATATCAACTGTACACGCTTCTCTGAGTACAGTGGGTGAGTGTAGATATGTATATATCAACTGTACACACTTCCCTGAGTACAGTGTGTGAGTGTAGATATGTATATATCAACTGTACACACTTCTCTGAGTACAGTGGGTGAGTGTAGATATGTATATATCAACTGTACACACTTCCCTGAGTACAGTGTGTGAGTGTAGATATGTATATATCAACTGTACACACTTCCCTGAGTACAGTGTGTGAGTGTAGATATGTATATATCAACTGTACACACTTCCCTGAGGACAGTGTGTGAGTGTAGATATGTATATATCAACTGTACACACTTCTCTGAGTACAGTGTGTGAGTGTAGATATGTGTATATCAACTATACACACTTCCCTGAGTACAGTGTGTTAGTGTAGATATGTATATATCAACTATACACGCTTCTCTGAGTACAATGTGTGAGTGTAGATATGTATATATCAACAGTACACACTTCCCTGAGTACAGTGTGTGAGTGTAGATATGTGTATATCAACTGTACACGCTTCTCTGAGTACAGTGGGTGAATGTAGATATGTGTATATCAACTATACACACTTCCCTGAGTACAGTGTGTGAGTGTAGATATGTGTATATCAACTGTACACGCTTCCCTGAGTACACTGTGTGAGTGTAGATATGTATATATCAACTGTACACGCTTCTCTGAGTACAGTGGGTGAGTGTAGATATGTGTATATCAACTGTACACGATTCCCTGAGTACAGTGTGTGAGTGTAGATATGTATATATCAACTGTACACGCTTCCCTGAGTACAGTGTGTGAGTGTAGATATGTGTATATCAACTGTACACGCTTCTCTGAGTACAGTGGGTGAGTGTAGATATGTATATATCAACTGTACACACTTCTCTGAGTACAGTGGGTGAGTGTAGATATGTATATATCAACTGTACACACTTCCCTGAGTACAGTGTGTGAGTGTAGATATGTATATATCAACTGTACACACTTCCCTGAGTACAGTGTGTGAGTGTAGATATGTATATATCAACTGTACACACTTCCCTGAGGACAGTGTGTGAGTGTAGATATGTATATATCAACTGTACACACTTCTCTGAGTACAGTGTGTGAGTGTAGATATGTGTATATCAACTATACACACTTCCCTGAGTACAGTGTGTGAGTGTAGATATGTATATATCAACTATACACGCTTCTCTGAGTACAATGTGTGAGTGTAGATATGTATATATCAACAGTACACACTTCCCTGAGTACAGTGTGTGAGTGTAGATATGTGTATATCAACTGTACACGCTACTCTGAGTACAGTGGGTGAATGTAGATATGTGTATATCAACTATACACACTTCCCTGAGTACAGTGTGTGAGTGTAGATATGTGTATATCAACTGTACACGCTTCCCTGAGTACACTGTGTGAGTGTAGATATGTATATATCAACTGTACACGCTTCTCTGAGTACAGTGGGTGAGTGTAGATATGTGTATATCAACTGTACACGATTCCCTGAGTACAGTGTGTGAGTGTAGATATGTATATATCAACTGTACACGCTTCCCTGAGTACAGTGTGTGAGTGTAGATATGTGTATATCAACTGTACACGCTTCTCTGAGTACAGTGGGTGAGTGTAGATATGTATATATCAACTGTACGCACTTCTCTGAGTACAGTGTGTGAGTGTAGATATGTGTATATCAACTGTACACACTTCTCTGAGTACAGTGTGTGAGTGTAGATATGTGTATATCAACTGTACACACTTCCCTGAGTACAGTGTGTGAGTGTAGATATGTGTATATCAACTGTACACACTTCCCTGAGTAGAGTGTGTGAGTGTAGATATGTATATATCAACTGTACACACTTCCCTGAGTACAGTGTGTGAGTGTAGATATGTATATATCAACTGTACACACTTCTCTGAGTACAGTGTGTGAGTGTAGATATGTGTATATCAACTGTACACACTTCCCTGAGTACAGTGTGTGAGTGTAGATATGTGTATATCAACTGTACACACTTCCCTGAGTAGAGTGTGTGAGTGTAGATATGTATATATCAACTGTACACACTTCCCTGAGTACAGTGTGTGAGTGTAGATATGTATATATCAACTGTACACACTTCCCTGAGTACAGTGTGTGAGTGTAGATATGTATATATCAACTATACACGCATCTCTGAGTACCGTGTGTGAGTGTAGATATGTATATATCAACTGTACACACTTCCCTGAGTACAGTGTGTGAGTTTAGATATGTATATATCAACTGTACACACTTCCCTGAGTACAGTGTGTGAGTGTAGATATGTATATATCAACTGTACACGCTTCCCTGAGTATAGTGTGTGAGTGTAGATATGTATATATCAACTGTACACACTTCCCTGAGTACAATGTGTGAGTGTAGATATGTGTATATCAACGGTACACGCTTCCCTGAGTACAGTGTGTGAGTGTAGATATGTATATATCAACTGTACACGCTTCTCTGAGTACAGTGGGTGAGTGTAGATATGTATATATCAACTGTACACACTTCCCTGAGTACAGTGTGTGAGTGTAGATATGTATATATCAACTGTACACACTTCTCTGAGTACAGTGGGTGAGTGTAGATATGTATATATCAACTGTACACACTTCCCTGAGTACAGTGTGTGAGTGTAGATATGTGTATATCAACTATACACACTTCCCTGAGTACAGTGTGTTAGTGTAGATAAGTATATATCAACTACACACACTTCCCTGAGTACAGTGTGTGAGTGTAGATATGTATATATCAACGGTACACGCTTCCCTGAGTACAGTGTGTGAGTGTAGATATGTATATATCAACTGTACACGCTTCTCTGAGTACAGTGGGTGAGTGTAGATATGTATATATCAACTGTACACGCTTCTCTGAGTACAGTGTGTGAGTGTAGATATGTATATATCAACTGTACACGCTTCTCTGAGTACAGTGGGTGAGTGTAGATATGTATATATCAACTGTACACACTTCCCTGAGTACAGTGTGTGAGTGTAGATATGTATATATCAACTGTACACACTTCTCTGAGTACAGTGGGTGAGTGTAGATATGTATATATCAACTGTACACACTTCTCTGAGTACAGTGTGTGAGTGTAGATATGTATATATCAACTGTACACACTTCTCTGAGTACAGTGTGTGAGTGTAGATATGTATATATCAACTGTACACGCTTCTCTGAGTACAGTGGGTGAGTGTAGATATGTGTATATCAACTGTACACGCTTCTCTGAGTACAGTGGGTGAATGTAGATATGTGTATATCAACTATACACACTTCCCTGAGTACAGTGTGTGAGTGTAGATATGTGTATATCAAGTGTACACGCTTCTCTGAGTACAGTGGGTGAATGTAGATATGTGTATATCAACTATACACACTTCCCTGAGTACAGTGTGTGAGTGTAGATATGTGTATATCAACTGTACACGCTTCCCTGAGTACACTGTGTGAGTGTAGATATGTATATATCAACTGTACACGCTTCTCTGAGTACAGTGGGTGAGTGTAGATATGTGTATATCAACTGTACACGATTCCCTGAGTACAGTGTGTGAGTGTAGATATGTATATATCAACTGTACACACTTCTCTGAGTACAGTGTGTGAGTGTAGATATGTGTATTTCAACTGTACACACTTCCCTGAGTACAGTGTGTGAGTGTAGATATGTATATATCAACTGTACACGCTTCTCTGAGTACAGTGGGTGAGTGTAGATATGTGTATATCAACTGTACACGCTTCCCTGAGTACAGTGTGTGAGTGTAGATATGTATATATCAACTGTACACGCTTCCCTGAGTACAGTGTGTGAGTGTAGATATGTGCATATCAACTGTACACACTTCTCTGAGTACAGTGTGTGAGTGTAGATATGTATATATCAACTGTACACACTTCCCTGAGTACAGTGTGTGAGTGTAGATATGTGTATATCAACTATACACGCTTCTCTGAGTACAGTGTGTGAGTGTAGATATGTGTATATCAACTGTACACACTTCCCTGAGTACAGTGTGTGAGTGTAGATATGTATATATCAACTATACACGCTTCTCTGATACAGTGTGTGAGTGTAGATATGTATATATCAACTATACACGCTTCTCTGAGTACAGTGTGTGAGTGTAGATATGTATATATCAACTATACACACTTCCCTGAGTACAGTGTGTGAGTGTAGATATGTATATATCAACTATACACGCTTCTCTGATACAGTGTGTGAGTGTAGATATGTATATATCAACTATACACGCTTCTCTGAGTACAGTGTGTGAGTGTAGATATGTATATATCAACTGTACACACTTCCCTGAGTAGAGTGTGTGAGTGTAGATATGTATATATCAACTGTACACACTTCCCTGAGTAGAGTGTGTGAGTGTAGATATGTATATATCAACTATACACACTTCCCTGAGTACAGTGTGTTAGTGTAGATATGTGTATATCAACTATACACACTTCCCTGAGTAGAGTGTGTGAGTGTAGATATGTATATATCAACTATACACACTTCCTTGAGTACAGTGTGTGAGTGTAGATATGTGTATATCAACGGTACACGCTTCCCTGAGTACAGTGTGTGAGTGTAGATATGTATATATCAACTGTACACGCTTCTCTGAGTACAGTGTGTGAGTGTAGATATGTGTATATCAACTGTACGCACTTCTCTGAGTACAGTGTGTTAGTGTAGATATGTATATATCAACTGTACACGCTTCTCTGAGTACAGTGGGTGAGTGTAGATATGTATATATCAACTGTACACACTTCCCTGAGTACAGTGTGTGAGTGTAGATATGTATATATCAACTGTACACACTTCCCTGAGTAGAGTGTGTGAGTGTAGATATGTATATATCAACTGTACACACTTCTCTGAGTACAGTGGGTGAGTGTAGATATGTATATATCAACTATACACACTTCCCTGAGTACAGTGTGTGAGTGTAGATATGTGTATATCAACTATACACACTTCCCTGAGTACAGTGTGTTAGTGTAGATAAGTATATATCAACTACACACACTTCCCTGAGTACAGTGTGTGAGTGTAGATATGTGTATATCAACGGTACACGCTTCCCTGAGTACAGTGTGTGAGTGTAGATATGTATATATCAACTGTACACGCTTCTCTGAGTACAGTGGGTGAGTGTAGATATGTATATATCAACTGTACACACTTCCCTGAGTACAGTGTGTGAATGTAGATATGTATATATCAACTGTACACACTTCTCTGAGTACAGTGGGTGAGTGTAGATATGTATATATCAACTGTACACACTTCCCTGAGTACAGTGTGTGAGTGTAGATATGTGTATATCAACTATACACACTTCCCTGAGTACAGTGTGTTAGTGTAGATAAGTATATATCAACTACACACACTTCCCTGAGTACAGTGTGTGAGTGTAGATATGTATATATCAACGGTACACGCTTCCCTGAGTACAGTGTGTGAGTGTAGATATGTATATATCAACTGTACACGCTTCTCTGAGTACAGTGGGTGAGTGTAGATATGTATATATCAACTGTACACGCTTCTCTGAGTACAGTGTGTGAGTGTAGATATGTATATATCAACTGTACACGCTTCTCTGAGTACAGTGGGTGAGTGTAGATATGTATATATCAACTGTACACACTTCCCTGAGTACAGTGTGTGAGTGTAGATATGTATATATCAACTGTACACACTTCTCTGAGTACAGTGGGTGAGTGTAGATATGTATATATCAACTGTACACACTTCTCTGAGTACAGTGTGTGAGTGTAGATATGTATATATCAACTGTACACACTTCTCTGAGTTCAGTGTGTGAGTGTAGATATGTATATATCAACTATACACACTTCCCTGAGTACAGTGGGTGAGTCTAGATATGTATATATCAACTGTACACGCTTCTCTGAGTACAGTGGGTGAGTGTAGATATGTGTATATCAACTGTACACACTTCTCTGAGTACAGTGTGTGAGTGTAGATATGTATATATCAACTGTACACACTTCCCTGAGTACAGTGTGTGAGTGTAGATATGTGTATATCAACTATACACGCTTCTCTGAGTACAGTGTGTGAGTGTAGATATGTGTATATCAACTGTACACACTTCCCTGAGTACAGTGTGTGAGTGTAGATATGTATATATCAACTATACACGCTTCTCTGAGTACAGTGTGTGAGTGTAGATATGTATATATCAACTATACACGCTTCTCTGAGTACAGTGTGTGAGTGTAGATATGTATATATCAACTATACACGCTTCTCTGAGTACAGTGTGTGAGTGTAGATATGTATATATCAACTGTACACACTTCCCTGAGTAGAGTGTGTGAGTGTAGATATGTATATATCAACTGTACACACTTCCCTGAGTAGAGTGTGTGAGTGTGGATATGTATATATCAACTATACACACTTCCCTGAGTACAGTGTGTGAGTGTAGATATGTGTATATCAACTATACACACTTCCCTGAGTAGAGTGTGTGAGTGTAGATATGTATATATCAACTATACACACTTCCCTGAGTACAGTGTGTGAGTGTAGATATGTGTATATCAACGGTACACGCTTCCCTGAGTACAGTGTGTGAGTGTAGATATGTATATATCAACTGTACACGCTTCTCTGAGTACAGTGTGTGAGTGTAGATATGTGTATATCAACTGTACGCACTTCTCTGAGTACAGTGGGTGAGTGTAGATATGTATATATCAACTGTACACACTTCCCTGAGTACAGTGTGTGAGTGTAGATATGTGTATATCAACTATACACACTTCCCTGAGTACAGTGTGTTAGTGTAGATATGTATATATCAACTGTACACGCTTCTCTGAGTACAGTGGGTGAGTGTAGATATGTATATATCAACTGTACACACTTCCCTGAGTACAGTGTGTGAGTGTAGATATGTATATATCAACTGTACACACTTCTCTGAGTACAGTGGGTGAGTGTAGATATGTATATATCAACTGTACACACTTCCCTGAGTACAGTGTGTGAGTGTAGATATGTGTATATCAACTATACACACTTCCCTGAGTACAGTGTGTTAGTGTAGATAAGTATATATCAACTACACACACTTCCCTGAGTACAGTGTGTGAGTGTAGATATGTGTATATCAACGGTACACGCTTCCCTGAGTACAGTGTGTGAGTGTAGATATGTATATATCAACTGTACACGCTTCTCTGAGTACAGTGGGTGAGTGTAGATATGTATATATCAACTGTACACACTTCCCTGAGTACAGTGTGTGAGTGTAGATATGTATATATCAACTGTACACACTTCTCTGAGTACAGTGGGTGAATGTAGATATGTGTATATCAACTATACACACTTCCCTGAGTACAGTGTGTGAGTGTAGATATGTGTATATCAACTGTACACGCTTCCCTGAGTACACTGTGTGAGTGTAGATATGTATATATCAACTGTACACGCTTCTCTGAGTACAGTGGGTGAGTGTAGATATGTGTATATCAACTGTACACGCTTCCCTGAGTACAGTGTGTGAGTGTAGATATGTGTATATCAACTGTACACACTTCTCTGAGTACAGTGTGTGAGTGTAGATATGTATATATCAACTGTACACACTTCCCTGAGTACAGTGTGTGAGTGTAGATATGTGTATATCAAGTATACACACTTCCCTGAGTACAGTGTGTTAGTGTAGATAAGTATATATCAACTACACACACTTCCCTGAGTACAGTGTGTGAGTGTAGATATGTATATATCAACGGTACACGCTTCCCTGAGTACAGTGTGTGAGTGTAGATATGAATATATCAACTGTACACGCTTCTCTGAGTACAGTGGGTGAGTGTAGATATGTATATATCAACTGTACACGCTTCTCTGAGTACAGTGTGTGAGTGTAGATATGTATATATCAACTGTACACGCTTCTCTGAGTACAGTGGGTGAGTCTAGATATGTATATATCAACTGTACACACTTCCCTGAGTACAGTGTGTGAGTGTAGATATGTATATATCAACTGTACACACTTCTCTGAGTACAGTGGGTGAGTGTAGATATGTATATATCAACTGTACACACTTCTCTGAGTACAGTGTGTGAGTGTAGATATGTATATATCAACTGTACACACTTCTCTGAGTACAGTGTGTGAGTGTAGATATGTATATATCAACTATACACACTTCTCTGAGTACAGTGGGTGAGTCTAGATATGTATATATCAACTGTACACGCTTCTCTGAGTACAGTGGGTGAGTGTAGATATGTGTATATCAACTGTACACGCTTCTCTGAGTACAGTGGGTGAATGTAGATATGTGTATATCAACTATACACACTTCCCTGAGTACAGTGTGTGAGTGTAGATATGTGTATATCAACTGTACACGCTTCTCTGAGTACAGTGGGTGAATGTAGATATGTGTATATCAACTATACACACTTCCCTGAGTACAGTGTGTGAGTGTAGATATGTGTATATCAACTGTACACGCTTCCCTGAGTACACTGTGTGAGTGTAGATATGTATATATCAACTGTACACGCTTCTCTGAGTACAGTGGGTGAGTGTAGATATGTGTATATCAACTGTACACGCTTCCCTGAGTACAGTGTGTGAGTGTAGATATGTGTATATCAACTGTACACACTTCTCTGAGTACAGTGTGTGAGTGTAGATATGTATATATCAACTGTACACACTTCCCTGAGTACAGTGTGTGAGTGTAGATATGTGTATATCAACTATACACGCTTCTCTGAGTACAGTGTGTGAGTGTAGATATGTGTATATCAACTGTACACACTTCCCTGAGTACAGTGTGTGAGTGTAGATATGTATATATCAACTATACACGCTTCTCTGAGTACAGTGTGTGAGTGTAGATATGTATATATCAACTATACACGCTTCTCTGAGTACAGTGTGTGAGTGTAGATATGTATATATCAACTATACACGCTTCTCTGAGTACAGTGTGTGAGTGTAGATATGTATATATCAACTGTACACACTTCCCTGAGTAGAGTGTGTGAGTGTAGATATGTATATATCAACTGTACACACTTCCCTGAGTAGAGTGTGTGAGTGTAGATATGTATATATCAACTATACACACTTCCCTGAGTACAGTGTGTGAGTGTAGATATGTATATATCAACTATACACACTTCCCTGAGTAGAGTGTGTGAGTGTAGATATGTATATATCAACTATACACACTTCCCTGAGTACAGTGTGTGAGTGTAGATATGTATATACCAACTGTACACACTTCCCTGAGTACAGTGTGTGAGTGTAGATATGTGTATATCAACGGTACACGCTTCCCTGAGTACAGTGTGTGAGTGTAGATATGTGTATATCAACTATACACACTTCCCTGAGTACAGTGTGTGAGTGTAGATATGTATATATCAACTGTACACACTTCCCTGAGTACAGTGTGTTAGTGTAGATATGTATATATCAACTGTACACACTTCTCTGAGTACAGTGGGTGAGTGTAGATATGTATATATCAACTGTACACACTTCCCTGAGTACAGTGTGTGAGTGTAGATATGTGTATATCAACTATACACACTTCCCTGAGTACAGTGTGTTAGTGTAGATAAGTATATATCAACTACACACACTTCCCTGAGTACAGTGTGTGAGTGTAGATATGTGTATATCAACGGTACACGCTTCCCTGAGTACAGTGTGTGAGTGTAGATATGTATATATCAACTGTACACACTTCCCTGAGTACAGCGTGTGAGTGTAGATGTGTATATATCAACTGTACACACTTCCTTGAGTACAGTGGGTGAGTCTAGATATGTATATATCAACTGTACACACTTCCCTGAGTACAGTGTGTGAGTGTAGATATGTATGTATCAACTGTACACACTGCCCTGAGTACAGTGTGTGAGTGTAGATATGTATATATCAACTATACACGCTTCTCTTAATACAGTGTGTGAGTGTAGATATGTATATATCAACTGTACACACTTCCCTGAGTACAGTGTGTGAGTGTAGATATGTGTATATCAACTGTACACGCTTCCCTGAGTACACTGTGTGAGTGTAGATATGTATATATCAACTATACACACTTCCCTGAGTACAGTGTGTGAGTGTAGATATGTGTATATCAACTATACACGCTTCCCTGAGTACACTGTGTGAGTGTAGATAAGTATATATCAACTGTACACGCTTCTCTGAGTACAGTGGGTGAGTGTAGATATGTGTATATCAACTGTACACGATTCCCTGAGTACAGTGTGTGAGTGTAGATATGTATATATCAACTGTACACGCTTCCCTGAGTACAGTGTGTGAGTGTAGATATGTGTATATCAACTGTACATGCTTCTCTGAGTACAGTGGGTGAGTGTAGATATGTATATATCAACTATACACACTTCTCTGAGTACAGTGGGTGAATGTAGATATGTATATATCAACTGTACGCACTTCTCTGAGTACAGTGTGTGAGTGTAGATATGTGTATATGAACTGTACACGCTTCTCTGAGTACAGTGGGTGAATGTAGATATGTATATATCAACTGTACACACTTCCCTGAGTACAGTGTGTGAGTGTAGATATGTATATATCAACTGTACACGCTTCCCTGAGTACAGTGTGTGAGTGTAGATATGTGTATATCAACTGTACACACTTCTCTGAGTACAGTGTGTGAGTGTAGATATGTGTATATCAACTGTACACACTTCCCTGAGTACAGTGTGTGAGTGTAGATATGTATATATCAACTGTACACACTTCTCTGAGTACAGTGTGTGAGTGTAGATATGTATATATCAACTGTACACACTTCTCTGAGTACAGTGTGTGAGTGTAGATATGTGTATATCAACTGTACACACTTCCCTGAGTACAGTGTGTGAGTGTAGATATGTGTATATCAACTGTACACACTTCCCTGAGTAGAGTGTGTGAGTGTAGATATGTATATATCAACTGTACACACTTCCCTGAGTACAGTGTGTGAGTGTAGATATGTATATATCAACTGTACACACTTCCCTGAGTACAGTGTGTGAGTGTAGATATGTATATATCAACTATACATGCATCTCTGAGTACCGTGTGTGAGTGTAGATATGTATATATCAACTGTACACACTTCCCTGAGTACAGTGTGTGAGTGTAGATATGTGTATATCAACTGTACACACTTCTCTGAGTACAGTGTGTGAGTGTAGATATGTATATATCAACTGTACACACTTCCCTGAGTACAGTGTGTGAGTGTAGATATGTGTATATCAACTATACACGCTTCTCTGAGTACAGTGTGTGAGTGTAGATATGTGTATATCAACTGTACACACTTCCCTGAGTACAGTGTGTGAGTGTAGATATGTATATATCAACTATACACGCTTCTCTGAGTACAGTGTGTGAGTGTAGATATGTGTATATCAACTATACACGCTTCTCTGAGTACAGTGTGTGAGTGTAGATATGTATATATCAACTGTACACACTTCCCTGAGTAGAGTGTGTGAGTGTAGATATGTATATATCAACTGTACACACTTCCCTGAGTAGAGTGTGTGTGTGTAGATATGTGTATATCAACTATACACACTTCCCTGAGTACAGTGTGTTAGTGTAGATATGTATATATCAACTGTACACGCTTCTCTGAGTACAGTGTGTGAGTGTAGATATGTGTATATCAACTGTACGCACTTCTCTGAGTACAGTGGGTGAGTGTAGATATGTATATATCAACTGTACACACTTCCCTGAGTACAGTGTGTTAGTGTAGATATGTATATATCAACTGTACACGCTTCTCTGAGTACAGTGTGTGAGTGTAGATATGTGTATATCAACTGTACACACTTCCCTGAGTACAGTGTGTGAGTGTAGATATGTATATATCAACTGTACACACTTCTCTGAGTACAGTGTGTGAGTGTAGATATGTGTATATCAACTGTACACACTTCCCTGAGTACAGTGTGTGAGTGTAGATATGTATATATCAACTGTACACGCTTCTCTGAGTACAGTGTGTGAGTGTAGATATGTGTATATCAACTGTACACACTTCCCTGAGTACAGTGTGTGAGTGTAGATATGTATATATCAACTGTACACGCTTCTCTGAGTACAGTGTGTGAGTGTAGATATGTGTATATCAACTGTACACACTTCCCTGAGTACAGTGTGTGAGTGTAGATATGTATATATCAACTGTACACGCTTCTCTGAGTACAGTGTGTGAGTGTAGATATGTGTATATCAACTGTACACACTTCCCTGAGTACAGTGTGTGAGTGTAGATATGTATATATCAACTGTACACGCTTCTCTGAGTACAGTGTGTGAGTGTAGATATGTGTATATCAACTATACACACTTCCCTGAGTACAGTGTGTGAGTGTAGATATGTATATATCAACTGTACACACTTCTCTGAGTACAGTGTGTGAGTGTAGATATGTATATATCAACTGTACGCACTTCTCTGAGTACAGTGGGTGAGTGTAGATATGTATATATCAACTGTACACACTTCCCTGAGTACAGTGTGTGAGTGTAGATATGTGTATATCAACTATACACACTTCCCTGAGTACAGTGTGTTAGTGTAGATATGTATATATCAACTGTACACGCTTCTCTGAGTACAGTGGGTGAGTGTAGATATGTATATATCAACTGTACACACTTCCCTGAGTACAGTGTGTGAGTGTAGATATGTATATATCAACTGTACACACTTCTCTGAGTACAGTGGGTGAGTGTAGATATGTATATATCAACTGTACACACTTCCCTGAGTACAGTGTGTGAGTGTAGATATGTGTATATCAACTATACACACTTCCCTGAGTACAGTGTGTTAGTGTAGATAAGTATATATCAACTACACACACTTCCCTGAGTACAGTGTGTGAGTGTAGATATGTGTATATCAACGGTACACGCTTCCCTGAGTACAGTGTGTGAGTGTAGATATGTATATATCAACTGTACACGCTTCTCTGAGTACAGTGGGTGAGTGTAGATATGTATATATCAACTGTACACACTTCCCTGAGTACAGTGTGTGAGTGTAGATATGTATATATCAACTGTACACACTTCTCTGAGTACAGTGGGTGAGTGTAGATATGTATATATCAACTGTACACACTTCCCTGAGTACAGTGTGTGAGTGTAGATATGTGTATATCAAGTATACACACTTCCCTGAGTACAGTGTGTTAGTGTAGATAAGTATATATCAACTACACACACTTCCCTGAGTACAGTGTGTGAGTGTAGATATGTATATATCAACGGTACACGCTTCCCTGAGTACAGTGTGTGAGTGTAGATATGTATATATCAACTGTACACGCTTCTCTGAGTACAGTGGGTGAGTGTAGATATGTATATATCAACTGTACACACTTCCCTGAGTACAGTGTGTGAGTGTAGATATGTATATATCAACTGTACACACTTCTCTGAGTACAGTGGGTGAGTGTAGATATGTATATATCAACTGTACACACTTCTCTGAGTACAGTGTGTGAGTGTAGATATGTATATATCAACTGTACACACTTCTCTGAGTACAGTGTGTGAGTGTAGATATGTATATATCAACTATACACACTTCCCTGAGTACAGTGGGTGAGTCTAGATATGTATATATCAACTGTACACGCTTCTCTGAGTACAGTGGGTGAGTGTAGATATGTGTATATCAACGGTACACGCTTCTCTGAGTACAGTGGGTGAATGTAGATATGTGTATATCAACTATACACACTTCCCTGAGTACAGTGTGTGAGTGTAGATATGTGTATATCAACTGTACACGCTTCTCTGAGTACAGTGGGTGAATGTAGATATGTGTATATCAACTATACACACTTCCCTGAGTACAGTGTGTGAGTGTAGATATGTGTATATCAACTGTACACGCTTCCCTGAGTACACTGTGTGAGTGTAGATATGTATATATCAACTGTACACGCTTCTCTGAGTACAGTGGGTGAGTGTAGATATGTGTATATCAACTGTACACGCTTCCCTGAGTACAGTGTGTGAGTGTAGATATGTGTATATCAACTGTACACACTTCTCTGAGTACAGTGTGTGTGTGTAGATATGTATATATCAACTGTACACACTTCCCTGAGTACAGTGTGTGAGTGTAGATATGTGTATATCAACTATACACGCTTCTCTGAGTACAGTGTGTGAGTGTAGATATGTGTATATCAACTGTACACACTTCCCTGAGTACAGTGTGTGAGTGTAGATATGTATATATCAACTATACACGCTTCTCTGAGTACAGTGTGTGAGTGTAGATATGTATATATCAACTATACACGCTTCTCTGAGTACAGTGTGTGAGTGTAGATATGTATATATCAACTATACACGCTTCTCTGAGTACAGTGTGTGAGTGTAGATATGTATATATCAACTGTACACACTTCCCTGAGTAGAGTGTGTGAGTGTAGATATGTATATATCAACTGTACACACTTCCCTGAGTAGAGTGTGTGAGTGTAGATATGTATATATCAACTATACACACTTCCCTGAGTACAGTGTGTGAGTGTAGATATGTATATATCAACTATACACACTTCCCTGAGTAGAGTGTGTGAGTGTAGATATGTATATATCAACTATACACACTTCCCTGAGTACAGTGTGTGAGTGTAGATATGTGTATATCAACGGTACACGCTTCCCTGAGTACAGTGTGTGAGTGTAGATATGTATATATCAACTGTACACGCTTCTCTGAGTACAGTGTGTGAGTGTAGATATGTGTACATCAACTGTACGCACTTCTCTGAGTACAGTGGGTGAGTGTAGATATGTATATATCAAGTGTACACACTTCCCTGAGTACAGTGTGTGAGTGTAGATATGTATATATCAAGTGTACACACTTCCCTGAGTACAGTGGGTGAGTGTAGATATGTGTATATCAACTGTACACACTTCCCTGAGTACAGTGTGTGAGTGTAGATATGTATATATCAACTGTACACACTTCCCTGAGTACAGTGTGTGAGTGTAGATATGTGTATATCAACTATACACACTTCCCTGAGTACAGTGTGTTAGTGTAGATATGTATATATCAACTGTACACGCTTCTCTGAGTACAGTGGGTGAGTGTAGATATGTATATATCAACTGTACACACTTCCCTGAGTACAGTGTGTGAGTGTAGATATGTATATATCAACTGTACACACTTCTCTGAGTACAGTGGGTGAGTGTAGATATGTATATATCAACTGTACACACTTCCCTGAGTACAGTGTGTGAGTGTAGATATGTGTATATCAACTATACACACTTCCCTGAGTACAGTGTGTTAGTGTAGATAAGTATATATCAACTACACACACTTCCCTGAGTACAGTGTGTGAGTGTAGATATGTGTATATCAACCGTACACGCTTCCCTGAGTACAGTGTGTGAGTGTAGATATGTATATATCAACTGTACACACTTCCCTGAGTACAGCGTGTGAGTGTAGATATGTATATATCAACTGTACACACTTCCTTGAGTACAGTGGGTGAGTCTAGATATGTATATATCAACTGTACACACTTCCCTGAGTACAGTGTGTGAGTGTAGATATGTATGTATCAACTGTACACACTGCCCTGAGTACAGTGTGTGAGTGTAGATATGTATATATCAACTATACACGCTTCTCTTAATACAGTGTGTGAGTGTAGATATGTATATATCAACTGTACACACTTCCCTGAGTACAGTGTGTGAGTGTAGATATGTGTATATCAACTGTACACGCTTCCCTGAGTACACTGTGTGAGTGTAGATAAGTATATATCAACTGTACACGCTTCTCTGAGTACAGTGGGTGAGTGTAGATATGTGTATATCAACTGTACACGATTCCCTGAGTACAGTGTGTGAGTGTAGATATGTATATATCAACTGTACACGCTTCCCTGAGTACAGTGTGTGAGTGTAGATATGTGTATATCAACTGTACACGCTTCTCTGAGTACAGTGGGTGAGTGTAGATATGTGTATATCAACTATACACGCTTCTCTGAGTACAGTGGGTGAGTGTAGATATGTGTATATCAACTGTACACGCTTCTCTGAGTACAGTGGGTGAGTGTAGATATGTGTATATCAACTATACACGCTCCTCTGAGTACAGTGTGTGAGTGTAGATATGTATATATCAACTGTACACACTTCTCTGAGTACAGTGTGTGAGTGTAGATATGTATATATCAACTGTACACGCTTCCCTGAGTACAGTGTGTGAGTGTAGATATGTGTATATCAACTGTACACACTTCTCTGAGTACAGTGTGTGAGTGTAGATATGCGTATATCAACTGTACACACTTCCCTGAGTACAGTGTGTGAGTGTAGATATGTATATATCAACTGTACACACTTCTCTGAGTACAGTGTGTGAGTGTAGATATGTATATATCAACTGTACACACTTCTCTGAGTACAGTGTGTGAGTGTAGATATGTGTATATCAACTGTACACACTTCCCTGAGTACAGTGTGTGAGTGTAGATATGTGTATATCAACTGTACACACTTCCCTGAGTAGAGTGTGTGAGTGTAGATATGTATATATCAACTGTACACACTTCCCTGAGTACAGTGTGTGAGTGTAGATATGTATATATCAACTGTACACACTTCCCTGAGTACAGTGTGTGAGTGTAGATATGTATATATCAACTATACATGCATCTCTGAGTACCGTGTGTGAGTGTAGATATGTATAAATCAACTGTACACACTTCCCTGAGTACAGTGTGTGAGTGTAGATATGTGTATATCAACTGTACACACTTCTCTGAGTACAGTGTGTGAGTGTAGATATGTATATATCAACTGTACACACTTCCCTGAGTACAGTGTGTGAGTGTAGATATGTGTATATCAACTATACACGCTTCTCTGAGTACAGTGTGTGAGTGTAGATATGTGTATATCAACTGTACACACTTCCCTGAGTACAGTGTGTGAGTGTAGATATGTATATATCAACTATACACGCTTCTCTGAGTACAGTGTGTGAGTGTAGATATGTATATATCAACTATACACGCTTCTCTGAGTACAGTGTGTGAGTGTAGATATGTATATATCAACTGTACACACTTCCCTGAGTAGAGTGTGTGAGTGTAGATATGTATATATCAACTGTACACACTTACCTGAGTAGAGTGTGTGTGTGTAGATATGTATATATCAACTATACACACTTCCCTGAGTACAGTGTGTGAGTGTAGATATGTGTATATCAACTATACACACTTCCCTGAGTAGAGTGTGTGAGTGTAGATATGTATATATCAACTATACACACTTCCCTGAGTACAGTGTGTGAGTGTAGATATGTGTATATCAACGGTACACGCTTCCCTGAGTACAGTGTGTGAGTGTAGATATGTATATATCAACTGTACACGCTTCTCTGAGTACAGTGGGTGAGTGTAGATATGTATATATCAACTGTACACACTTCCCTGAGTACAGTGTGTGAGTGTAGATATGTATATATCAACTGTACACACTTCTCTGAGTACAGTGGGTGAGTGTAGATATGTATATATCAACTGTACACACTTCCCTGAGTACAGTGTGTGAGTGTAGATATGTGTATATCAACTATACACACTTCCCTGAGTACAGTGTGTTAGTGTAGATAAGTATATATCAACTACACACACTTCCCTGAGTACAGTGTGTTAGTGTAGATATGTGTATATCAACGGTACACGCTTCCCTGAGTACAGTGTGTGAGTGTAGATATGTATATATCAACTGTACACGCTTCTCTGAGTACAGTGGGTGAGTGTAGATATGTATATATCAACTGTACACACTTCCCTGAGTACAGTGTGTGAGTGTAGATATGTATATATCAACTGTACACACTTCTCTGAGTACAGTGGGTGAGTGTAGATATGTATATATCAACTGTACACACTTCTCTGAGTACAGTGTGTGAGTGTAGATATGTATATATCAACTGTACACACTTCCCTGAGTACAGTGTGTGAGTGTAGATATGTATATATCAACTGTACACACTTCTCTGAGTACAGTGGGTGAGTGTAGATATGTATATATCAACTGTACACACTTCCCTGAGTACAGTGTGTGAGTGTAGATATGTATATATCAACTGTACACACTTCTCTGAGTACAGTGTGTGAGTGTAGATATGTATATATCAACTATACACACTTCCCTGAGTACAGTGGGCGAGTCTAGATATGTATATATCAACTGTACATGCTTCTCTGAGTACAGTGGGTGAGTGTAGATATGTGTATATCAACTGTACACGCTTCCCTGAGTACAGTGTGTGAGTGTAGATATGTATATATCAACTGTACACGCTTCCCTGAGTACAGTGTGTGAGTGTAGATATGTGTATATCAACTGTACACGCTTCCCTGAGTACAGTGTGTGAGTGTAGATATGTATATATCAACTATACACGCTTCTCTGAGTACAGTGTGTGAGTGTAGATATGTGTATATCAACTGTACACGCTTCCCTGAGTACAGTGTGTGAGTGTAGATATGTATATATCAACTGTACACACTTCTCTGAGTACAGTGTGTGAGTGTAGATATGTGTATATCAACTGTACACACTTCTCTGAGTACAGTGTGTGAGTGTAGATATGTGTATATCAACTATACACACTTCCCTGCGTACAGTGTGTGAGTGTAGATATGTATATATCAACTATACACGCTTCTCTGAGTACAATGTGTGAGTGTAGATATGTATATATCAACAGTACACACTTCCCTGAGTACAGTGTGTGAGTGTAGATATGTATATATCAACTGTACACGCTTCCCTGAGTACAGTGTGTGAGTGTAGATATGTGTATATCAACTGTACACGCTTCCCTGAGTACAGTGTGTGAGTGTAGATATGTATATATCAACTGTACACGCTTCTCTGAGTACAGTGGGTGAGTGTAGATATGTGTATATCAACTGTACACGCTTCCCTGAGTACAGTGTGTGAGTGTAGATATGTATATATCAACTGTACACGCTTCCCTGAGTACAGTGTGTGAGTGTAGATATGTGTATATCAACTGTACACGCTTCTCTGAGTACAGTGGGTGAGTGTAGATATGTATATATCAACTATACACGCTTCTCTGAGTACAGTGGGTGAATGTAGATATGTATATATTTATCAACAATACCTTCGAAATAACTTTTTTTGAAAGGCTGTTCCAATCATTCATTTAAAAACGTTCTTTGCACAGAGTTATTTTCTTTTGGAAATATGGATGTTTTAAGGTATTCTGAGGCTGTGTTCTTGAAACGTTATGCTAAATATTTTTCTAATATTTTTCTAATTTGTTTTAAAAATTCCCTCCAAGCATTACTTACGGTGATCGTCGCATACAATACAGTTGAGGGTGTGTACGCGATCGGTGTAGACGAGCGCGCCTAAAAACAGTGAAGATGTCGAGGCCCGCCAGCTGTTCAACATACAACCCCTTACCTACTACAGTAGTAATTCCGACCTAAGAAACAAATTTGATTGATAGGTGGAAAATGAAAAGAACCAAATAGTCGACAACCATGAGTGGCTAGAAATATCGATGACGTGTACAATTCTTGACCACTCATGGAATGACAACAACAGGATCTAAGCCGACAGGCGAAGGATATCGATGTAAAAGGGCATAGGAAAATCTGCTTCGTAGAATCAAGACGTATCTGAGGACCTTGCGATTTTCCGAGTCAGGTTCGATCACCACATCGATCATGCCTCTAGCTGATCGCCAGAGAAACGATTGTAATATGCTCAATAAATTCCATTCGTTGTAACACTGATTCTCTTTTTTTCTGTGATTTCATACTTTGCTGTAGGAGAGCATCGAGTGCTCAAATGGCCTATCGCATACGGACACTTTAAGCATCCAACACCAATTATATATATATATATATATATATATATATATATATATATATATATATATATATATAGTAATAATAATAAATTTGAAGACTAGAATCCAAAGAGGGCTCGATAAGGATAAATATCCCGTTAAGGGTGAAAGCAGCGATTCTTTGCTTAAACTTTAATCTGTTATTTTAATAAATATATATATATATATATGTTTAAAACATATATTTATATATATATATTTATATATGCAGAGGTTATATTTAATTTGTTGGGATTCAACAAGCTTAAACATTTTTATAACTGATATAAAGCATTTTATCTGATGAAAGCGCACCATAATTTGCCTTGGTGGCCCTTGAAATATGTATAATAAAATAAAATAAATATGGTTTTATAAATATAGTTTCCATTTGTTAATATATTGTATATATTTATATATATATTTATATATTACATTCAAAGTTATAGATGTCATGTTTGAGATAATCTCAAACATGTGTCTTATTTCGCAAAATAAGCCCAAAGAAAAATTCAAGAAATAAATCCGAGGATTTAATCATTACAAAATAGTGAATGACATATATACATATATATCTAATGATATAAACATATCACACTTTATATATATATATATATATATATGAGGCTATGAGTTTGGTACTAGAAATGAGGAAGGCTCCAGAATCCTGGAATTCTGTGACGCAAATAACCTAACTATCTGTAACACTAACTTAAAAAAACCGAGACAATCACTTGATCACCTATAGATCAGGGGAACACGCCAGTCAGATAGATTATATCCTTACCAGAAGATGTGATAGAGTGTCTGTTGTAAACACTAAATCCCTCCCCCATGAAGAATGCACCTCCCAACATAGACTCATAGTCAGCGACCTCATAGTCAGGACAAGACGTACTCGACAACAGAGGAGGACTATCCTCAGGAGAAAAATATGGAAGCTAAAGGACCCCACAGCCAGTAATAAATTTAAAAGCATATTACTTGATGCTTTTGACAGTAAGGAAGAGCAATTAGAGTCGTACAATATAGAGGAACAGTGGGAATTCCTCAAAGCTAACCTGCTGAAGGTGGCAGATGAAGTCTGTGGTTGGAGCAGGCCTATAGGCAGGAGGAGAGTAACGTGGTGGTGGAACAGTAAGGTGGAGGAGTCAATTAAGGCCAAAAAGCAGGCTTGGAAAGTATGGCGGGATGGGGGAAGTAGAGAAGACTATCAAGTGGCCAGGGGGGAAGCTAGGAGACAAGTGTACTTCGCAAGAAGGGAAGCAGAGGAAAGAAAGTTCAAGCATGTTCTACAACGCGAGGACCAAAAACGTGGCAATGTGTCAAGGAAAACCGTGATATTGTCGGGGAGAAGTGTGTCCTTAATGATGATGGTGTACTTGCCATCACTGATGCTGATAGCTTGGAAGTGTCACTACGAAAGGCTACTAAATGAGGAGAATAAATGGGAGAAAGACAGTCTCCCCCACATCAATCCAATAGAGGGACCAGCAGTGCTAGTTGAAGGTAGTATAATAAGTAAGGCAATCAAAGATATGAAGACAGGTAAGGCGGCTGGCCCTTCGGAAGTATTTGCTGAAATGCTGAAAGCATCTGGAATGATGGGACACACTATGGTCACCCGGATAGTAAACCAAGTCATACAGAATGGAGCCATTCCGAAGGACTGGCGTAGCAGCATCATCATTAACTGCTACAAGGGTAAAGGAGATGCCCTAGATAGGGGTAACTATAGAGGCATTAAATTAATTGACCAGATCATGAAGGTCACAGAAAAAGTAATAGCGCAACTAATCAGAGAACGAATTGATCTCGATGAAATGCAGTTCTGGTTTGTGTCAGGTAAAAGTACCACAGATGCTCTTTTCATTGTACGACAACTACAGGAGAAGTACCTAGCTAAAAGTTAACTTGTCTAAGACTAAAGTTCTAGTTTGTAGGAAGGAAAATAAGGCACCGGTCCCATCTGGGAAATGGCCATGCTCAGTGTGTAGGAAACGAGTAGGCAGAAACTCCATTTTATGTCTCAAATGCAAAGTATGGGTGCATAAATGATGTAGTGGGATCACAGGTAAGCTAACTAAGAATATAGATTTTATATGTGGTCGGTGCTCTGGTGCAATAAGTAGCAGCAAGTGCCCACAGAATACTAGCTCATTCCATTGCACAGATGGTTCTATAGAAATAGTGGACACCTTCCGTTACCTGGGTGAGAAAATCAGCAGTGGGGGAGGGTGCTCTGAAAGTACAGTAGCTAGAGTCAGAACGGGATGGAAAAAGTTCAGAGAGCTTATACCACTATTGGCCGCTAAAGGGTTCTCTCTAAAAATGAAAGGCAGGCTGTATGATGCCTGCACACGAACAGCAATGTTACATGGCAGTGAGACCTGGGCATTGTGTGCAGAGGATATACGCAGACTGGAGAGGAACGAAGCTTGCATGCTCCGCTGGATGTGTAATAGTAATATACGCGAACGGCAAAACATAAACGAACTAAGGGAGAAATTAGGAATAAGAGGGATCAGATGTTGTTTACTAGAGAGAAGACTACATTGGTACGGTCACGTGATGCGCATGAAATACGACAGCTGTATAAAAAAGTGCAGGGCGATAAAAATAGATGGTAGCCACGGACTAGGTAGACCCAGAAAAACCTGGGACGACTTGATAAATTCCGACCTCACACACTTACACCTCTCCAAGAAAATGTCACTGGACCGAGATCTTTGGCACTACACAGTAATAGAGAAGACCCGCCTTGCCTAAGTACAAAGCGAAACATACAGTCAGTAGGCACCTCTAACAAAAATACACCCCCGTCCTACTACCTCCACCCCATCCACACCACCCCCTTCAATGTGAAGTTATGTTGGTACCACAACATCAAGTCCGAAACAAATGAGGTCGTGTAGGTGTCACAACAAAACAACACACAGTCCACGCTGTAGTGTGGCCGTGTAGGTAACACGGTAAAAACCTCCCAGTCCACACTGTAAACGTGGTTGGTGTTAGGAAGGGCATCCAGCTGTAGAAAATCCGCCAGACAGTCCTATACGAGCAGGACAACCAAATCTTGCCTCAAGTGGGAAAACTCCCGTCCAAACCTATGCAAGCGTGGAAGATGGACGTTAAATGATGATGATGATGATGATGATATATATATATATATATATATATATATATATATATATATATATATACATACATATTATTAAGGATACTATTTAGAGTTATGCATATGTTAAACTATAAACAGGGAAGGTCAGTAATTTATTACTACCTTATTACCAGTAAGATAAATAGCTCAATGTTATTACATTCAGCTATTTATCTTACTGGTAATAAGGTAGTAATAAATTATTCATCATCATCATCATCATCATCATCATCATCGTTTAACGTCCATCTTCCACGCTTGCATGGGTTTGTTCTACAGAGCAGTTATATACATACATATATATATATAGTGGTAGAACACTGGAAGGTAATATCCGTAGTGGTAGAGCACTCAGTCCATGGGACGAGTTAGGTAGAAGTTGTTACACAACAATTGTTCACGGTATGATGAACTAACTGTTGTGTAACCACTTCTATATATATATATATATCATCATCATCATCATCATCATCTTCGTTTAACGTCCATCTTCCATGCTAGCATGGGTTATATAATATAATATTAATTGTTTCTACTTTTGGCACAAGGCCAGTAATTATCCCAGTGTATTACTGGCACTTTATTTTATCGACCCCGCAAATTTAACCTCGCCGGGATTTGAACTCAGTCCGTAAAGGGACGTAACTATGCTGGAAAGCATGGCGTCTGACCCTCTACCAATACTGCCAATCCAATATAATATTAATGAGAATAAATTTTATTCGTTTACTAGGTATTTTTAGCTCTATGCAATGATAGGATCATTCAGGGCCGTTAAATGAATAATAACTCACAGCTATTGAATACATCCAACCTAAATAACATATCAAATAGTAATACTAATAACCTAATGCCTATCAATATGAATAACATACTAATTACATCTAACTCTTTAAATAATTTGAACACCTGCAACAACAGTAATATTCCAATTAATAGTAATATCCTAAGAACTAATATCCCCCACATTTATTCTATTATTTATACAAACTGTAACTGTAGAAATAGGACACTATGCTCACTTAGCAGTAATTATTTAACTGTAAATATAGTATATGGTTGTACAGTTAACACTTCTAGACATTGTAAACTTTACATAGGAGCTACGTCAAATAGTTTCAAAACAAGATTTAATTCCCATCTTCATACTTTTAAAACACCTAAATTAAAACATATGACACCATTAGTTAGTTTCATCTGGGAATTAAAAAATAAGAACAAACCATATACAGTGAATATTAGGTAGATCCTCTGCATATAAACCTAACTATAGAACATGTAGACTATGCCTCCTTGAGTCTCAATTAATTATTAATCCCAAAGCTAGTTAAAAATATAGATATGGTTATAGTTTCTCAGAGTTCTTTTGTCACACAACTGGGAAATCATCAGTGATGTTATTATGTTTTCTCCCATTGTATTACTGTAATGTTTTCTTATTCCAAGGCTAGTATTTTAACTCTTCATAAAAACCTACAATCATTTAAATATTATAAACCCAACAATGTCAATTAACAGCCTTTACTTTATATAGCACTTTACCTGATACTGAATCCTTGTTAATGTTAAATAGAGTATATAATATATTGGTTTAATTATTATACTATACTATTTAACTTCTTAATTTGACCTTACTAATAATGAATACTTAACATATAATTGATAGGGACCCTAAATTCTATTGGTGCCTTTATTTTGATAACTTCAGAGAGTATAGCAGATAGAAGCTTAGTAAATAAATTCAAATATGTTCATACGGTTAACATATCATTTATCCTAATATTAAATACATAGTATTAGAATAATGTTTAGATAGACTCCCACATGTATATACTATAAAATGTAATGATACAGAACTAATAAGTTATCAACTAATATAAAAGCCATGTGTATTTGTCCATCACATACTATAAATGACTGAGGAAGGAAGAAGTGATTAAGTCGACTGAGGAAGGAAGTGGTGATAACCTCGACTGAGGAAGGAAGGAAAGGATATGTTTGTGTGTTAGTATCACTTGTGTGAGTGAGCACAAAGGAACCACTAACCAACAAACATCTCTTTTTTTATAATATGTATAGATATTACAATTAGCTGTCATATTTGACAGCATGGGGCCAGCTAGTATTATTATAATTCACTAATTTTCTTAAATATACCACACACTTATATATATTGGCCATATATATAATACCCCTTAAATAAGTGTAAATGTTTAACAAATATTAATTCAAATATATGTACCCAGCAATCATATTCAGATAATTAATTGTCTACTTTGTAAATCTAACACCAGGTTAACTCATTAAATTACCCCCTTTAACTTCTAAAATAATATTCTGAAACACGCAATTATTTGTTTATCATCCTCGTTTAACGTCCACTTTCCACGCTAGCATGGGTTAGACATTATATTAATGCTGAATTACACTTCTTGCATATAATTAAATATTATTGATTATTTAATAATGAATATATAGAACATATAGAACATACCTGCAGCAACTGAAGCATTAAAATATATATCATCATCATCATCATCACCATTTAATGTCCAGTTTTCCATGCTGGCATGGGTTAGACAAGTTATCCTATTGTGAGCAATGCCAAGTCAGGTGACCATGTCTTGCTCATACAGAACTGATTTTGGCTTGGTTTCTACAGCTGGATGCCCTTCCTAGTGCCAACCTCATTTACAGTGAGTGCTGGGTGCTTTTTGTTATGACACCTACACGACCACTTTACAGTGTTGGGTTGGTGTGTTTTGTTGTGTTGCCATCAAGACCACTTTACAGTATGGTCCGGAGGCTTCATTGGATGAATACTTCAGCTTGTCCTTATGGGAGATGTATGGGAGTGGGTGGGGTGGGGGGTGCATAATATGCTTCAGCTTTGGCCTGTGCCCACGGGAAGTCGGGTCTTCTATATAATTGCATAATGCCAGAGATCTCGGTCCTATGTCATCGCCTTTGAGAGGTGCAATTGGGCAAGGTCAGCTTTTATCACCCGTCCCAAGTCTTCCTGGGTCTCCCCATTCCATTGAGCACTGTGCACCTTTTTATACAGCTGCCATCCTTCATAAGCATTACATGTCCATACCAATGCAATCTCCTCTCCTGTACATTGCATCTGATCTCTCTTATGCCTAGTTTCTCTCTCAGTTCGTTTATGCTTCGTTGTTGTCATTTATTATTATTACACATCCATCTGAACATGCAAGCTTCATTTCTTTTCCAATCTACACAAGACTTCTGCCCACTGCCCAGGTCTCACTACCATGCAACATTGCTGTTTGTATACATGCATCATACAGTCTGCCTTTCATTTTGAGGGAAAAACCTTTTGTAGCTAGCAATGATAGTAGCTCCCTGAACTTCTTCTATCCCATTCTTACTCTGGCTATTGTACTTTCAGAACACCCACCTCTGCTGCTAATTTGGTCCCCCAGCAGAAGCTGTCTACTGTTTCTTCCGAGCCTTCCCACAATTTATATATATTCACTGCGTAGAATTGTACAATTTCATGATTCGTAGTATAATGTTAGGTCTGTAGCAAATATTTTTTAACCTTCATATAACCGTTGGATTGCTTCAGATAACTATGAATATTGCTTTGTTAAAACATTATAAATTCAAATTCATTCTAGGAAAACTTTTAATACAAATGACACCATTTTTTAAACTATAAATTCCAATTCATTCTAAGAAACGCAACTGACATTACACTTTTCTGATGACGTTGCTTTTTAACTATATATATATATATAACAAAGGAATTGTGGTAAGGAACCAGATGGACCATAACGCACCAGAGTACTCAATACTTAGGGTAGTAGAGTGGGAAATAGGAAAAAGTATGACCCCGACGGCAGAGCTGAAGCCGTTTCGACAGCTATTTCTGGACTAGTCCAGAAATAGCCTTCGAAATAGCTTTTCCCTATATATATATATATATATATATATATTCTGGTCTATTTTTTCCTGAGTGAATTGTATTAGTATTTTAATTAAACTCTGATGACACCAATGGTATATACTCACTAATGGCGAATTGTTAAATAAAATGATTTGCTATATGTAGCATAACCTGGGTAGAAACAATTGTCAGTTATTAAATGCCTTAAACTCTTAAATTTTTTGGTTTGTAAACAAATTGTAATTATATATATATTTGACAGAGTGTCCAATGCCATAATCTGGTGGGCTCTTAGACAACTAGTCTATATATTCCATTCCTATATCACACTTGGCACTAAAGCGACCACTTTTCAGTGTGGGCTGGGCGCTTTTTGTCGTGGCTCCAAGATGACCACTTTACAGTGTAGACCGAGCGCCTTTTGTCGCAGTACCAAAAAGGGCACTTTACAGAGTGGGCTGGAAGCTTATATATATATATATATATGTCTAAACCCATGCTAGCATGGAAGATAGACGTTAACCCTTTAGCATTTACATTACTCTATATATACTATTATATTTTCATGGTAAAGGCTTTACCTCACATAATTATCTCACATAATATCGAATCTATGAGATTTTGAAAGTATTTATTTTGAGAACAATACCTTAACATCAGTTTGAGCGACCAGTTACAGCCAGTTTCAACAGAAAGAGATAGAGAATTCTGGCTGGTTTTGGCCGGTTTGAACATTAAAGGATTAAACGATGATGATGATGATGATGACACGTTTCCATCTACCAAACACCATTCACAAAGCAACAGTCAACACAGCGGGACTAAACCCCAAACCACAAGGCTTTGAAGTAAACACTTTAACCACACAGTCCTGGTAGCACAAAAGATAGTAATGTTTTTAAGTGAAGGTGCATGACCTTGTGGTTAGGTGTTGGACTTGTGATCATAATGTCACAGGTTCAATTCCTGGACTGAGTTGTCTATTGTGTTCTTGAGCAAAACACTTCATTTCATATTGCTTCAGCATAACCTGCAGAAAATGAGTACCAGCAATAGCTGGGAGTTTAACCCTGTGATGGACTGGCATCCTGTCCAATAGGGGAGTCTTCTACTTTCAGTCACTTATCATCATCATGATCATCATCATCATCATCATCCACTTTTCCTTGCTTAATGCCAAGGAAACTGGGATAAGCACCAGTCTAATGAGCCTCCAGGCTTGAGACAGACTTTTAAATTTAGAATATATCTAACATTGTAATTCCTTAAGACAGTGGCTATAACAGCCTCTATATCTTCCACCATTACTACAATTGTTTCTGCACTTCAGAGTTGGCTCATCACAATCACTCATCTCTCTCTCTCCTCCTATCATCACACATGTTGTGTTCAACTCTCTCCCCCATGCCTTGCCCTAATCAAAATATTCTACCCTACTCAGAACTTAGGCCCTCTTTAAGGAACTTCCCCTCTATCTATGTCTTTTTCCAAAAGACTTGATCTGCAACAGTAAGTGGAACATTAATAGCCTAAATCTCTGTTGAATTGTGGAAGGCCATGGACACTGACCAGTTTTCCAGACATATCAAATAAAAGTTAAATAACTTCTTTATCAGATGATATCACACCAGATCACAATATATTATATTACACAACACCGGCGGTGGATTGGCAGTATCGGTAGAGGGTCGGACGCCATGCTTTCCAGCATAGTTACGTCCCGTTATGATCTGAGTTCAAATCCTGCCGAGGTTGACTTTGCCTTTCATCCTTACGGGGTCGATATAATAAAGTACCAGTAATGCACTGGGTAATTGCTGGCCTTGTGCCTAAAGTAGAAACAATTATATTACACAACACCACAGCACACTATATTATATTATATTACATAATATCACACCAGATCGCAACATAATAAATTACATCATATCATATTATATTATATTATACACTATCATACCACATCACAATGCAATATATTATATTACATGATATTATGTCAAATCCCGCCGAGGTTGACTTTGCCTTTCATCCTTACGGGGTCGATAAAATAAAATACCAGTAATGCACTGGGTAATTGCTGGCCTTGTTCCTAAAGTAGAGACAATTATGTCATATCACAATATATATTATATTACATTGCATAATTACATGCTATAGCCCATTCTATCATATTATATTACATTTCATCACATCACATAATAGCATATCATATTACTGTATATTACACATCATTATACCACACAACACCATATCATATATTGAAAGGTAAATTGTAAAGACTCCCGTCGGTCATGAATGACCTAGAAAGTTCTCTTCCAAGGCACAAGCCTGGGAAAGGTTTTTTGTGGAAGACCAGCAGTCACCCATGCATACCAATTTCCTCTTTCCATGCCACTTACATTGTCTAAGGGAAAGGAAAAAGTTGATATAGCCTTGCACCAGTGATGTCACAACTATATACACTGTATATCATCATCATCATCATCATTTTACGTCCGCTTTTCCCTGCTTGCCACGGTCCTTCGTCATCTCCACCATGTTTTTCGTGGTCTACCACTACTACGTCTTCCTTCAACTGGCATTTCCTGGTACTTCTTCACCCATCGGTCATCCTGCATGTGCATCACATGTCCATACCACTTCAGTCTCCTCTCTCGCACACTACATTCTATCCCTCTCAGACACAGTTTCTCTCTCAACACATCCATGCTGGGTCGTTCACGCACATTGACACTGCACATCCAACGGGGCATGCTTGCCTCATTTCTCTCCAGCCGTTGCATATCCTCTGCAGTTGCTGCCCATGTCTCACTACCATGCATCGCGCTCCTCACACAGGCATCATATAACCGGCCTTTCGTAGGCAGGCAGAAACCCTTCTTCATCAGCAGAGGAAGCAGCTCCCTAAACTTCTTCCAACCCGTCCTTATTCTAGATACTATGGCCTCGGAACACCCCCCTCCCATGCTAATCTGATCTCCTAGGTACCGGAAGCTATCCACCACTTCTATAGCACCCGCCTTCATTTGAAAAATGTGTCTATCAATGCGACTTCTACTGTCTAATTTCCCTGTACATTTACTGCATTCATATTTCTCCCTACCTGTTAGTTTGCCTGTTATCCCACTACATCTCTTGTGTACCCAGGATCTGCATTGTGTGCATTTAATAGAATTTATGCCAGTTCCTTTTCTGCATATCGAACATGGCCATTTCCCTGACGGAATCAGAGTTTTGTCCTCTTTTCAACTCAACACTTTTGTCTTAGCTAGGTTCACTCTCACTCCTCTTACTTCCAACTGCTGTTTCCATAGTCAGAATTTATTCTCTAGCTCCTCTACTGATTCTGCTATAAGAACCAGATCGTCAGCATAGAGAAGTTCCCATGGGTATCCAGTCTTAAACTTCTCTGTTATAGCATGGAGGACTATAATGAACAAGAGCGGGCTGAGGACCGAACCTTGATGTACTCCTACTTGTATCTGGAATTCCTCACTAAACTCCATACCTACCCTGACTTTACTGACAGTACCTCTGTACAAAGTTTGCACTGTCCTCACAAGCCATTCTTCAACACCTAGTTTCCTTAGGGACCACCAGATGACAGATCAGGGTACCCTATCAAAGGCCTTCTCTAGGTCAACAAAGGCTAAGTATAGTGGCTTATTTTTCTCTAAGAACCTCTCTTGTAATTGTCTCACCAAGAAGAGGGCATCTGTTGTACTCTTCCCAGGCACAAAACCAAACTGCATCTCATCTAGTTTGACCCTTTCTCTAATTAGTTGTGCTAATATCCTTTCTGCCACTTTCATAACCTGATCCATCAGTTTTATACCCCTATAATTGCTCCTCCCCAGAGCATCCCCTTTGTAGCAATTTATGAGAATACTGCTGCACCAGTCTTTGAGTATGACACCACCATATATATATATACAGTATTTTCCGTTGTGTTGTAATATAAATATTACACACAGTAGATTATCAGCTCACGTAGAGTTTGCTCGACGGTTCCAGTTGTAGTTCCAAAAGTAATCCGGAGAAAAATAGAAAGATTTGAATAGATACAGTTTAGTTGAAAGGAATTTATTGACACGTGTTTCTATAACAGTTACATAACCTAAAACAGCTGCTATCTACAAACTTTTAGTTATGCAGACATTCAATATTTCAATGTTATTATTTACTGTCATTTCATCAGAATAATATTACTGAGGACCTATTTAGTTTTTATAGAGAATATTAGGAGGGAGGGGTGAAGTTGTTAGAAGAATAGTTGAAGGAGTGGTTTTTCGATAGCAGTGAGAATTCTTGGTGGCAGTGAGTAATTAGATTCCCATCTGTTGTTTTGACATTTTTTATAGAATATATTATTGGTTATTTTTCTAAATTTATAGAAGGATTAGAGATAGTAAAGATATGCGTGGTTGGTTTTGTGTTTGCACTTAATTAACATTCAGACTTAAATTATTCTTTCAAGTGTACGTATCCTTTCACCCACGCATTCACACACAAATATATTTGCACACCTCTACAAAATACATATACTCACAATTCACATATTCATACTTACATATATATACACATGCATACACATATATATACACACATGTATTCATGTACATACATACGCGCTCATGTGTATACATTTTCATACTCAACTTATCTTTATATACATATATATGGAGGCACATGGCTTAGTGGTTAGAGCATTGGCCTTGCATGTTTCCTTGAGAAAGACACTTTATTTCACATTGCTCCAGTTTACTCAGCTGTAGAAATGAGATGATAGGGACTGGGGTCCATATCATTCCACTTCAAAGTGGTCATGCCACGGCAAAAAAAGCACCCAGCACTCACTGTAAATGGAGTTGGTGTTAGGAAGGGCACCCAGCTGTAGAAATCATGCCAGAATCAGTTCCCGTCTCACCCTTGCAAGCAGGGAAAAGCGGACGTAAAATGATGATGATGATGATATACTACCAAAATTAGATTAAAGATGACATGTCTGAGAATATCAGAAGCATGCGCCATACCCACTGTGGAATAAGTAGTAAATCCGAGCATTTATATTAAATTAAAAGTTGAATGATATCATTTCATTTCATTTTACGTCCACTTTTCCCTGCTTGCAAGGGTGGGACGGGAACTGATTCTGGCATGATTTCTACAGCTGGATGCCCTTCCTAACACCAACCTCATTTACAGTGAGTGCTGGGTGCTTTTTTGCCGTGGCACCTCCACGACCACTTTGCAGTGGAATGATAGGAACCCCAGTCCCTATCATCTCATTTCTACAGCTGAGTAAACTGGAGCAATGTGAAATAAAGTGTCTTGCTCAAGGAAACAACACATCACCCGGTCTGAGAATTGAACTCACAACCTTTCGAATGCTCTAACCACTAAGCCATGTGCCTCCATATATATATATAATATATATATATATATATATATATAATAAACACATCAAACAATTACAGGGGATAATTTGTAAAGAGTGTAAACTCATAGTTACAAAGGTAACATATTAAAAATTAACAAGAGCCTTGTTAATTTTTGACTTTTGACTTTTAATTTAATATATATATCATCATCATCATCTTCGTTTAACGTCCATCTTCCACGCTAGCATGGATTAGACAGGAGTTATCTGTCTTGAGGCAAGGTTGGTCGGGTGACTCTGTCTCGCTCATATAGGACTATCTGGCAGGTTTTCTACTGATGGATGCCCTTCCTAACACCAACCACATTTACAGTGTGGAACTGGGAACTTTTTACCAATGTTACCTACACGGCCACATTACAACGTGGACTGTATGTTTTTTTGTCGTGACACCTACACGATTTCGATCTCATTATCTCATTTATTTGGACAGAATGTTGTGGTACCAACTTTACAGAGAGAGGGTGGTGTTGGTGGGAGTGGGAGGATAGGGTAGGGGTAGTGGGGATGGGGGTGTATTTGGTTAAGAGGTGCCTACTCACTGTAGGTTTCTAATAAGAATGAAACGCGTAGATTACTTCCCTTGCTTTTATCGAGAATCTAATTGTAATACGTGACGTATTCTATTCTATAGCGATTAGGTCTTCAAAATGTTTATTATAAACATACAGAATATTTTCGAATATTCTATGTCTATATTCACATATATATCGCTATTTCAGAGCATTTATTCCAATTTCTAATTTCTGCCGGACCGGCAACCGCTCTTTCAAACCAGTTCCTGTACACAGCTAAGTATTCTATAAGTCTCTAGCTGTGTCATTCTCGATAAAAGCATTGGATATGTGGTCCTGAAGATTTCTAATAAGAATGAAACGCGTAGATTACTTCCCTTGCTTTTATCGAGAATCTAATTGTAATACGTGACGTATTCTATTCTATAGCGATTAGGTCTTCAAAATGTTTATTATAAACATACAGAATATTTTCGAATATTCTATGTCTATATTCACATATATATCGCTATTTCAGAGCATTTATTCCAATTTCTAATTTCTGCCGGACCGGCAACCGCTCTTTCAAACCAGTTCCTGTACACAGCTAAGTATTCTATAAGTCTCTAGCTGTGTCATTCTCGATAAAAGCATTGGATATGTGGTCCTGAAGATTTCTAATAAGAATGAAACGCGTAGATTACTTCCCTTGCTTTTATCGAGAATCTAATTGTAATACGTGACGTATTCTATTCTATAGCGATTAGGTCTTCAAAATGTTTATTATAAACATACAGAATATTTTCGAATATTCTATGTCTATATTCACATATATATCGCTATTTCAGAGCATTTATTCCAATTTCTAATTTCTGCCGGACCGGCAACCGCTCTTTCAAACCAGTTCCTGTACACAGCTAAGTATTCTATAAGTCTCTAGCTGTGTCATTCTCGATAAAAGCATTGGATATGTGGTCCTGAAGATTTCTAATAAGAATGAAACGCGTAGATTACTTCCCTTGCTTTTATCGAGAATCTAATTGTAATACGTGACGTATTCTATTCTATAGCGATTAGGTCTTCAAAATGTTTATTATAAACATACAGAATATTTTCGAATATTCTATGTCTATATTCACATATATATATATATATAAATGGAATAGAATGAAACGAAATTTCATTTCTCACTCTTAGTACGGCAGTTACTTAAATGAAAGTATGTATGTATGTATACGTACATACATATATGTATACAGACATACAGTAGTATGTATATATATACATACATGCACACATATATATATGCACGTATCGGTTTACCGAATATTTATTATAATGCTCGGTTTGTTTGTTTGTAAACAAACAAACAGCCTGAATTACGCCGTACAGTGTTTAGGCAACCACGTCACCTTTTTGTTCAACACAGACACAGGAACGATACGTGCATATATATATATATATGTGCATGTATGTATATATATACATACTACTGTATGTCTGTATACATATATGTATGTACGTATACATACATACCTACTTATATATATAAGTTATTCCGGGTTCAATCGGGGGTATAAATGCGCCTCCTGATGATTTCTCACAAATGAAACAGTTCTAATCCTGTAGAAGCTTTTCTATATTAAAATATATATATATATAACGAGTGATACCCCATCATCATCATCATAATCGTTTAACGTTTATCTTCCATGCTAGCATGGGTTAGATGGGAGTTGTCCCACTTGAGGCAAGATTGGTCGTCTCGCTCGTATAGGACTGTCTGGCAGGTTTTCTACGGCTGGATGCCCTTCCTAACACCAACCACGTTTACAGTGTGGACTGGGAGGTTTTTACCGTGTTACCTACATGGCCACATTACAGCGTGGACTATGTGTTTTTTTTGTCGTGACACCTACACGACCTCATTTATTTAGGACTGGATGTTGTGGTACCAACATAACTTAACACAGAGAGGGGTGGTGTTGATGGGGGTTGGGGTGGGGAAGTTGTGGTAGTGGGATGGGGGTGTATATTTGATTAAGAGGTGTCTACTGACTGTAGGTTTCGCTTTGTACTTAGGCAAGGCGGGTCTTCTGTATTACTGTGTAGCGCCAAAGATCTCGGTCCAGTGACATTGTCTTAGAGAGGTGTAAGTGTGTAAGGTCGGAATTTATCAAATCGTCCCAGGTTTTTCTGGGTCTGCCTACTCCGTAACTTCCGTCAACTTTGATCGCTCTGCACTTTTTTATACAGCTGTCATCTTTCATGTGCATCATGTGACCATACCAATGTAGTCTTCTCTCGAGTAAACAGCATCTGAACTCTCTTCTACCTAATTTCTAACTTAGTTCATTTATGCTTTGCCGTTCATGTATATTACTATTACACATCCAGCGGAGCATGCATGCTTTGTTCTTTTCCAGTCTGAGCAGATCCTCTGCACACATTGTCCATGTCTCACTGCCATCTGGGCAATGGAATGAGCTAGTATCCTGTGGGCACTTGCTACTACTTATTGCGCCTGAGCACCGGCCACATATAAAATCTACGTTCTTAGATAGCTTACCTGTGATCCCACTACATCTTTTATGCACCCATAGTTTGCATTTGGGACATAAAATGGAATTTCTGCCTACTTCTTTCCTACACACTGAGCATGGCCATTTTCCAGAGGGCACCTGTGCCCTATTTTCCTTCCTACATACTAGAACTTTAGTCTTAGACAAGTTAACTTTAAGGCCTTTTGATTCTAGGCCATGCTTCCATGTTTGGAATTTCTACTCTAGTTCAGCCATCGATTCAGCTATGAGCATTAGGTCATCTGCATATAGAAGTTCCCATGGGCAGCCGGTCGTGAACTCCTCTGTTATAGCCTGAAGGGAAATAATAAATAGGAGGGGGCTAAGGACAGAGCCCTGATGAACACCAACTTTTACACAAAATTCTTCACTTTATTCGTTGTTAATTCTAGCCTTGCTGACTGTTTCTTTATACATGGCTAGTAGAGCTCTCACAAGCCATTCATCAACCCCTAGTTTCCTAAGGGCCCACCAGATAATGGCGCGGGGGACTCTGTCAAATGCTTTCTCCAGGTCTACAAAAGCTAAGTATAGGGGTTTACTTTTAGATAGGTACTTCTCCTGTAGTTGTACAAGAAAAAGGGCGTATGTGGTACTTTTACCTGACAAACCCAAACTGCATTTCGTCTAGATCAATTTGCTCTCTGATTAGTTGCGCTATTACTTTTTCTGTGACCTTCATGACCTGGTCAATTAATTTAATGCCTCTATAGTTTCCCCTATCTAGGGCACCTCCTTTAACCTTGTAGCAGTTAATGATGATGCTGCTACGTCAGTCATTTGGTATGACCCCCGTTCTCTATGACTTGGTTTACTATCCAGGTGACCATAGTGTGTCCCACCGTTCCAGATGCTTTCAGCATTTCAGCAACTATCTCCGAAGGCCCAGCTGCCTTGCCTGTCTTCATATCTTTTATTACCTTACTTATTATACTACCTTCAACTGGCACTGCTGGTCCCTCTATTGGATATATATATATATAAATGGCGTAGACATACAATACAATACAATAGGAGGAAACATAATAGTACCACTGATGATGTTGCAGATGTGCAACGAAAGAACTTTGATAGACTATATATATATTTATATCTGTATTTTTTACTGCTGGTCAATCAATGATAAACATTGATTGCCAAATAAATTAACTATGGAAATATAAAAGATACAGAAGCGAAAACCAACCAAAGAGTGAGTGTGTTCTGTTATAATTTCTGGCAATATTACAACAATATGACCCTTCCCAAGTATAACAATATATATATATATATATATTGAAAGAGTGAAAAATAACATGGTCAACAGTACAAAAAAGGGTTTTATTTCCTGTCTGACAATTGTTTCACTGATTAAGTTGTCTAAAAATTGCTGAACACTTGAATACATACACACTGACTCAAATACATACCAAATACAAAAAATAACAACACACTTAATATAAATAACACCATCCACACCTATAGAAGCAACAAATCTAGGACTAAACATAGAAATTGGCAACAAGCACGAGAATTAATTGAACCGAATACTAATATAAAGACCACTAGAAACTATAGAAGATGCAAAGATAGAAAATACTTATGGTTCAATCCAATATTTAACTCCTCTATAAAAACAAAACTACCTTATACTTTCTTTAAATTAGTTGACAAACACTTCCCTAAACTTCATAAATATCATAAAATCTTTAATAGAAAAACTATCAAACTATCTTACTCCACTGCCAACAACATAGAATCGCACATACATAAAATTAACTATAAGAGAATTACTAATACAAATGGCCTGTAAACAAGCACCATAACACCAAATATAAAACACAAACACATAACATCATCACAACCAAACACACGTCAGAACACATCACCACAATACATCAACAAACCCAATTCTCAGCCCATACATAACAACATACAAAACCATATTGAGGAACCGGCACATAGGAAGGCATCAAAATGTAACTGTCATCTACCTGATAAATGCCCATTACAAAATAGATGCCTGGAGTCAAATATAGTGTACCTATGTACTATAAATTCAGGCAACTTAGCATGGCACTACATAGGTCCCACAGCGGAGGAGTTCTAGAAAAGGTGGTATGTCCACAGACACTCTATAAATAACTGGAAGCTTATGAATACAACAACGCTCGCCAATAAAATCTGGCAGCTCAAAGATGCAAACCATCAATACAGAATCAGCTGGATGAAGTTATCAACGGCAATAGCCCATAGAATTGGCATGTCCCACTGTGGTCTTTGTAATATGGAGCTATTCCAAATTTTAAAATACAACAAAATGCTACTTAACAGCATAATTGAAAGAACTATTTTCTGTAGGCATAAAACGGCGACTAAATTTGAGAACTTTAGACCAACTTAATTCATCCCATCTATTCCATAACTCAAATTGTACCACTTAGATCTATTATAATATCCTATTATCATCATTATTATTATAATTGTCATCATCTGTCAATGTACCAACATCATAACCTTTTATATTTTATATATTATATTTTATATTTCTCTCTCTTTCACTTTCTATCTTTCTATTTCTCTCCCTAAATTTATTTCATCTCTTGCATTTTATCTTATCGTATTATTTTCACTTCTAATATAACTTGCAATTAATTAATCAACGTAGCCTTCTCTCGAGTAAACAACATCTGATCCCTCTTATCTCTAATTTTTTCCTTAGTTCGTTTATGCTCGTTTATGCTTTGCCGTTCACGTATATTACTGTTACACATCCAGCGGAGCATGCAAGCTTCGTTCCTCTCTAGTCTGCGTATATCCTCTGCACACAATGCCCAGGTCTCACTGCCATGCAACATTGCTGTTCGTATGCAGGCATCGTACAACCTGCCTTTCATTTTTAGGGAGAACCCTTTAGCAGCTAATAGCGGTATAAGCTCTCTGAACTTTTTCCAACCAGTTCTGACTCTAGCTACTGTACTTTCAGAGCACCCTCCCCCACTGCTGATTTTATCGCCCAGGTAACGGAAGCTGTCCACTATTTCTATAGAACCCTCTGCGCAATTGAAAGAGCTAGTATTTTGTGGGCACTTGCTGCTACTTATTGCACCAGAACACCGGCCACATGTAAAATCTATGTTCTTAGTTAGCTTACCTGTGATCCCACTACATCTTTTATGCACCCATACTTTGCATTTAGGACATAAAATGGAGTTTCTACCTACGCCTTTCCTACACACCGAGCACGACCATTTCCCAGAAGGGACCGCCGCCTTGTTTTCTTTCCTACAAACTAGAACTTTGGTCTTAGCCAGGTTAATTTTAAGTCCTTTTGACTCTAGGCCGTGCTTCCATGTTTGGAATTTCTTCTCTAGCTCGGCCATTTATTCCGCTATGAGTGTCAGGTCGTCTGCGTATAGGAGTTCCCATGGGCAGCCTGTCTTGAACTCCTCTGTTATAGCCTGAAGGGCAATAATAAATAGTAGGGGGCTGAGAACAGAGCCCTGATGGACACCAACTTTTACGCTAAACTCTTCACTATATTCGTTGTTAATTCTAACCTTGCTGACTGTTTCTTTATACATGGCTTGTATAGCCCTCACAAGCCATTCGTCAACGCCTAGTTTTCTAAGAGCCCACCAGATAATGGAGCGGGGGACTCTGTCGAAGGCTTTCTCCAAGTCGACAAAAGCTAAGTAGAGGGGTTTACCTTTAGCTAGGTACTTCTCCTGTAGTTGTCGTACTATGAAAAGAGCGTCTGTGGTACTTTTGCCTGACACAAACCCGAACTGCATTTCATCTAGGTCAATTCTCTCTCTGATTAGTTGCGCTATTACTTTTTCCGTGACCTTCATGACCTGGTCGATTAATTTAATGCCTCTATAGTTACTCCTATCTAGGGCGTCTCCTTTACCCTTATAACAGTTAACGATGATGCTGCTATGCCAGTCCTTCGGAACAACCCCATTCTGTACGACTTGGTTAACTATGCGGGTGACCATGGTGTGTCCCACCGTGCCAGATGCCTTCAGCATCTCAGCAACTATTTCCGAAGGCCCAGCCGCCTTACCCGTCTTCATATCCTTGATTGCCTTACTTATTATACTCCCCTCGACTAATATATATATATATATATATATATATATATATATATATATATATATATATATATATATATTTGTTAAGTATTTCCGTGGAAAAGGTAAAGGAAAGAAGAGTGCTCTGTGTATAGTACAGAGCTATTTCATTATGTAATAAACAATGTTTATTACATAATTAAATATATATATATATATATATATATATATAAGAATATGAATATATATATATGAATATGAATGTACAAGTTCCAATGTCTGCATATATACGATGGGCAGGTGGGTGTGAGGATACTGGGGTGGTGTGGATGGTGGGGGTAGTGAGGGTGTTGGTGTAGTGGGAATAAGTAAAGAATATAAAGTGATGTAGTTTAAAATTAACTCCTTAGTATTTACATTACTCTATATATACTATTGTATGTTCATGGTAAAGGCTTTACCTCACATAACATTTACATTACTCTATATATACTATTGTATGTTCATGGTAAAGGCTTTACCTCACATAACATTTACATTACTCTATATATACTATTGTATGTTCATGGTAAAGGCTTTACCTCACATAACATTTACATTACTCTATATATACTATTGTATGTTCATAATTATCTCACATAATTATCTCACATTTCGAATCTATGAGATTTTGATATTATTTAATTTGAGAATAATACCTTAACATCAGTATGAGTGGCCAGTTACATCCAGTTTGAACAGAAAGGGGTGAGAGAATTCTGGCTGGATACGGCCAGTTTAAATGTTAAAGGGTTAAAGAATTAAATATGATGAAGATTATGGGAATATAAAATTATAGAATATGTCGTATAGAGCTGTGATATCTAAGGGTAGTGTAATGTATGATATGGTGATGGTGGAAGGTATGATGGGTGAACGTGTGAGTGGTGGCAGGGTGGTATTGGTATTAAGTAAATATGTGAAATATATAAAATATATGAAGGTAACTACAATGGAGATAACTACAATGAATACTATGAATATATAAATATTATGGAATTATATATGATAATGATAGTGGTGGTGGTGGGGTGGTGTGGGTGTCAGGCACATATAAGATATAAGGTTTGAGGAATAAATGAAAAAACAAATGAAAGTGGAAATGAAAGATGAAAAGATGAAAAGTTAGAAAGGTGATAAAAATGACAAAGTGGTAGAAAAGAAAGTAAAAATTAAAGAATTTAAAATAAAAAAAATAGCAAGATGAAAAAATGAAAAAAAAAAAAAATTGTGAAAAATTGAAATATTAAAAAATGTTTAAATGAAAAAGCTCGATGATTGAAAACTGTCTGTAACTGTCTTGTATGAAAGGTCAGTTGTATGATGCCTGTGTTAGATGCGCAATACTGCATGGTAGTGAGACATGGGCAGCAACTGTGAAGGATATGCAAAGGCTGGAGAGAAATGAAGCAAGTATGCTCCGATGGATGTGCAATGTGCAATGTGTGTGAATGACCAAGCATGGATGAGTTGAGAGTGAAACTGTATATAAGAGGGATAAACTGTAGTGTGTGGGAGAGAAAACTGTGTTGGTATGGCCATGTGATGCACATGGAAGATGACAGCTGGGTGAAGAAGAGCCAAGAAATCACAGTGGAAGGAAGACGCAGTCGAGAAAGACCACAAAAAATATGGGCAGAGGTGGTGAGAGCTGACTTCAGATCACTGAAGCTCACAGAGGAGATGACGAAGGACTGTGACGAATAGAAAGATACTATGCTGAAGAGGACCCCTTCTCACCCTTGCAAGCAAGGAAAAGTGGACATAAAATGGTGATGATGATGATCTGCGTTATTCAACTTTTGATGCTAACTTACTTGAATATATCCTTTGCTCTATGATAGAAAACTGTTTGTATATCTATATATAAATTTCTGCAATTCTGTCACAACGCGTAATGAGAGAGTAGTTTGACTACCTCATACTTTTCCTTTCTCTTTATGTCTGCTGCCTGCGTGAATGTATGTGTGGGTAAAAGGAAGGTAGGGGTTGTTGAAAAAACTGTAGCAAAATAGTGGCTGGCGTTCTATTTGTTATGCTGTGCATGTGGTTGTATAAATGTATGTCTGTGTTTGTATAAATGTATGTGTGTGTTTGTCTGAATGTATGTGTTTGTCTGAATGTATGTATGTGTTTGTCTGAATGTATGTATGTGTTGGTGTGAATGTATGTCTGTGAATGTGTATTTTTGTAAGTGTGTCTGTGTTTGCACGTTTATATGTATGCTTATGCACTTACAGACATGCACATACATATACACAAATGCGTCAGTGTGTTGAAAAAAATTCTAGTAATAAACAGATTAATATTTCTTTTCTTTCTATTTCAGGAATGGGCAAAATTCTTCAGTTTTTGCAACTTTTCCTTGTCCCAGGAGTTTTGTCTTTATTACAATGCAAGCTTAAAGAAGAGTATGAGAGTAAAAATAAAATTCTGATTGATATCAATATATTTGACCAAAAGGATGATTTCGAAACTTTTCATTATTCTGGCCCCATGTCTGACAAAAATAAGGTAACAGAATTTTTCTTTCTTTTTCTACGTTTGGTGGCGAATTAGTAGATTCCTCAGAACATCAGATAGAATGATTTGTGATATTTGTTCCAGTTTTCTGTGCTCTAAGGTCAGCTTTGCCATTCATAATACCAGTTAAATATTGGGGTAATTTCTTCCTCTATATCTCTTTCTCATTTTATCTCTCTCTCTCTCTTGAGACTACCTAAAACCAAAGAAGCTCACAAAACTGGCAGGTCCAGGGTAAACTACAGGATAAAGTGGGAAGGTTTGATGGATAAGGAAGTCAGGACCAAGTATGCAGATACTATTGCATCCAAATTCTGAGAACTCCCTGAGAAAACTGAGGACATTAAGATTGAGTGGTGATTGTTCAGCTCAGCAGTTTCTGCTTCAGCTGTTAAATGCTGTGGGTGAAAGAGGCATGGTGTGGCACCAGATGGCAAAAGGACCCCGTGTTTCAATCAAGAGGTCAAAGTTGCCATCCGAGCAAAGAACGAGGCCTACAAGCTTGGCTTGGAAATAAGTCCTCCTTCTTGCACTTGCGGTATAAGCAGGCACGAAAAATTACAACAGCAACAGTAAAGGCGTCCAAAGGAGAACTTTTGGGTTAAGCTGGAATCCGTCTTCAAATCAACAAATAAAGTGTTCTGACCATCCAACGACTTCGTAATAAGAAGTCCTCCTCCACACCTGCTATTAGGAATGTTTCTGGGGTTCTCTCCTCTGAGAGGTGCATCTTCACAAGGTGAAGAGAATATTTTGCTGATCTCCTAAATTCGATCACAATAGCATCTTCTGATGTACATGAAGTGCATCTAGGAGTGGTGACTAATCTCTCAAAGGCTGAGGTCACAAGAGCAGTTAAAGAGCTCAAATGTGGCAAGGCTGCTGGGGAAGATGAAATCCGGCCTGAGATGTTAAAAGCCTTAATAGAGAAGGTATTCTATGGTTGACTTGTGTATGCCAGGTGGCCTGAATCTCTGGAAGATTAATATTAACTCTTTTAATATCAAACCATTTGAAATTAACTCTCGTTCTACCACACATAATAGAAGGATAATACACATCATTGTTGTAAATAAATTACTGAATTACTTTAACAGTTGAAGTTGCAGCTTTTTGTATAAGAGAGAGAGCTGAAAAGCTCCAGGCTTTGGGTAAAAGAAAATACAGGAGGATCAGTTAATTATGATTTTATTCAACATATTCCCCTCTCAGATTGACACACTTATTGCAGCAGTCCTTCAGTTTTTCTAAGCCCTGTAAAAAGAACTTGGAAGGTTGGGCCTTCAACCAGGCCTCTGTAGCAGCGATCACTTCCAAATCGAAGTGAAATTTCATTCCCATGATATTGCTCTATAGTAACCAGTTATGACTGGCTTGAACAGAAAGATGTGAGAGAATTCTGGCCGGATATGGCCGGTTTAAATGCTAAAAGGTTAAACCTGGCACAGCCCATCTCTTCCCCAAGTCTGCATACAATCAATTTCTTCTAGAGAGAGTGATAGAGAGAAAGTGAGAAAGTGATATAAAGGAAGAATCAACCCCACTACTGAATTGGTACTTTTTTTAACAACTTCAAAATATATATAAGGCAAAGTTGACCTCTTTGTATATATACAGGGTAGCCCCAAAGCAACTAGACCATTTTAATTTATAATATACTAGTTCATTCTCCTTTGGAGATACATACACTCACAGAGAACATAGTTTTTTACACCATCTCACTTCTTTCCATTTACACACACACATGCACACAGACACACATATCTACTGACACAGCTTTGTGCAAAAATAGAAACTCTGTTTGATTTTTTTTTTTGCTGTAGAATTTTCACCATCCCACTTCTTTCATTTTAACTCATTCATCTCACAAGTGTGTTTAGTGAGGAATTCAAGGTTTAAGTAGGAGTCAATTAGGGTTCAGTTCTTAGCCCACTGCTATTCATTGTAGTTCTTCAGTCCATAATAGAGGAGTTTAAAACTGGCTGTCCATGGGGGCCTCTCTATGCAGATGATTTGGTCCTTATAGCTGAATCCATAAAAGAACTAGAAAATAAGTTCCAACTATAGCAACAGAACTTGGAATCAAAAGGTGTTAGAGTAACCTTAGCCAAAACTAAAGTGCTGGTAAGTAGGAAAGAAAACAGGACTCTGATTCTCTTAGGGAAGTGGCCCTGCTCAATATGTCAAAAAGGAGTAGGCATAAACTCCATACAATATACACAAAGTAAACCTTGGGTACATAAGAGATGTGGGATAACAGATAGACTAACAGGAAAGGAAGACTTTGTATGTAGAAGATGCACCGGGGAAATCAAGGGAAGTGTGCCAGTGATTTAAATCTTTTCAATTCACAGGAAGGATCCATAGAAATGGTTGATAGCTTCTGCTATGAAGGTGACTAAGTTAGCAGTGGAGGAGGATGTTCAGAGAGCATAATAGCTAGAATAAGGATAAGATGGAAGAGGTTTAAGGATCTACTCCTATTGTTGGCAACAAAAGGTTTCTCCTTATGTAGAAAAGGATGGCTGTATCATGCCTGTGTGTGAAGTGTGATGCTGCATGACAGTGAAATGGCAGTGATTGCAGAGGAAATGTCTAGACTTGAGAGCAATGAAGCAAAAATGATTTGTTGGATGTGCAATGTAAATGTGAGAGAAAAACAGAGCTTGGATGAAATGAGAGAGAAACTGGGTTTAAGAGGAGATCCAAGGTGGTGTGTAGGAGAGAAGACTGCATTGGTATGGGCAAGTGATGTGCATGGATAATGATTGCTGGGTGAAGAAATGCCAGGAAATCCCAATGAAAGAAAACCACAGTAGAGGTAGACCAAGTAAAACTTGGGCAGAGGTGGTGAGAGCTGATATCAGATCGCTGAGACTCACAGTGAAGAGGAGATGACATGGAGAGATGCTATGCTGAAAAGGACCTGTCCAATCCATGTAAGTATGAAAAGGTGGATGAAAAAATGATGATGCAAATATATATATATATATATATATACATATATATGTATATATGTATATGTGTGTATATATATATATATATATATATAATTTTGGAATAGAATAGAAAGAACTAGGAATAAGGTTAATAGAATAAACTCATGGTATGATAGCAATAAATACCAGAGTGTAATGTTCATCAATACAACCCCTAGAGGTGAATTAGCTTACAAATTTAGAAGGGCCCTAGATAAACATAAACTCAATATTAAGATAGTAGAAAGACCAGGTACCGCCATAAAAACACTTATTAGCAATACATACCCTTTTCAAAGACCTCCCTGTATAGATAAGAAATGTATACTCTGTAAACTAAGCCCCCATATTAACTGTAAAACTGGAAATGAAGTATATAGCATAAGATGTACTGAAGGACAATGTAGAGATACGAATATAGTATACATAGGTGAGACAGCTCGTAGTATAGGAGAACGGATAAATGAACATTGGCGAGAGCTTCAAGATAGAAAAGAATCATCTGTACTCCACCAACATGCTAAAATAGAACATAAGGGCAAATTAGAGAACATAGAAATAAAAATAGAATCCAAACACAGAAAAGACGCAATGTTTAGACAAATCACAGAGGCAATAAACATAAATGAACTCCAACAAAAATTAAATAGAAAACATGAATGGAATAACAACATCACAACTTACAATTAAGGTCAAAATGAAAACACACACACACATAGAACAAACAACCAACCAGTAATATGTAAATAAACAAATAAATAAACAAACAAAAACACACACAGACACCCGGATGTAACACATGCGCAAATTAAGCACACAACACACACAAAAACAAGATGGCGTAGGACAGAACAAAGGAGAGGCACAAAACAAAGAAAAGAATCCCCAGTCACCGAAGAGGTCACAGAATGTGTGACGAAAGAACTTTGACAATATATGAACAACCGTCCGGTTGAGGAACCAACCAACCAACCGGAAATTTATAAATTCTTAAATTTATAAATTTAATTTATAATAAATTGGAGTGAAGCAACTGGTGCGTGTGTTTCTTATTGGCAACATGACCCTCCCAAAGCATAACAATATCGGTTTCAACACACGTTTTCAGATAAAGAATCTTGCTAAACAAATTCAGAAACGAAATATATATATATATATGTATATTAGGATTGGTGCTCTGAAATAGCGATGTATACATGAATGTATGTATAGTATATATACATACATTCATGTATACATCGCTATTTCAGAGCATCAATCCTAATACCTAATTTTTGCTGGACCGGCCATCGCTCTGATTATTACTGGAATTCTATAAGAATCCAGCTTCTATAATTTTCGGCAGAAGCAGGCTCTCATGAACGCCAACCAGCGTGAAACAGACTGTAAGCTTCTCTCCCTTCTTTCGTCGAAAAGAAGTAAGTGGCATAGACACTACTTTAAAACTGATAGTGTATGGTCTTCTAAATGTTTTTAATTAAACATATGGAATATGGCCAAATATACTTTACATACATTCATATATATATATATAGACATTGTAACTTCCCCAGACACACACAACACATACATATACATACACACACGCATACACACACAATCACAGTACGTTTTGTGTGAAAGAGAGAGAGAAAGAGACGTAAGGTTGAGGAAAGGTGAGAGCTAAACAGTGTGTAAAGAATGAATAAATAAAAGTTAAAATTATCCAACGCTGGTATCATCTTCTCCTCTCCCCAAGCCCGCTCACTCTCTTTCTTGCTTTCTCAACCCCTCTCTCTCTTTTTTATCATACCCCCCCCCTCTCTCTCTCTCAAACCCTCTCTCTCTTTCTCTACAGAATGGAGAAAATTGAAGAACGCACATTGTCGTATGCTTTGTTGAAATTTTTTTAATGTATATTAATAATAAGTTGTTGCCTCGTTTTGGAAGACTGAGTTGTGGGAGGAGGAAGGGGAGTAGTGGTACTGAAACGTCTTCTCTTTCCTCTTCCATTGTAGAGATGCTCCCAGGGGTTCCATTATTGAAATCTAATTAGCCAGTCCTGTTTCTGAATATAAGCTTAACATGTGTGTAAAGTTTCATCAGGATCGCATCACTCGTGTAGGTGCCAACTGGTTATAAACACAGATACACAGACAGACAGAAATTGCCATTTATATAGTATATATATATATATATATATATATATATATATAAATGAAGTATTTCGTACGGAAATACTTCATTTATATGTATAAAACCACAAACCCTCCATCCTAATTCTACTTTTGAAAAGCATAAGAACTGTGAAACCGGTAAAGAAAACAAATAAATATTTTTAAAAAGACTCCAGTTGCATTTTCGATTTCATTTTTTTTCTTATATTGGACTGTAGCCATGTTGGGGCACTGTTTTATGAGGTACTAGTGTCACAATACAGGACTGTAGCTACAGTGGGGGACTGTTGTTTGAGGTACTAGTGTCACAATATAGGACTGTAGCTACAGTGGGGGACTGTTGTTTGAGGTACTAGTGTCACAATATAGGACTGTAGCTACAGTGAGGCACTGTTGTATGAGGTACTGGTGTCACAATATAGGACTGTAGCTATTGTGGGGGACTGTTGTATGAGGTACTAGTGTTACAATACAGGACTGTAGCTACAGTGGGGGACTGTTGTATGAGGTACTGGTGTCACAATATAGGACTGTAGCTATTGTGGGGGAGTGTAGTATGAGGTACTGGTGTCACAATATAGGACTGTAGCTACAGTGGGGGACTGTTTTATGAGGTACTAGTGTCACAATATAGGACTGTAGCTACAGTGGGGGACTGTTGTATGAGGTACTGGTGTCACAATATAGGATCGTAGCTACAGTGGGGGAGTGTAGTATGAGGTACTAGTTTCACAATATAGGACTGTAGCTACAGTGGGGGACTGTTTTATGAGGTACTAGTGTCACAATACAGGACTGTAGCTACAGTGGGGGACTGTTGTATGAGGTACTGGTGTCACAATACAGGACTGTAGCTACAGTGGGGGACTGTTTTATGAGGTACTAGTGTCACAATACAGGACTGTAGCTACAGTGGGGGAGTGTTGTATGAGGTACTGGTGTCACAATACAGGACTGTAGCTACAGTGGGGCACTGTTTTATGAGGTACTAGTGTCACAATACAGGACTGTAGCTATTGTGGGGGAGTGTTGTACGAGGTACTAGTGTCACAATATAGGACTGTAGCTACAGTGGGGGACTGTTTTATGAGGTTCTGGTGTCACAATATAGGACTGTAGCTACAGTGGGGGACTGTTGTATGAGGTACTGGTGTCTCAATACAGGACTGTAGCTACAGTGGGGGACTGTTGTATGAGGTACTGGTGTCACAATACAAGACTGTAGCTACAGTGGTGGACTGTTGTATGAGGTACTGGTGTCACAATACAGGACTGTAGCTACAGTGGGGGACTGTTGTATGAGGTACTGGTGTCACAATACAAGACTGTAGCTACAGTGGTGGACTGTTGTATGAGGTACTGGTGTCACAATATAGGACCGTAGCTACAGTGGGGGACTGTTGTATGAGGTACTAGTGTCACAATATAGGACTGTAGCTACAGTGGGGGAGTGTAGTATGAGGTACTAGTGTCACAATACAGGACTATCTACAGTGGGGCACTGTTTTATGAGGTACTAGTGTCACAATATAGGACTGTAGCTACAGTGGGGGAGTGTAGTATGAGGTACTAGTGTCACAATACAAGACTGTAGCTACAGTGGTGGACTGTTGTATGAGGTACTGGTGTCACAATACAGGACTGTAGCTACAGTGGGGCACTGTTTTATGAGGTACTAGTGTCACAATATAGGACTGTAGCTACAGTGGGGGAGTGTAGTATGAGGTACTAGTTTCACAATATAGGACTGTAGCTACAGTGGGGGACTTTTTATGAGGTACTAGTGTCACAATATAGGACTGTAGCTATTGTAGGGGACTGTTGTATGAGGTACTAGTGTCACAATACAGGACTGTCGCTACAGTGGGGGACTGTTGTATGAGGTACTAGTGTCACAATATAGGACTGTAGCTACAGTGGGGGACTGTTGTATGAGGTACTAGTGTCACAATATAGGACTAGCTACAGTGGGGGACTGTTTTATGAGGTACTAGTGTCACAATATAGGACTGTAGCTACAGTGGGGGACTGTCGTATGAGGTACTAGTGTCACAATACAGGATTGTAGCTACAGTGGGGGACTGTTTTATGAGGTACTAGTGTCACAATACAGGACTGTAGCTACAGTGGTGGACTGTTGTATGAGGTACTAGTGTCACAATACAGGATTGTAGCTACAGTGGGGGACTGTTTTATGAGGTACTAGTGTCACAATACAGGACTGTAGCTACAGTGGTGGACTGTTGTATGAGGTACTAGTGTCACAATACAGGATTGTAGCTACAGTGGGGGACTGTTTTATGAGGTACTAGTGTCACAATACAGGACTGTAGCTACAGTGGGGGACTGTTTTATGAGGTACTAGTGTCACAATACAGGACTGTAGCTACAGTAGGGGACTGTTGTATGAGGTACTAGTGTCACAATACATGACTGTAGCTATTGTGGGGGAGTGTTGTATGAGGTACTGGTGTCACAATACAGGACTGTAGCTACAGTGGGGGACTGTTTTATGAGGTACTAGTGTCACAATATAGGATTGTAGCTACAGTGGGGGACTGTTGTATGAGGTACTAGTGTCACAATATAGGACTGTAGCTACAGTGAGGCACTGTTGTATGAGGTACTAATGTCACAATATAGGACAGTAGCTACAGTAGGGGACTGTTTTATGAGGTTCTGGTGTCACAATATAGGACTAGCTACAGTGGGGGACTGTTGTATGAGGTACTAGTGTCACAATACAGGACTGTAGCTACAGTGAGGGACTGTTGTATGAGGTACTAGTGTCACAATACAGGACTGTAGCTACAGTGGGGGACTGTTGTATGAGGTACTGGTGTCACAATACAGGACTGTAGCTATTGTGGGGGACTGTTGTATGAGGTACTAGTGTCACAATATAGGACTGTAGCTACAGTGGGGGACTGTTTTATGAGGTTCTGGTGTCACAATATAGGACTGTAGCTACAGTGAGGGACTGTTGTATGGGGTACTAGTGTCACAATACAGGACTGTAGCTACAGTGGGGGACTGTTGTATGAGGTACTGGTGTCACAATACAAGACTGTAGCTACAGTGAGGGACTGTTGTATGAGGTACTGGTGTCACAATACAGGACTGTAGCTACAGTGGGGGACTGTTGTATGAGGTACTGGTGTCACAATACAGGACTGTAGCTACTGTGGGGGACTGTTGTATGAGGTACTGGTGTCACAATACAGGACTGTAGCTATTGTGTGGGACTGTTTTATGAATGAGAAAGAAAAAAGTGTAAAGGAAAATCCTTAATGAAACATACAAATTCAATTATTACAGATTCCTCCCAATACTGTTAATGGAACAAATTATATGTTTAAGCTTGGCAAAATAACAGAATATGTAAGTATTAAATTCTTGTTCAGTATATCATGTGTGTTTTACATTAGCAATAATATTTTTATATAACAATTATGTAGCTATATAATATTCTTAGTATTAAATAGCATTGATGTCATGTTTTAGATAGACTGTATGCCATTCAAATCTGACCATAACATCTATGTGTTGTCTTTGGATAGTACTAAAGTCTTAATACTGATATCTTAGATAGTACTGAAGTCTTAATACTGATATCTTAGATAGTAGTGATGTCTTAGTAGTGATGTCTTAGTAGTGATGTCTTAGTACTGATGTCTTAGAAACTAGAGATGTCTTAGTACTGATGTCTTAGAAACTAGCTAGAGATGTCTTAGATAGTACTGATGTCTTAGTACAGTTGTCTTGTAAACCAGTGATGTCTTAGTATTTATGTCTTAGATAGTAGTGATGTATTAGATAGTACTGATGTCTTAGAAATCAGTGATGTCTTAGATACTAGTGATGTCTAGAATCAATGTTTTTAGACAGTATTCATATATTCCACTCTTTCTCTTTTCACAGAATGATACTGAGGAAGGCTTGTTGATGGACGGCTGTCTTGTTTCCGTGAAGGATGTGCATTTGTTTCTACCAAACACCACAGTAAGTATAGTGACTGCTAGTGAACATATACCAGAATATCTGATTGCTAGTGAACATATACCAGAATATCTGATTGCTAGTGAACATATACCAGAATATCTGATTGTTAGTGAACATATACCAGAATACCTGATTGCTAGTGAACATATACCAGAATATCTGATTGTTAGTGAACATATACCAGAATATCTGATTGTTAGTGAACATATACCAGAATACCTGATTGTTAGTGAACATATACCAGAATACCTGATTGTTAGTGAACATACAACCGAATATTTGATTGTTAGTGTACACATACCAGAATATTTGATTGTTAGTGAACATACAACAGAATATTTGATTGTTAATGAACATACAACAGAATATTTGATTGTTAGTGAACATAGAAGAGAATATCTGATTTCTAGTGAACACATACCAGACTATCTGATTGTTAATGAACATATACCAGACTATTTGATTGTTAGTGAACATACAACAGATTATTTGATTGTTAGTGAACATATACCAGACTATTTGATTGTTAGTGAACATACAACAGATTATTTGATTGCTAGTGAACATACAACAGAATATTTGATTGTTAATGAACATATACCAGACTATCTGATCGTTAGTGAACATAGAACAGAATATTTGATTGTTAGTGAACATATACCAGACTATCTGATTGTTAGTGAACATATACCAGACTATTTGATTGTTAGTGAACATACAACAGAATATTTGATTGTTAGTGAACATATACCAGACTATCTGATTGTTAGTGAACATATACCAGACTATTTGATTGTTAGTGAACATATACCAGACTATTTGATTGTTAGTGAACATATACCAGACTATTTGATTGTTAGTGAACATACAACAGAATATCTGATTGCTAGCAATTGAAAGAATAACAACCTCTCCCTTCACTTGTCTTCCATTTTCTCATCGCCCCTATTGCTGCCTCACATCTGGTCAACTTCACCTTGCTGCCCCACATCTGGTCAACTTCATCTTGCTGCCCCACATCTAGTCAACTTCACCTTGCTGCCCCACATCTGGTCAACTTCATCTTGCTGCCCCACATCTAGTCAACTTCACCTTGCTGCCCCACATCTGGTCAACTTCATCTTGCTGCCCCACATCTAGTCAACTTCACCTTGCTGCCCCACATCTAGTCAACTTCATCTTGCTGCCTCACATCTGGTCAACTTCATCTTGCTGCCCCACATCTGGTCAACTTCATCTTGCTGCCCCACATCTAGTCAACTTCATCTTGCTGCCCCACACTAGTCAACTTCACCTTGCTGCCCCACATCTAGTCAACTTCACCTTGCTGCCCCACATCTAGTCAACTTCATCTTGCTGCCCCACATCTAGTCAACTTCACCTTGCTGCCCCACATCTGGTCAACTTCATCTTGCTGCCCCACATCTAGTCAACTTCACCTTGCTGCCCCACATCTAGTCAACTTCATCTTGCTGCCCCACATCTAGTCAACTTCATCTTGCTGCCCCACATCTGGTCAACTTCATCTTGCTGCCCCACATCTGGTCAACTTCACCTTGCTGCCCCACATCTAGTCAACTTCATCTTGCTGCCCCACATCTAGTCAACTTCACCTTGCTGCCCCACATCTAGTCAACTTCACCTTGCTGCCCCACATCTAGTCAACTTCACCTTGCTGCCCCACATCTAGTCAACTTCACCTTGCTGCCCCACATCTGGTCAACTTCATCTTGCTGCCCCACATCTAGTCAACTTCATCTTGCTGCCCCACATCTGGTCAACTTCATCTTGCTGCCCCACATCTGGTCAACTTCATCTTGCTGCCCCACATCTGGTCAACTTCATCTTGCTGCCCCACATCTGGTCAGCTTCACCTTGCTGCCCCACATCTAGTCAACTTCATCTTGCTGCCTCACATCTGGTCAACTTCATCTTGCTGCCCCACATCTGGTCAACTTCACCTTGCTTCCCCACATCTGGTCAACTTCACCTTGCTACCCCACATCTGGTCAACTTCACCTTGCTGCCCCACATCTAGTCAACTTCATCTTGCTGCCCCACATCTGGTCAACTTCACCTTGCTGCCCCACATCTGGTCAACTTCATCTTGCTGCCCCACATCTAGTCAACTTCACCTTGCTGCCCCACATCTGGTCAACTTCACCTTATTGAAAACACCTTACTTCATGTTATCCCAATCCACTCAGCTAGCACAAATGACTTGTACCTGTAATTCAAATGGCCAACCTTATTAAACACTTTGTGACTTTGAATCTCCCTGAGAACTACGTTAAGGTACCTATAGAATGCTCAGCCACCCACACTATAAAGTAATATGGACATTGGTATCCTCAATAAGAAACATAAGAAAAAAAATTGTGTAAAAATGCTTCATTCTTTCATTTTCTTCTAGGGCGACCTACAGATCACTGGTATCAATAAAACCAAATTGTATCTTCTTTCAGTGATTGACAAAAGTACACAGTATATTATTAAAAAGGTTAGTTTCTTCAACTATCATTTGTATTACTAAATAGAGCAGATGTTCTCAAAGTCGGCGCTACCACCTCCTGGAGCGGGAGGGGGGGGGGGCTTGAGAAAGTCCTGGGGCCTAAGAGGGCAGGTGTGTGTGTATGTAGGGTGGTGGTGGTGGTGGTAGAGCTGATATAATATTATATTAAATATCAAATGATACATACATACATATATATAAATATAGTAAAATAAAAAATATAAAATATTTATTTATACATAGTATATATTATATTTATTATATATCAATTGATGATTTTATTTATTATATATTATTTACAATTTGCATGTAGGTAGGTCTCTCTGGAAATAGGGTTTGAGAACCTCTGAAATAGAGGATGAGAGGTGAATTGGCAGTATCGGTAGAGCGTCGAAAAAACATGCTTTAAGGTATATAGTTATGTTCCCTTTATGTTCTGAGTTCAAATCCTGCTGAGGTTAGCTTTGCTTTTCATCCTTACGGGGGCGATAAAATAAAGTACCAGTAACGTACTGGGGTTGATTTAATCGATTACCCCTTCCATTTAAATTATTCCAAATGTAGAAACAATTATTAAATAGAGGGCAGGGTAGTGGATTAGCAGGAACGTCAGACATAGGTTCTAGGTTCAAAACCCACAGAGGTCAACTTTGCCTTTGATCCTTCCTGAGGTCGATAAAATACCAGTTAAACACCAGGGTCGATGTAATTGGTCTATTCCCCCCACCAAAGTCCAAACTTGTATCTAAATTAGAAAGCATTTATTCTTTTACTAGTTTAAGTCATTAGACTATGCTGTCACAACACCTTCAAGGGACTTAGTCAATCATATCTATCCCCTGTACTTCAGCCATGCTGGTAACAACACCTTAAAGGAAATTAGTCAATCATATCTATCCTCTGTACTTCAGCCATGCTGGTAACAACACCTTAAAGGAAATTAGTCAATCATATCTATCCTCTGTACTTCAGCCATGCTGGTAACAACACCTTAAAGGAAATTAGTCAATCATATCTATCCCCTGTACTTCAGCCATGCTGGTAACAACACCTTAAAGGAAATTAGTCAATCATATCTATCCTCTGTACTTCAGCCATGCTGGTAACAACACCTTAAAGGAAATTAGTCAATCATATCTATCCTCTGTACTTCAGCCATGCTGGTAACAACACCTTAAAGGAAATTAGTCAATCATATCTATCCCCTGTACTTCAGCCATGCTGGTAACAACACCTTAAAGGAAATTAGTCAATCATATCTATCCCCTGTACTTCAGCCATGCTGGTAACAACACCTTAAAGGAAATTAGTCAATCATATCTATCCCCTGTACTTCAGCCATGCTGGTAACAACACCTTAAAGGAAATTAGTCAATCATATCTATCCCCTGTACTTCAGCCATGCTGGTAACAACACCTTAAAGGAAATTAGTCAATCATATCTATCCCCTGTACTTCAGACATGCTGGTAACAACACCTTAAAGGAAATTAGTCAATCATATCTATCCTCTGTACTTCAGCCATGCTGGTAACAACACCTTAAAGGAAATTAGTCAATCATATCTATCCCCTGTACTTCAGCCATGCTGGTAACAACACCTTAAAGGAAATTAGTCAATCATATCTATCCTCTGTACTTCAGCCATGCTGGTAACAACACCTTAAAGGAAATTAGTCAATCATATCTATCCTCTGTACTTCAGCCATGCTGGTAACAACACCTTAAAGGAAATTAGTCAATCATATCTATCCTCTGTACTTCAGCCATGCTGGTAACAACACCTTAAAGGAAATTAGTCAATCATATCTATCCTCTGTACTTCAGCCATGCTGGTAACAACACCTTAAAGGAAATTAGTCAATCATATCTATCCTCTGTACTTCTGCTATGCTGGTAACAACACCTTAAAGGAAATTAGTCAATCATATCTATCCTCTGTACTTCAGCCATGCTGGTAACAACACCTTAAAGGAAATTAGTCAATCATATCTATCCTCTGTACTTCAGCCATGCTGGTAACAACACCTTAAAGGAAATTAGTCAATCATATCTATCCCCTGTACTTCAGCCATGCTGGTAACAACACCTTAAAGGAAATTAGTCAATCATATCTATCCCCTGTACTTCAGCCATGCTGGTAACAACACCTTAAAGGAAATTAGTCAATCATATCTATCCCCTGTACTTCAGACATGCTGGTATCAACACCTTAAAGGAAATTAGTCAATCATATCTATCCCCTGTACTTCAGCCATGCTGGTAACAACACCTTAAAGGAAATTAGTCAATCATATCCATCCCCTGTACTTCAGCTATGCTGGCAACAACACCTTAAAGGAAATTAGTCAATCATATCCATCCCCTGTACTTCAGCTATGCTGGCAACAACACCTTAAAGGAAATTAGTCAATCATATCTATCCCCTGTACTTCAGCCATGCTGGTAACAACACCTTAAAGGAAATTAGTCAATCATATCCATCCCCTGTACTTCAGCTATGCTGGCAACAACACCTTAAAGGAAATTAGTCAATCATATCTATCCCCTGTACTTCAGCCATGCTGGTAACAACACCTTAAAGGAAATTAGTCAATCATATCTATCCCCTGTACTTCAGCTATGCTGGCAACAACACCTTAAAGGAAATTAGTCAATCATATCTATCCCCTGTACATCAGACATGCTGGCAACAACACCTTTAAGGGATTAGTCAATCACATCTATCCCCTGTACTTCAGCCATGCTGGCAACAACACCTTCAAGGGACTTAGTCAATCATATCCATCCCCTGTACTTCAGCCATGCTGGCAACAACACCTTTAAGGGATTAGTCAATCATATCTATCCCCTGTATTTCAGCCATGCTGGCAACAACACCTTCAAGGGACTTAGTCAATCATATCTATCCCCTGTACTTCAGCCATGCTGGCAACAACACCTTTAAGGGATTAGTCAATCATATCCATCCCCTGTACTTCAGCTATGCTGGCAACAACACCTTCAAGGGACTTAGTCAATCATATCCATCCCCTGTACTTCTGCTATGCTGGCAACAACACCTTCAAGGGACTTAGTCAATCATATCTATCCCCTGTACTTCAGCCATGCTGGCAACAACACCTTTAAGGGATTAGTCAATCATATCCATCCCCTGTACTTCAGCTATGCTGGCAACAACACCTTCAAGGGACTTAGTCAATCATATCCATCCCCTGTACTTCAGCTATGCTGGCAACAACACCATCAAGGGACTTAGTCAATCATATCTATCCCCTGTACTTCAGCTATACTGGAAACAACAACTTCAAGGGACTTAGTCAAGCATATATATCCCCTGTACTTCAGCCATGCTGGCAACAACACCATCAAGGGACTTAGTCAATCATATCTATCCCTGTACTTCAGCCATGCTGGCAACAACACCTTCAAGGGACTTAGTCAAGCATATATATCCCCTGTACTTCAGCCATGCTGGCAACAACACCTTCAAGGGACTTAGTCAATCACATCTATCCCCTGTACTTCAGCCATGCTGGCAACAACAACTTCAAGGGACTTAGTCAATCACATCTATCCCCTGTACTTCAGCCATGCTGGCAACAACACCTTCAAGGGACTTAGTCAATCATATCCAGCCCCTGTACTTCTGCTATGCTGGCAACAACACCTTCAAGGGATTAGTCAATCATATCTATCCCCTGTATTTCAGCCATGCTGGCAACAACACCTTCAAGGGACTTAGTCAAGCATATATATCCCCTGTACTTCAGCTATACTGGCAACAACACCATCAAGGGACTTAGTCAATCATATCTATCCCCTGTACTTCAGCTATGCTGGCAACAACATCTTCAAGGGACTTAGTCAATCATATCTATCCCCTGTACTTCAGCCATGCTGGCAACAACACCATCAAGGGACTTAGTCAATCATATCTATCCCTGTACTTCAGCCATGCTGGCAACAACACCTTCAAGGGACTTAGTCAAGCATATATATCCCCTGTACTTCAGCTATACTGGCAACAACACCATCAAGGGACTTAGTCAATCCTATCTATCCCCTGTACTTCAGCCATGCTGGCAACAACACCTTCAAGGGACTTAGTCAAGCATATATATCCCCTGTACTTCAGCCATGCTGGCAACAACACCATCAAGGGACTTAGTCAATCATATCTATCCCTGTACTTCAGCCATGCTGGCAACAACACCATCAAGGGACTTAGTCAATCATATCTATCCCCTGTACTTCAGACATGCTGGCAACAACACCTTCAAGGGACTTAGTCAAGCATATCCCCTGGAGTTATTTTATTAATTTCTGTTCGTCAGACACAAACAAACAGTAAACCTAAATTCGAAATGGTAATTTTTGTTAGCTATTTCCTGAGAAGTAGAAATACTACATCCATAAAAGCTAAAGACCCCTTCAGTCGCGAATGACCATGGGATTTACACGTAGAAATTTCCCCACTAGTCTGGGCAAGGTTGTTTGTGGAAGACCAGCAGTTTCCCCTCTCCATACCACCGAAGTTATCCAAGGGAAAGGCAATGGCCAATACAACTTGGCACCAGTGACATCACAATTCATTTCTTCAACTGAGTAAACTGGAGCAACGTGAAAGAAAGTGTCTTGCTCAAGAACACAACACAAAGCCTGGTCCGAGAATCGAACTCACAACCTTGTGATTGTAAGCCTGATGCTCTAACCACTAAGTTATGTGCCTTCATGTATACACATAAGCTACTAAAGTTTTTGATAGCAAGCTGTCTGAAACCACACCTGCTTCTATGATACTAAGCTATTTTAAAGGGTTTATATCTAAATTTAAACCTTTCATCATAATTTTATGTAAAAATCTTTCTTAAGTTATGTTCCAAACACCATCTCAGTAATGAAAAAGTTAGTTATATTAGTAAATCCTTCTATAATCCTGATTAATTTAAAAATCATTTGAAAATTATAGGCCGTATCTTTCATGAGAAAGAAGGTAATGAAAAAGTGAAAGTGTTTATATATTTAGCCAAAAACGTTCCATCCCATCGCACCAGTCACTGTTGATTCTTCAGGCGTACTTGGACCCCATACTGCCTCCACAAGATCAGAATGTCAGCAGCCCATCTGAGGAAGGAGCCCTGTTAGGTGGGGTGGCTGTTGCAGCGGGTGTCGCTGGCAATTGTCCGCGGGAAGGCTTTTGCAGTCTTGTCTGTGGGGCACAGCCCCATTACTACTGTACCCTCGGCCCATAGCACAATCACCCTCACCCACCCATCACCCCATTCTTCTGTGACACTAGAGCCGTGGCCTTTCCATTCCTTTTCCATTTATTTAAAACCCTTTTTAAACTTACATCAGATGTTAATCAGAAAGTTAGTTATATTATTAAATCCTATAATCATGATTAATTTAAAAAATCATTTGAAAGTTATAGGCAGTGTTTGGTGTCCTTGGACCTAGAGCTACCTCCATACTCACCACCATAGGCGCTGAGCTGGTTAGCACAAGTCTGAGCCTTGCGAGATGGAATGGCTCTTCTAGTACACCTCCCTCACCATTCTCCAGGAAAATGCCTTCTCCATTGGGTCTGCAAGGCCTTGGGGCAACCAGCGTGTGGGACCCCATTTGCTCATAATAGTGAGATGGGGAGGGTGAGAGAGATGGAGGCGATGACAGTGGGAGTTCGGCTCCCCTGTATTCGGACCTGGTGTATGCGTGTGTGTATGTTTGCTTCTATTCATTCGATATAGCAGTAAGATGTTCTCTTTTAGACTAAAATTATTCCAGTTAAGATAGTAATGAAAGAGGTACTAAGAAGTTCTTTCTTAATCTTATTCAAATATCTAATTAGTATCTGTTTTATTCAAAAAAGGTTTCAACTTCTAACAATTGGGAGACATTGAATATGAGCAGATTCAGCGAACATTTGGAAATAATTCATTCAAACAAGACCGTACTACTGAAAGGGAAAAATAAGGTGAGTGTTGAGTAGAAACTACAGCCTTAGTCTGTGTGTGTGTATATGGATGTCGATGTGTGTATGTGTGTGTGTGTGTATATGTGTGTGTGTATGTGTGTGTATGTGTGTGTGTATGTGGATGTGTGTCTATGTGGATGTCGATGTGTGTGTATGTGTTTGTGTGTGTGTATGTGTGTGTATCAGGATGCGTGTTTATGTGTGTGTGTATGTGTGCATGTGAGGGTTTGTGTATATGTGTGTGTTCTAGTTCTTTTCACAACGGAACAATTTGCTCATGAAATTAATATGCAAGTGGCTGAGCATTCCACCGCCAAGTGTACTCTAAGCATAGTTCTGAGGGAGATTCGCCATGATACAGTATGTATGTATGTATGTATGTATGTATGTATGTATGTATGTATGTATGTATGAGAGAGTGGGATTGGCTCAGTGCACAGTCTTTCCTCACTTTAAAAAATATCTTCACGCACAGGCATTGCACGATAGAATTAATTAATAATTATTAATAATGGTATATCGTGCAATGGCCATACTGAAACGAGGAGGCAGCCATCATGTATATATGTATGTTCTTCTGGTTTTATAATTTCACAAATTTTTACCAATAGAGTCGGTTTCTAACATAGACACAAGACTCTCTCATTGGAATTTACACAACGTCAACTAGGTAGAGATGTATGTATGCATGCATGTGTAGATATGGATGTTATTGTATGTGTGGATGTGTATGTTTTAAGTTGTATGAGTGCATATGCTTTGTATCTGTACAAGTGTATATGTAGTTATTTTTGGAATGTTTTACATATTTTTACTGTTCCATTAATGGATTGTTATAGTAATTTCCTAACTAGTTGTGTTCTATCTGTTTCTGTGAAGCCCAGCTTCTCAAGATTTGTATCGAGGCAGTTACTAACATAGCCCAGTGCCCTAATAATCACAGGCATAAATCTGAAGGTATAGTCATATATATACAGAATAAGAAGAACAAAAGAGTCAATATACTATCAAACTAACACGTTTCAACTGATAAAGATTCATCCCGAAGATGCAAGATTATAAGATCAGAAATTTTATAATATTCTTAAGAAAAAAAATTTATATCTAAATTTCCTTATGTTTTTATACATTGACTAGTAGAAAATGTTTTACAAAACAAACACTTAAATTATCAATCAATGACATTTCTTTTTTTTTCCATTTCATATCTTCTTCCAGGTGTACAATTTTACTGAACCTTGGGACTTATGTATTCATTTAAGGTGAGAACAGTACTGCTGTCTTTTTTCGTTGAGTTTATTCAGTTTAAATTGCTGGAGAAAATTCCAGGCAGTTGACGGTCTGTGGAGGCAAGACTGGGCATAGTGGTTTGTGTGGGGTATGGGGATTTGTACACAATAGGCGTGATGAGGGGGAGAAGAGATGAGTGACTCAGGAGGTGGTATGAGGTCAGTCATTTCCGAGGAGTGGAAGCCCGATATATATATATATATATATATATATATATATATATAAAGAGAGAGAGAGAGAGAGAGTGAGAGGAAGTGGTAGTTCCACAACACCATTTTGGATCATCAGCTCAGTTTAAACCGAGCTGATGATCCTTTGAGGTGAAACAAATTGTTCTCAGAAATGGTGTACGAATTGTTGTGGAACTGCTTCTACCAAAATCATCCCATGGACTGAGTGCTCTGCTACTGCTGATGTAACCCACCAGTGTTCTGCTACTATATATATATATGAAAAGATTCAGGACACCGATAGCTGAGCTCCAGCCGTTTTGACAGCTGGTTCTTAACCACACCCTATCTGATATATATATATATATATATATATATATAAAGGGTAAAGACCCCTATTGGTCATGAGTAACCATGGGATTTGCACCTAAAAAGTTGCCCTCCGAGGCACAAGTACAGAAGTTTGTGGAAGACCATACAGAAGATGTATACTTAAAACCGTTTCTCTTCTTTATAATATTGACACTCCGTTTGATACTTTGGTGGGATTTAATAAAAAAAAAAGAACCAAAGAGGTGTAACTAAACATTGCAAGATGTTTAATACTCCCCACCTTCTATTGATTCTGTCTACTCAGAGTCCTTTAATTAAAACATCTTCGCCCACTTATTCCTGCGAGGGTTGTGGGGGCAGAGTCCTCCAACACTTCTTCCAGTGGGTCCTGTCAGAAACAACCATCTCCAACTGATCCGGTTGGATCCCCAAGCATCACCAGCCAAGCTCATGGATGTTATCCAACCATCTTGCTCGGGGTTTACCCCTAAGTCTCCTGTCAGTTGGTTTTACCCATAAAATCGGAGCTGTGATCTCTCAATTCGGAGAAGTAGCGGCTCTACCTGGAGTGACTCTCTCATCTCCGAGCTACAAATCTGTCCAGTGATTCTTTTCTGAGACATTCTAACACATTAACTATTAATTGCTCATTTCAATTTTGTTATTTCTAGTTCTCAACCTTGGTATCAATGTTCAGAGGATAAGGTGAGTAAACAAATCCAACGAATTAGTCGATTTTGACGAAGACTAACCTAGTTGTTTTGTCGTAGGAACAACATGCTCGTTAAATTAATGTGTTGGTTGGGTATTTTCTAAGGGAGATCCAGTGTGTCCCATGACTGGCTCTTTGAGTTACAGGTACAATCCATCTTGTGTTATAGTGTATGTGATTGAGAATTCCACAAACACGGGTATCGTTAACGTAATTCTCAGGGAGTTTCAACGTGACACAATATGTGACAAGGCTGGCTCTTTGAATTACATATATACGACAGCCTTCCAAATAGTTTTCCTCTACTCAACAGACCCAAGATGCCACGGTGTGGGATTGAACCCGACACTTCATAATTGTAAAGTGACCTTCATATCTATAAGGCCATGCTGTGGCTATATGTAAAGTGATCTCAGCTATAACGCCATGCTGTGGCTATATTCTACCAACACCACCACCCCAACCACCACCACAACCACAACCACCACCACCACCACATTCATCACAATCCTCCACTACCACCTCCACCTCCACCATCACCACCACTACTACCACCACCACTATCATTACTACCATCACCACCATGCATTCTCCCACACTCTCCGGGTCGTATCTTTCTAGGTGGTGCTGGTATAGTTTGTTGACATCTATATTTTTATCAACAATAATTTCAAAGATGACATCATGAAACCGATTAGCACTTCTCAGAATATTCATATTTGATAATTACTCAATATTTCAATAGGTAGTCCCAGCCAGTCGAAACTCTAGCATTCTCAAAGGCCATGTGAAAACAGAAATTTCCAGTGAACTACTCCAATCCTCAGAGGAGGGAGACATTAAAACCGTCCTGTATTCTATGCGTAATAATAATTCTACGCGTAAGTGTATCAAAACAACACCAATCAAGTAAGTGTGCTTCATCTTATGTACATTATTGTTTGTAAGGGCGGTGGATTGGCAGTATCGGTAGAGGGGTCGGACGCCATGCTTTGCAGCATAGAGTTACGGCCCTTTATAGCCTGAGTTCAAATCCCACTGAGGTTAACTTTGCCTTTCATCCTTATGGGGTCAATAAAATAAAGTACCAGTAATGCACTGGGGTAATTGCTGGCCTTGTGCCACATGTAGAAACAATTATTTGTCATTTGTTGTTTAATATTATAGTAAAAGTGCATAGTTTACTGGTTAGAGCGTCAGGCTTACAATTACGAGGTTGTGAGTTCAATTCTTGGGCCAGGGTTTGCGCAAAACACTTTATTTCACGTTGCTCCAGTTCATTCAGCTGTAGAAATGAGTCTACCCAGCTATGGGTTAAATAGCCTCACCAACCCATAATTGGCCAAGCATGGTGAGTATGGCTACACCACTGACATGACCAAAGCCAAAACAGAAAACGGTGGAGGTCAATCCGGTAGGAGTGAAAAGGCCCTGGGTTAAATTGGTTTGATGTTAATACTATCTCTTACAACATATTCTACTTTATACCAATATCTACCAGTTTCTACCACTTTATATCGGTCTCTACCAGTTTCTACTACCTTTTATCGGTCTCTACCAGTTTCTACCACCTTTTATCGATCTCTACCAGTCTCTACTGACCTCTCAGTGAAAGTATAATTGAAATTGTCAAGATTAAACATTAATATGATATTTTGTAGGAATATGACCATTCAATGTTTGCTGCCATCTTGGCCAGAAGTGGAGAATATTACGTTTCTCATCCTTAAGAAAGGTATACTATTGAGAAGCAAGATATCCTACTTGAACAACCCCAAAATCTACAATATTTCTCCAACAGATTTTTCCAATTGGTAAGTCTTCTTCTTCTTCTTCTTCTTCTTCTTCTTCTTCTTCTTCTTCTTCTTCTTCTTCTTCTTCTTCTCCTCCTCCTCCTCCTCCTCCTCCTCCTTTGGAGGGTAGTGGGGGCAGAGTCCTTAAACACTCGTTCCAGTGGCTCCCATTAGAAGCAACCTGGACAGATTTTATGCACAAAACCAACTGACAGTCAGATATCCAAGAGTAGACTCCGAGCAAGATGATTGGATACAATCGATGAGTCTGGCTAGTCTTGCTTGAGTAATTCAGCCGGATCAATTGGAGACAGTTGCAATGGACATAGCGTTATCTCATGTTCCTTTGACAATAAAATGAAATGATTTGAGTCCCAGTTTCAGTTGGCTCTGGTTGACCGTGCCTCCTAAAATGGGCTTCCTATCGAGGTAAAAGAGGGAAAGAGTACATGTGCAGGCTGAAGTTTATTAGATGAGTGGAATGAGGATGTTGATTGTTGATTTCTCTAAATAACACTGTCCATAGCTCTTATATTAAATTGCTGTTGTCTCATTCCGACTTGATGAATATAGTTACCATGTCAAGGACAGCTCCATGGGTGATACACATGGGTGATACACCCATAACAGCCTGACCATCGCAAGTAAGTCTCCCTGTCCATGCCAGCAATGTTGTCCAATGCTTGGCACCACTGACATCACTGCAACTTATTTATACACAATATATACATTATATAAACTATATATTATTATATATTCATTATACACACTGTATACAGTGATACCTTGCAGTATGAGTTTAATTTGTTCCATGGCCGAGCTCATTTTACGATTTACTCGTTTTACAAATTAATTTCCCCCATTGAAATTAATCAAAATATAAATAATCCGTTCCAGCCCCACAAACCACCCAAAAATCAGTTTTATCGATTTTAAAACAGAAAAGGTACAGTTATAAGATAATAGCAAAAAATGCACAGAACTAAAAAAAAAAAACACTGGGAAAACACAATAGAGATACTGCCACAATGTGATAAACATGTGAACTTAGTGAGCGTGTGTGAGCTCAGCGCCGACTAGTGGTCGCTTATATGAAACTTGCTCGTACTGCAGATTTCCACTCAATTTCCACAAAAATTTACACAAGCCTTGGCTTGTAGAGCAAATTACTCATACAATGGGGAACTGTGAGGTTTTCCTATATATATACACTAATTGTACACTGCATATGATGTTTTTTCCAAGGAAAAGATGAAAGCCAATACAGCTTGGCACCAGTGATGTGGCAAAATCAACAGGTAGGAAACCCAGGGGTAGACCCCCGATCAAGATGGTTGGATAACATCGATGGGCTTGGCTGGACACGCTTGGGGATCCAGCAGGATCAGTTGGAGGCAGTTGCTTCCAACATGACCCACTGGAGGGAGTGTTTGAGGACTCCTCTCCCACGACCCTCTCAGGAATAAGTAGGCAAAGAAGAAGAAGGAAGAGGAGGAGAAGAAGAAGAAGAAGAAGAAGAAGAAGAAGAAAAAGAAGAGTGGACTGGAGCAACATGAAATAAAGTGTTCTTGCTTAAGTACACAACACACTGACTTTACGGTCTTGAGTTCCCCCCCACTACCATTGTCCAACTTCAGTCCTCATATACAGTTTCTCCACACCCTTTCCTGATACCGTAAATAAGATATCTTAATTATTTTTTCAACAACTTATGTGGCCATGTCTTACAGTTAAACACTGTTGTTAATATCTTAAAGAAGGTATCTTAAAATTTAAACTGATGCTAGCCATGTTCTACAGTTAGAAACCTGATCTTGGTACTGTAAGGAATCGGTATGGTGTCAGACAGCATGCTTAGTGGCATATAGTTACGGCCCTTTACGTTCTGAGTTCAAATCCTGTTGAGGTTAGCTTTGCATTTCTTCCTTACAGGGTCGATAGAATAAAGCACCAGTAATGTACTGAGGTCTATTTAATTGACCCCCCCCCCCAAATTGCTTGCCTTGTGCCTAAAGTAGAAACAACTATTAAATAAAGGGCAGGGTAGTAGATTAGCAGGATTGGTAGAGCATCGGACAATATGCTTAACGGTGTTTAGTTACGACTTTCTACGTTCTGAGTTCAAAACCTGCAGAGGTCAACTTTGCCTTTGATTCTTCCTGGGGGTCGGTAAAGTACCAGTAACGCACTGGGGTTGACTTAATCCCCCCCCCCAAAAAAAAATGTTGGCTTTGTGCCTAAATCAGAAATCAGGTCCTAACACAAAGGAACCAAACTCCCAATGTCGGCCCACGCGCTGGCCACACTGGAGTCCTGGTGGACAGAATAGAGAAGGCGTTTCCCCACAGGATGGTGAGGGAGATACGCTGGAAGAGCCATTCCAGTTCGAGAGGCTCACACCTGTGGGTAGCCAACTCCTTGCCGATGATGGTGATTAGGGAGGTGACCCTAGGGCCAAGAACACCAGAAGTCTCTGTAGATGTATTGATAACAACATTATTTTCTATCATGTTTCAGCAACGAAACCCTGATCTTTACTGGCGAATACTTCAACAATGATTTATCCATATCAATAAAACCAGACGGGGTAAGATATTTTCTCATGATGATTGGTGTCTATATTTCATATTTTAATTCTTGATCAGAGAGTCACTCCAGGTAGAGTTGCTACTTCTCCGAATGAGAGATTACAGCTCCGATACTATGGGCATGTGGTTAGAATGTCTCAGGAAAGAATCACTGGACAGATCTTACAGGCAAACCAACTGGCAGAAGACCTAGGGGTAGACCCCGAGCAAGATGGTTGGATAAAATCCATGAGTTTGGCTGGTTGGGCTTGGGGATCCAGCCAGATCAGTTGGAGATGGTTGCTGCTTACAGGACCTGCTAGAAGAGGTGTTGGAGGACATCCCCCCACGTCATTCTCAGGAATAAGTGGGCGAGGAAGAAGAATTCCTGTTTAGCAACCAACATCAGACAAACTGTTGGTGTAGAAATGGAAATATTGCATGGAAGAATGCCTTTTAAAAATTTTAATTGGAGGAGTCAAAAGTGCATCATTAATGTTTAGAGGTTGCTGCAGACTTCTGCACAAAACAAAGTAGTGTCATTACACCCTAGACATTGTGCCATTGTCCCAGAATATTGTGGAAGTAATGTGGTGGCTTTAAAATTTAGAGACTATCACAAAGTCTACCGAGTCACACTATCTCAGTGTCTCACTTCCCCAGAATATTGTAGAAATAATGTCATGGCTTAAAAATTTGGAGGCTATCACATTGTCCAAATGTCCCACTCACTATAGAGACTGTCTCATTATAGAGGCTGTCACACTGTCCCACTCACCCTCTGCCTAACTGTATCATTATAGAGACTGTCCCACTGTCCCCTGTCCCACAACCTCTCTACCTCACCATAGAGACTGTCCCACTGTCACACTGTCCCACTCTCCCATTGCCTGACTGCTTCAATGTCCCATTATAGAGACTGTCCCACTGTTCCACTGCCTCGCTGCTTCACTGTCTTATTACAGAGACAGATCCCCACTTTCCACTGCCTCACTGCATCACTGTCTCATTATAGAGACTGTCCCACTGCTTCACTACCTCACTGTCTCATTATAGAGACTGTCGCACTCCCACGGCTTCACTGTCTCATTATAGAGACTGTCCTACTTTCCACTGTCCCACTGCCTCACTGTCTCATTATAGAAGCTGTTCAACTGTCACATTGTCCTAACAGCTCACTGTCTCATTATAAAGACTGTCACACTCTTCCTTTGCCTCACTGCCTCACTATCTCATTATACTGACAATTCCACTGTCACACTGTCCCACTGCCTCACTCCCTCACTGATTCCCTGTCTCATTATAGAGACTGACCCACAGTCCCACTATTACACCGTCCCACTGCCTCACTGTCTCATTATAGAGACTGTCCCACTTTCCATAGTCCGAGGTTGCTGGCGTCAATGAATTTATGATCAACCTGAATTACTTTGAGAAGTGTTGACATAGGTTAATGTGGTAGGTATAGATGGTGGTGGTGGTGGTGGGGTAATGTGGTAGGTATAGATGGTGGTGGTGGTGGTGGGGTAATGTGGTAGGTATAGATGGTGGTGGTGGTGGTGGGGTAATGTGGTAGGTATAGATGGTGGTGGTGGTGGTGGGGTAATGTGGTAGGTATAGATGGTGGTGGTGGTGGTGGGGTAATGTGGTAGGTATAGATGGTGGTGGTGGGGTAATAAGGTAGGTATAGATGGTGGTGGTGGTGGTGGGGTAAGGTGGTAGGTATAGATGGTGGTGGTGGTGGAGGAGGGTTAATGTGGTAGGTATAGATGGTGGAGGTGGTGGTGGTGGAGGTGGGGTAATGTTGTAGGTA
>OZ024751.1:1150399-1232899 GCA_964016885.1 Eledone cirrhosa
TCTACATATCGAACATGGCTATTTCCCTGATGGAATCGGAGTACTATCTTCTCTTCTACTTATCAACACTTTTGTCTTAGTTATGTTCACTCTCAGTCCTCTTGATTCCAACTGCTGTTTCCATAGCCAGAATTTATTCTCTAGCTCCTCTACTGATTCTGCTATAAGTGCCAGATCATCAGCATAGAGAAGTTCCCATGGGCAGCCAGTCTTAAACTCCTCTGTTATGGCTTGGAGGACTATAATGAACAAGAGCGGGCTGAGGACCGAACCTTGATGTACACCTACTTGTATCTGGAATTTCTCACTAAACTCCATTCCTACCCTGACTTTACTGACAGCACCCCTGTACATGGCTTACACTGTCCTCACAAGCATTCCTCTACACCTAGTTTCCTTAGGGACCACCAGATGACAGATCGGGGTACTCTATCAAAGGCCTTCTCTAGGTCAACAAAGGCTAAGTATAATGGCTTATTCTTCTCTAAGAACATCTCTTGTAGTTGCCTCACCAAGAAGAGGGCATCTGTTGTACTTTTCCCAGGTACAAAACCAAACTGCATCTCATCTAATTTGACCCTTTCTCAGTTGCTCTAATATTCTCTCTGCCACTTTCATAACCTGATCCATCACCTATAATTTCTCCTCTCTAGAGCATCCCCTTTACATTTGTAGCAATTTATGAGAATACTGCTGCACCAGTTTTTGGGTATGACACCACCAGATATAACTTGATTGATGATGCTTGCAACCAGTTTCACCTGATGCCTTCAGCATCTCAGCAACTATCCCCGATGGTCCTGCAGCCTTACCACTATTCATTTCCTTAATTGCCTCTTGTACCCTATATTCATCAATCTCAATAGCTGGCCCCTCTGTTGGGTTTACTGGGGCTAATTTCTCTGTCCCATTCATTCTCCACATTCATCAGCCTCTCATAATGACATTTCCAGGCGTCCTTTTTGGGATCATTCGTAATACTAAGTACACCGGTATCATTCTGGACACACTTATCTCCAACAACATCCTGATTTGCACTGACACATTGCCTTGCAATGTGGAATACCGTACGCCTCTGATCTTCCCGTCGCAGAACATTGGCAAACCTCCTACTCTCAGCCCCCTGCGTGCTAAGTACACCTGACGTCTAGCTTCTCTCTTAGCAGCTGTATATCCTTCTCTACTCCCACCATTTTTCCAACCCTTCCATGCCAGTCTTTTGTCTCTAATGGGCCTATTTACCATGCTGTCCACCACCAGGTCACTCTCTGTCTGGTTGAAGCTCTGCCCCAAGTACAAGTGTCTTCCGTAGCCTGCAGTAAGTTGTCACGTAAGAAATTCCAGTTATTATCTATGTCATACAACTCTAAATCGTCTTCTTTTTCGACGTACTCGTCTTGAAGGGCTTTGCTAAATTTATATTTTAATGAAAGGTCTTTTAGCTTCCAGACTTTTCTTTTCCTCACCTTCCTGTATGTCTCATTCTTTCTCATGCTTACTGAGATGTCACTAACGACTAACCTATGCTGTGGGGTACATTCTTCCCCAGGGTATGCCTTAGTATTTAACACCATCTGTTTGTCTCGCTGTCTAACTAGCAGGAAGTCAATCTGGCTTATGTGCTCGCCTGATTTGTAGGTTATTAGGTGGTTGGTAGGCTTCTGTAACCAAAACCGTGCCCAACATGTACCCCAGTATATCCATCCTGTAACTGTCCAACATGACCATTGAAGTCCCCTGCTAGCATAACGATGTCTCTGTTCTCTGTCATTGAGGCTGTTTGTAAAAGTTGCTCGTAAAAGCAGTCTTTCTCTTCTTTGCCTAGGCCTGCCTGGGGAGCATAGGCAGAGATGATTGTCAGTAGTCTCTTGCCTACAACTAATCTAGGCTTAATTATTCTATTACTAGCTCTAACTAACTCCATTGTCTTATTGATCCACCTCTCAGCCAGTAAAATGTCCACACCAGCTAACCCATCATCATTACCCACCCAGAAAAGCTTATAACTAAGATGTTTGCCTGCGATTAGTCTTGCAGATGCACCTCTCCATCTCACCTCTTGCAGACAGCACACATCCACATGCCTTCTCTCCAGCATCTCCGCTATCTCACCAGATCTACCTGTTAGAGTGCCAACATTAAGTGTGGCAACTCTGAGATGCGCGTCTCTTTTTTTTCCTGTTATGCGATTGCTTGATGACAGTCGTGGGGTTCTCGCACATGGCCGCACTAGCCACCCCACTACCGTGCGCAGCTCTAACATGGTTAGTGTTATTGCTGTTTATGCAGTTATTGCAAATTTCAATCGTTGTGTTCATAGTGTTTGGCAGTAGTATATATACTGGTTGGATGCTCTTCCTAACACCAGCACCACTTTACAACATGGACTGGGTGCTTTTATTTGTGCAACCAGCACTAGAGAGGTTGTCTTACTGGACTCAGGAACCTTATCCACCTCTCCATTTTACAGCATGGACTGGGTGCTTTTATTCGTGCCACCAGCACTAGAGAGATCGTCTTACTGGACCCAGGAGCTCTATCTCCCCCTCCATTTTACAGCATGAACTGAGTGCTTTTATTCATGTCACCAGCACTAGGGAAGTTGTCTTACTGGACTTAAGGGACTTCTCTACCCCGCACCAATTTATTCGGAGTGGTAGCTCTCCTAGACGGGTTGCCTACACTACGGCCTACGTAGCCTCCGTCCACCCCTTGTCTGCTCGATAATATATTCACAAGGGAACGGTTATCATACAGAGTCGGGCATGTATACCAAACATGGTGGAGGTTGGGCGGGTGGATGGGAAATGAGAACGAAATATGGCTATACGCACAAATTTAAATATTAACATTCACATCACATAAACATACACATATACACACATATATATTTTTATACATACATATATACATGTCACATATCTACATAAATATATAAATATGTACAAATCTCATGCGAACCAAAAGATTTGGACATACGAATAATAATAATAAACTTGAACTTATGTCAATGGATTCTCCAAATTATGTATCATATTCAACCAAGAGGTCTTACTCCGTTTTAGACCGTTAGCGAATACACTTCCGCTCCATCAGAACAAACTTAAATATGGCTATACGCACAAATTTAAATATTAACATTCACATCACATATACATACACATATATACATATATATATATATATACATATATATATACATACATATATATATACATTTCACATACCTACATATATATATATATACTTGCGTTGCCCTCCTGACTGAGGGCAGTGAGCGCCTGGCAACATTCCAGGTGCTATTTGCCAGGTCTCAGTCAAAATGACGAGCTGCTGAACGGTGACCACACCTGCCCTTCATTGTTGCTGTTGCCATTAGTGTTGTTATTGTTGGTGGTGTTGTCGTTGTTGTTGTTGTTGGTGTTGTTGTTGTTGGTGTTGTTGTTGTTGGTGTTGTTGTTGTTGGTATTGTTGTTGTTGGTGTTGTTGTTGTTGGTATTGTTGTTGTTGGTGTTGTTGTTGTTGGTGTTGTTGTTGTTGGTGTTGTTGGTGTTGTTGTTGTTGGTGGTGTTGGTGTTGTTGTTGTTGTTATTGGTGTCGTCATCGTTGTTGTTGCTACGCACGTCATAGTTGCAGTTGTTTTTCTCATTTTTTTCGTCATTCTCTCTATTGATGTTGTCGTTGCTATTGTTGTCTTCCTTATTGCAGTTATCACTGCCTCCTGTTTTGTTGTTGTTGGTGCAGTTGTTGTTGTTGCTGGCGATGTTGCCTGCAATGGTGGTTGTGTTTACACAAGTAACAATTGTAGGAATTGGCGTGGTGTCACTCCTCTCAATGTTTCAGCTTCTGTCACATGACAGCTGACTGGACGGGATGTGCTGCACTTCGTTCATACTTTTTTCGCTTGAAAGCGAATAACAAATAACAAATATTTGGGCTGAGGGCCCCAATATTATTGGGGTTCCGTTCCTTAGGGCAAGGTGGATGCTTTATAACAAAATACCAATTTAAACAACTTAAATTCACCAACCTATTGCAGCCCAGAATTTCACATCTCATACTTTCGTTGCCAGAAACAACAACAATAATAATAATAATAATAATAATAATAATAATAATAATAATAATAATAATAATAATAATAGGGAATGATACCTAAGGGGTCTAATGACTACTTATCGAAAATCCCAGGAAACCCGCGTATAGGAGAAATTCAAAAGATAGTACTAATGGGAACTGCCCATATACTAAGGAAGATTCTGTCAATATAAGTACACCACAAGTCTAAACACTAAAGATGCATGTGTGAATATGTATGTTCTTTCTTGAACATGGCGGACCTTGTTGTCTCTTGAGGTCACTGGTTGTGACTTGATGATAACTCGTATGAACATAAAGCAAGATAAATGCAACTGTAATAATAATAATAATAACTTGATACACCACCTATCCCATCACACTAAATATAACAGCCAGATAACGGCAATTTCACCAGCATCATAATAATAATTACTATTATTATTGTCTCAAATTAAAAAAAAAAAAAATGTTTAATTCCGATTTTACGGGAATATGTCAACACAATATATAATAAAAATATATAATAAACATACGAACACAAACTCATAGATACTACATATCAGTAACCACAACGCCACCGCTGCCACCACCCACCCCATCCATCATTGCTACCACTATCCTATCGCCGCCGCCACCACTCCTTCATTGCTACCACCACTATTCCCCTGTTAACTTGAGAGAGAAAGGGGAAGATGGCGGTATCACTAGACAAGGGAGAGGCTAGCAAAATATATAAATAGATTGACTTAGTGACCTGGCCACCGGCCAAACGTCAACATCAACAACTATGGGACTGCTGGCTCACCCCTTCCTCACCAACAATATAAAAAGCCCCGGCACCACCACCACCGACATAGCCAACAACAATAACAGCCAACTACAACAAAAAGTATATTATATTATTGTAATGCACTGGGTGATTGCTGGCCTTGTGCCTGGAGTGGAGACAATTATTAATAATTTAATTCTTAAGCCACGCAATGCTCACATTAAGGAACCACTCATGATAATAACAATTTAAAAAAACAACAAAAAGAAAACCCCGTGACCAAGAAATACCGGGATGGCGGCCGGCGGGGAATAGCCGTGTCTCTAGGGGAGAACGACCCCTCTAGTCTTGGTTGACACTCGTTCTAGAAGTGGTAACACGAAATGATTACCCCGTGGCGGATAAGGATAAAACGCGACAAAATAAAGTAAATGTCTAATGATAAAATCTCATACCGGATCGGTCGTCACCCGGGTAAAAAAGGGCCGCGTCCCTCAGAGAGGAACCAGACTGGGGTCGAAAAATCAGCTAATGGTTCAAACCTTCCCATCACTTCGGAGCTGGAAACCTCCCATAACCGGAATACTCCTACTGTTGGCCCTCCATGCTCACCACCAAGAAATCCAAAGAAAAAGAGAGAAAAATGGTCAAGGGAAGATAATAAAGAAGTCCTTGAGGCTTTCTACACTGCCATGTACTACCCATCAAATACATCGAATACAGAACAGACATATATCAACTGGAAAAAGAAACATCCCGAAAACAGAGGCTATATTGACAGTAACAAACTAGCCAATATACGAAGAAATATTGTAAGAAAAAAGTTACTAACTGATATAGAAATTGATCAGATCAAGCTATTAGCACAAAGTCAGCGAAGGGAAAATGAAACATGTGTCAGTGAAAACGAGGTAAACTGTAACACTTCGAATCCCAGGGTTGGGGCGGAATCACTGGCAACAGAACAAATTAAAGAAAGGATCGAAAAAGTGGAGGGAGTGCATGCTCAGGATGAAACTCCAAATGAAAATAATGAGATCGTAAATGATAGAGAAATGAATGAGAATGAACTTGCCAACTTGAAGGATGAAATTATGATCGAATGGATGAAAATGAAAGAATCTGACATGGGGCAACGAGACACCCTCCCTAAGATCCAGAACTCCAAACAGAACCAAAAGATAATACACAAGACTAACATAATTCTCAAAAACATTATCATCACAAACAAACTAAACATTACTGATTTAAATCATCTCTATTATGCATCGGCTAAAGTCACCACTCACTTATGTGGAGTGAAGATGAAAAAACAAAGGAATTCCCACAAGAAATCTACTTGGCAAGAGAACATCAATCGCCAAATAAACCTTCTCCGATCTGACATAGAAATTTTAACAAACTATAAAGTAGGTGAACATGTTAAACAAACTAAACTTAGAAAATTGAAAAAAAGTACAGTATAAAATCAACATGTGACATAGACATGCTGATAGAAATAATCAAGCAAAAAGTGTCGGCCAAAGCTGCTCGTATAAGGCGCTTTGAAAAACGATCTAGATTCTATAAGGACAATAATATGTTCAAAAACAACCAAAGAAACTTCTACAGAAAAATTGGTAAGTCAACAATAACTGCTAAATAAATACCACCCAAGGAGGAAGTGCAAGAATTCTGGGAAAAGATCTGGGCCGAAGAAAAAGTTCATAACATACATGCCCCATGGATAGACAGACAAATGAAAGATACAGCTCACCTTGAGGAACAAACATGGGAAAATATAACAGTTGAACAGTTGCGCTTGGCTCTAAGAAAAACCAGCAAATGGAAATCCCCAGGAAAAGACAAAATACAAAACTTTTGGATAAATGCCTTCACAGAGTCTCATGAGCTGTTAGCCCAACTTTACAATGAAATAGTTAAGGAGCCAGAACAGATACCATCATGGCTAGTTAAAGGCATTACATTCCTGCTTCCGAAGAATGATGAGACAAACAATCCCAAAAATTACAGACCGATAACTTGCTTGACCACAATATATAAAATTTTAACATCAGTCCTAACTGAATACACATATGACCACCTGATAACAAATGACCTATTTCCCATTGAGCAGAAAGGGTGTAAACGAGGCTCATATGGCTGTAAGGATCAGCTTCTGGTTAACAAAATTATACTGGAAGATTGTCATAATAGACACAAAAATCTATCGATGGTTTGGATAGATTATAAAAAAGCATTCGATAGTTTGCCACACAGTTGGATTGAAAAATGTTTAGAGATTTTCAAAATATCCCCCGTTGTCAGGAGGTTTTTGTCATTCAGTATGAAGACATGGAAAACGACACTCCTTTTGAATAGTGAAACAAAATCACTGGAAGCTGGAGAAGTTAATATTAATTGTAGAATTTTTCAGGGTGACTCTTTATCACCGCTTTTATTCTGCATCGCACTTATACCATTAAGTAAAATGCTCAATGAAACAAAACATGTATATAAAGTCTATGACAAAACCATTAATCACCTGTTCTACATGGATGACCTGAAACTATTTGCAAAAAATGATGAACAATTGCAAGGGCTATTATCCACTGTGAAGCAGTTCAGTGATGACATTAAAATGGAGTTTGGACTAGATAAATGCGCCCAAGCAACGTTCACCAGAGGAAAGCTGCTGAAGAGTTCAGACATTAATCTTGATCGGAGGAACGTGATAAGAGAACTTGATCAAGAAAAAACTTACAAATATCTAGGTGTTTGTGAAGGAGACGGAATCAAGCACTCGACAATGAGGGAAAGGATAAGGAAGGAATGTTACCGCAGAGTAAGAGCAATCTTAAGAACGGAATTGAATGCAAGGAATAGGATCGATGCCATAAACACGCTTGCCATACCAGTAGTAACCTACAGTTACAATGTCATCAACTGGTCAAGCACAGAGATCCGTAGGCTCGATACAAAAATTCGAAAATTCTTAACCATGCACAGAATGCATCACCCTAAGGCAGATATAGATAGAATATATCTCCCTAGGAAAGAAGGAGGACGTGGGTTAATCCAGTTAGACATTGCGTTGAAAACTGCAACAATTGGATTATCTACATATCTAAGGGAATCACATGATTGGATGATCAAACTCGTTTTGAAACACGAAAGCATCAAAAGATCATATTCCATTACAAAAGATGCACAAAGATACAGTAATGGACTACAAATTTCAGAAGTCCCATTTACTGCTGAAATGGAAAACACAGAAAAAGCAAAGCAGGTAAAAGTAACTGCAAAGAAAGAACTGCTACAGAAACTGGCTAAGAAATGGCACGAAAAGCCTCTGTATGGAAAATACCCAGAGCGAGCTAACAATCCTGATGTTGACAAAACTTTAACCCATCAGTGGTTGGCATCCTCTGGACTGAAATCGGAGACTGAAGGACTGATTATATCGGCACAAGATCAGTGTCTGCCAACAAAAAATTACCAAGCCAACATAATAAAAAATGGGTGCAGCCCATTATGCCGTGTATGCAAAAAACAACCAGAGACCATTGACCATATAATTTCAATGTGCAGTCCTATAGCTCCAACCGAATACCTAAACAGGCATGACAGAGCTGCACAATACATACATTGGATAATGTGTAAGCATTTTGACCTGCCCCATCAAAAGAATTGGTGGGAGCCTCAACCACCTCCCATACTTGAAAAAGATCACATCTCAATCTTGTGGAACTTTAGCATCCAAACAGACCGAAAAATAGATGCAAATAGACCTGATATAATATTGAAGGACTTTCAAAAGAGGGTATGCCTGCTAATTGATATGTCTGTTCCAATAGACAAGAATGTATCTATAAAAACATTTGAAAAATTGAGCAAGTATAAGGACCTGGAGATAGAAATTGGAAAAATGTGGAAATTGAGAACTAAAACAATACCAGTGGTTGTAGGCGCTCTGGGAATGATACCTAAGGGGTCTAATGATTACTTATCGCAAATCCCAGGAAACCCGCGTATAGGAGAAATACAAAAGATAGTACTAATGGGAACTGCCCATATACTAAGGAAGATTCTGTCAATGTAAGTACATCACAAGTCTAAACACTAAAGATGCATGTGTGAATATGTATGTTCTTTCTTGAACATGGCGGACCTTGTTGTCTCTTGAGGTCTCTGGTTGTGACTTGGTGATAACTCGTATGAACATAAAGCAAGATAAACGGCGACCACACCTGATCACCGTCGAGGAAGAGGTGGAGATGTCGTAGCCTGAGCGCGTGCCTGCGCATCATCAGCCACGGCATGCCCAGCCCTCCACGTAGCGGGTGTTGACAACAGATGGACCGCCTGACCATCGGAGCGCGTCCCTTCCACAAGAAGCGAAAGAACAAACGCTCCAGCGCAGTCAGGCGAGCCTTAGGACAAGGTACGACGGTCAGGCGGTAGCAGATGACAGACGCGATGTACGCGTTAGCCACCTCCGCTCGACCTTTCAGGGATAGCTTCCTCTCCGCCCATTTCTGGGTGAGAGAAGCCACCCTGCTCGTCACCTCGTCCCAGTTTTTGTCCGTCTGGAGGTCCGGACCGAACCAGACCCCTAGCAATTTAACCGGTCCGCCCAGCGTCCGACGACGCTGTTGGACGGCATGGACCTGCCTCTCCAGGTGCCGAGCTGCAGGCCCACTGACTTTTCCTGGTTGATCATTGCTCCTGTTACCGCTTCGTATTCTCTTAGTGTAGTGCCGATCGCTTCGATGTGTTTGGCGTTCGACACCACTACGGTGACATCGTCGGCATATGCTGACACGGATCTTCCGCATCCTAGTTCTCGAGAGTCAATACGTACAAGAGGGACGAGAGGGGACATCCTTGGCGGACCGAGCGCATGTTGAACGGTTCCGACAGGTGACCGTTCACTCTCACCACAGAGCAGATGTCGCTGTGCATGGCAGCGATCCAGCCTCTGAAGACGGGCCCAAAGCCAGCCGCCCTCAGGACTGCCGCTAGGTAACGATAGTCGACCCTATCGAAAGCTTTCGACTGATCTAAATTGATCAAGGACCCACCCGTGCCAGGTTCCCTAGCTACCCTCTCTACGATATATCGCATGAGGTGGAGGTTGTCGTGGATGGATCTGTCGGGAATGGCGCATGTCTGCGCCTCTCCCACCAGACCAACAACGACAAGCGCCAACCTCTTTGCTAGCACCTTGGCCAAAATCTTGAACTCTGTGTTTAGCAGAGTTATTGGCCGGAAATTATCTATGTTATCCCTCTTGTTCGGATCCTTTCTCAGCAGTGCCACCGCTCCTCGGCTCACAGAACTGGGAATTCTCCCGTTCTGTTGCCAGTTGCAGTAGACGTCCGCCAAGAGGCCTCCGAACAAGTCTGGCATCTGTACGTAAAGTTCATAGGGCAGACCATCCAAACCAGGCGATTTACCCCTTGTGCAGCCAGTCATTGCCTCCCTTACTTCAGCGGCTGTTATCGGCTTTTCGCAACACTTCGCCTCAGTGGCCGAGAGCCGCGGCAGTCCGTCGATGTAGACACTAAAGTCCATCCCTCGACCCGGCCCACCGCTGCCCCCGAACAGCTGAGCGAAGTGTCGCTGAAAAGCTTCACACATTTTCCCGGGATCGAGTAGCATGCGCCCGTCGTGTCCACCAAAGACCGGATCGTGGCTTTGTTGCCACGACGCGCCTCCGCCACTCGGGCCCATTGAACGGCTTTCGTCCCCTCGTGTCTGAGAGCACGCACCCTTGCTCTGACAACGCAGCCTTCGTGCTTTGCATTGAAGAATTGGTCAAGGGCCAATTTCGCCGCAAGCACGTCGGTCGCAATGCCTTTGCTAAGCGCCTCCTCTAATTTTCTAACTAGTTCTCCCTCTGCTCTATTTTTCTCTATTGCTAAAGCCTTACTAAACCTAATGGATTCTATTCTAATCGCTCTTTTCAGAGCAAACCACCACTTGTTGTTGACGATGGCCCCCGTCAACGCCCGCTTAACTAGTTCGCTAATCCGGTCTCTGTAGGCCTTGCGCGCTGGTAAGGACGCGTTTAGCTTCCAGTAGCCGGGTCCTCGTCTATGAAGCCTATCTAAGTCAAGCACACAGATCACGAATTTGTGGTCCTTGTAGCTGACTATCTTGAATTGTGGACAGCCTATGCTAGACCTATCTATTTCCCTACAAAATACTCTATCTAGATATGATCTGGATGACCCTATGCGATTTGTCCAAGTCCACATTGGTACATTCGGGAAATCCAATCGGTACCTGTCAGACAGTTCAAAACGCCTGAGCAGGTTGGTGAGGCTCTTGCACCCTCCACCCCTATCCGCTAATCCCACACAGTCCCAGCGTGCATCTAAGATCCCGTTCCAGTCGCCCACTAACACTAAAGAGCAGGACGTTCCAAGAAAGGTCTCCAGACGCCGGAAGAAATCAGGCCGCCCGGCTCCTGTCGGGGCATAGACGGCCACTAGCCCGAAAGCTTGCCCGTCTCCGCTGGTCACGTCCAGCACCACCAGCTTACCCTCTGGGTCCAGGAAGATGGCCCGTATGGCGAGATCCAAACCTCTCCGAAAAAGCACAGCAACTCCTTCCCCGATCCAGGACGGCTGGGAGATGCGTACACATCGTAGCCGCCGAAGATCGGTGCGAAGGCCCGTGCTTCGGAGATTCTGGTCTCGCTGATGACCACTACATCTATGTTTAGTGACCTGAGGTCGTTGAGCAGGTGACCCTGCTTCCATGACGACCCCAAGCCACGCGCATTTATGCTGCCTATTCTGAGTGAGGTCATGTTTAAAATAGAGTGGAAAAGATGGGAAAGACCACTTACCGTACTTTTCGTAGAGGAGGGATGGTTTTACATCCCTTTTCACTTGATCGTCTGGTGAAGGGACCGTTGAATCGTCCCTTCGGCTGGTCGTCGGCTCTTCTATGAGTATGTCCGAATATACTCTTCGATTTATAGTTCCTCCTAGGTCCCTGAAATCACCAACTGCGTTGGTGTAATGTTTGTGTATTGTTTCTGTATCGTTTTAATGTTTGTGTATTGTTTCTGTGCTATTTTTAGCAGTCTTATGTTAGTTGGCGTTTTGATTGGTGCTGGTATTATGTAGTCGTGTTGTGAAATGTCTGTGTGTTCAATTATGTAAGTCATTAGTTTCTTGTGTGTATTTATTGCCGTGCATTTGTTTTTCTGGGGGTGGGGTGTGGTTCTGCTATTTTCTTGTCGTTGTTGCTGGGTGTGTGTGTTTTGTTGTTGTGTTTGCGATGTTGGTGCTTGTGGTGGTGGTGTTGAAGGTGTTGTTGGCGGTGGGGTTGTCGCCGGTGGTGATGGTGGTGCTAGTGTGGGTGGTGATGGTGTTGGTGGTGTTGCTGCTGTGAGTCTCTTTGCAGTAGACTTTACCCTTTTCTCATTTCTTTCCTCCCTTTTCAAAGGCGACGATGCGCTGCTTCTGCGTTTGTGCCTTCTTACGACCTTTTGCCATCCCTCTCCCACGATACAAAATGCGTTTTGGTCGTGTAAACAGGTTTTAACAAGAAGATAGAAATGTGGAAAAACAAATAAAAAAAAATTCAAGCAACAAAAATTCCCCCGAAAGGGGAAACCTCCGAGGGTCACTTGTGGCGAAAACCACACAAAAGATCATGGACACCCTGACCACCAGGGCAAGTGCCCTCTCTCAGTTTTCCCACTCCTCAGTCTACAGGCACATACTCAGAGCGGGCCCGTTTCGGACCAGACTCGCCACTTTCACCCACCTTTCAACAAACTTACCAGATGATAGCACTTGCCTCTCTACCCTGATTTTCTTCTTCAAGTGAAATTTGAAAACGTTAATCAGGGATTTACCGAAGAGGAAAGTGTCTGTCTTTTCAATCCTTTCAACCTTGTCCACCATACAATCTCTTTCGCCATGGTCACCAGGCAGATGAAAACTGCCCGCCCTTCCTCCCCTTTAAAGGAGGATGGCGGGTTTATCTGCACAATGGACTCAGTCGATAACTGAATCCGTCCTACACATGACAGCAACTGTTTGAAATAGCTCCACAAGTCAGCAATGCTCGGACACTGAACGAGTGCGAGCACAATGGTTTCGTCACCCTGCGTGCATCTTGGACAGGTTCGGCTGACAGCACCTTCGTGCCTCTACAGCTTATTTCGAACCGGCAACGCTCTCCAGTAGCACTGCCAGGCCAGGGATTTCTGGAAGTTGTCCATGGGCCCCGGCCCGAAAGTTCTCCCGAAGAGATTGGCTAGTTGGTTTTCATCGACGCCTAGAGTCTCCCCAAGGACGTCGTTGCTCTTTCCCTCCACTAACCCTCTATAGAAAGCCAAGGTGGAGTTTCCAGCGATTGTATTGCTTGACTGGTCGAAGTTTGTAAGTGACTGAAGACATTCCAGTCTCCAAGCACTTCCTCTCGGTCTTCGCTTAACCCAGGACTGCAGCTCCACCAAGAAGACAAGCTGGGGAAACATGTGTCTAGCAAAGGACGACCACACCTGATCACCGTCGAGGAAGAGGTGGAGATGTCGTAGCCTGAGCACATGTCTGCGCATCATCAGCCATGGCATGCCCAGCCCTCCGCGTAGCGCGTGTTGACAGCAGATAGACCGCCTGACCATCAGAGCATGTTCCTGCCACAAAAAGCGAAAGAGCAAGTTAGGCGAGGCTTAGGACAAGGCACGACGGTCAGGTCGTAGTAGATGACGGACGCGATGTACGCATTCGCCACCTCTGCTCGACCTTTCAGGGATAGCTTCCTCTCAGTCCATTTCTGGGTGAGAGAAGCCACCTTGCTCGTGACCTCCCAGTTTTTGTCCGTCTGGAGGTCGGACTGAACCAGACCCTAGCAATTTACCCGGTCCGTCGGTCCAGCGCCCGATGACGCTGTTGGACGGCATGGACCTGCCTCTCCAGGTGTCGAGTTGCAGGCCTACTGAATTTTCCTGGTTGATTATTGCTCCTGTCACTACCTTGTATTCTCTTAGTGTAGTGCCAATCGCCTCGATGTGTTTGGCATTCGACACCACTATGGTGACGTCGTCTGCATATGCTGACATGGTTCTTCTGCATTCTAGTTTGCGTGGGATCCCCCTCAATGTCTCCAGTTTGTGAAATAATGGCTCGAAAGTCAATATGTACAACAAGGACGAGAGGGGACATCCTTGGCAGATAGAATGCATGATGTTGAATGGTTCCGAGAGGTGACCATTCACTCTCACCACAGAGCAGATGTCGCTGTGCATGGCAGCAATCCAGCCTCTGAAGACAGGGCCAAAGCCAGCTGCTCTTAGGACTGCTGCCAGATAATGATGGTCGACCCTATCGAAAGCTTTTGACTGATCTAAATTGATCAAAGACCCACCTATGCAGGTTCCATAGCTACCCTCTCTACGATGTATCACATGAAGTGGAGGTTGTCGTGGATGGATCTATTTGGAACGACAAGCGCCAACCTCTTTGCTAGTACCTTAGCCAAAATCTTGAAGTCTGTGTTTAGCAGAGTTATGGGCCTGAAATTTTCTGTTATCCCCCTTGTTCAGATCTTTTCTTAGCAGCGCCACCGCTCCTCGGCTCACAGAACTGGGAATTCTCCCATTCTGCTGCCAGTTGCAGTAGATGTTCGCCAAGAGGTCTTCGAACAAGTCTGGCATATGTATGTAAAATTCGTAGGGCAGACCATCCAAACCAGGTGATTTACCCATTGTGCAGCTAGTCATTGCCTCCCGTACTTCAGCAGCTGTTATCAGCCTTTCGCAACACTTCGCCTCAGTGGCCGAGAACCGCAGCAGTCTGTCGAGGTAGGCACTGAAGGCCATTCAGCGATACGGCCCGCCACTGCCCCTGAACAGCTGATCAAAATGCTGCTGAAAAGCCGCACACATCTACCCAGGATCAAGGAGCATGCGCCCGTCATGGTTCACCAAAGACCGGATCGTGGCTTTGTTGCCACAACGCGCCTCCGCCACTCGGGCCCATTGAACGGCTTTCGCCCTCTCGTGTCTGAGACACGCACCTAGCTCTGACAACGCAGCCTTTGTGCTTAGCATTGAAAAATTGGACGAGAGATAATTTCGCCGCAAGCAGGTCGGTCATGATGCCTTTACTAAGCGCCTCATCTAATTTGCTAACTAGATTTCCTTCTGCTATATTTTTCTCTGTTACTAACGCCTTACTAAACCTAATGGGCTCTATTCTAATCGCTCTTTTGAGGGAAAACCACATTTGTTGTTGGCGATGGCCCCCGTCAACGCCCGCTTAACTAATTTGCTAATCCAGTCTCTGTAAGCCTTGCGCGCTGTTAACGATGCGTTTAGTTTCCAGTAGCTGGGTCCCTGTCTATGAAATCTATCTAAGTCAACCACACACATCACGAATTTGTGGTCCGTGTAGACAACTATCTTTTATTGTGGACAGCCTATGCTAGACCTATCTATTTCCCTACAAAATACCCTATCTAGATATGATCTGGATGACCTGATGCGGTTTGTCCAAGTCCACATTGGCACATTCGGGAAATCCAACCGGTACCTGTCAGACAGGAAAACAAGTGAGAGGGGAAAAGTACAAAAATTACTTGGGGCTCTTTTTTAGGAAGGGAGTGGGTGATCCATCCCTCCGACCAGTGGCTGGTTTCTCCGTGAATATTATTTTAGTGATGTTCCCTCGGTAGTCTCCAATTGATGTGGAGAACATTTTTTTTAATGTCATGTAATTTTTTTGTGTGATTTGTATTATTTTTATGTGTGTGAGGTGTGCAATTTTGGTGGACTGTACGTAATTTGTTTCTGTGGTGTTGAATGTAATTTAAAAGCTTTGTGTTGTCTGCTGTTGGGGTGTTGGTGCTTTCTGTGTTTTCTGTGGTGTTGTTGGAGGTGACGATGGGGTAGATGCTAATGGTGGTGGTGTTGGTGGTGGTGATGGTGCTGGTGTAGGTGGTTGTGGGGGTGTGGCTGTTGATGGTGGTGGAGGTGGGGTAGTTTTCATTTTTTTGGAGGGGGGGGGGGTTCTTTCTTCCTCTTTTTTTTTGAGGACGAAGGTAGGGAGTTCTTCCTTTTTTTGCTGGGATAGTTTTCCATTCTTCGGCCTCATCGCATTCCTTGTCCGATTTAGCTATATCAGGAAGGGGCATGCTTTCCATTGGTTCTGTGGGTGGTGGAAGAGATGGTGCTTTTGTTGTTGTGGATAGTGATTTCTTTTCTGCCACTGTGTTCTAGGTTTCTTTGTCCACTCCAGTCGCGGGGCACGGCGTGGGGAGAAGGGGCGGGTGCATGCCCGTTTTGGTGAGTTTGGTGCAGAATGCTTTAAGGTGCGTCTTGTCACTGCATCCATGACACCTTGGGCGCCTACCTTCGACAGTCACGGGTAGATGGCTGCCGTCGTCAAGGTCTATTACATCGGGGATGGCCTCGATGCTCTCATGGTTTGCTTGGATGATTAGCTCCAACCCCGACCCTGTCCAATTTTCCTGTCTTATTCGCGTTGAGCATAGTTGTTGAATCCTCAACGTCAGCGAGGACGGCCGCCGTCAACCACGCCATCTCCACTAAGGGCGGAACCTAGGCCACTCGAACCCTCACGACTCTCTGGCCGCAGTATCTGGGCATCATTATGATTTTGTCACTGCGGAGTGGCGCAATGGAGTGTGCTCTGGCTTCTTCTGGTGTAGCGAAGAGCACATCCACACTGCCATACCTCGATCCCCGGGCTATGTATGTTTTCTGTGCTCAGACGGCACCCATAGCTCTTTGGACCTGTGACACCGTTGCGCGTTCGATTCGACACGATTTTGTTCCGATCGTGTGATAACTGACCAAACACAAAAGCTTGTTTCTTATTATATCAGCTGGGCGGGTGAGACTTACCCTGTGTCCCGTCTTTTTAACCAAGACCTTTGCTTGTTTTATCTCTTCGTTAGTGATGTGTACTTGCTCAAAATTGTTTGTCGCTTTAGCGAAAGACGTGTTTGTTTTGATTTGTGTTGACTCTCACTAGTTTTGCCTTTGTTGTTGTTGCCGTCGTTGGTGTTTTTGTTTGTTCTTTTTTCCTCTGTGTTGCTGCTGTTATAGTTGTTGCTCCTTGGCTTCTTTATGGCTGTTGCTGTTGCTGTTGTTATTGTTGTTATTGGGGTGGCGGTGGTGTTTGACTTTTCTAACATAAGGGAAGTTTTTGTTGTAATTTGCACTACTGCTGCTACTGTTCCAGTGGCTGCTGTTGCTGTTGTCACCACCACTATCACTGTCGATGCTGCTGCTGTTTCTCTTGTTTTTTACTTTGCCTTGTGATTGGATGGAATCGGCTGTTCCACCCTCTGAACAACCCGCTGTTCCTCCCCGTGGACAATTTTTTTTGTCCGCCATGTTTTTTTAAAAAACAAAATTTGGGGGGTACGATTGTAAATAAATACAAATTCAGCCCTCAAGGGCGCGAGATACAGTTAAAAAACCACCTCCTTTGAAAGGGTTCTTTAACTACACACCGATGTAAAAAATAACTATATAGAAATTTCGATAACTCATAAAAATTCAACTAAATTACTCTGCCATAATTACAGCCGTCTTGGAATAATAATAATAATTGTTTTTTTATTGGCCACAGATGGCACAGCATGGGACAGGATGATATAAAGTGGGTTTTGGCCATGTAAAAAGGTTGTAACAAGAAGATAGAAATGTGTAAAAACAAATTAAAAAATTCAAGCAACAAAAATTCCCCAAAAAGAGGGAAACCTCCAGAGGTCACTCTTGGCGAAGACCACACAAGAGACCATGGCCACCCTGACCACCAAGGCAAGCGTCCTCTCTCAGTTCCCCCACTCAGTCTACAGGCGCATACTCAGAGAAGGCCCGTTCACTCGGACCAGACTTGCCACTTTCACCCACCTTTCAGCAAACTTACTAGAAGACAGCACTTGCCTGATTTTCTTCTTCAAGTTTCAATTGAAGAAGTTAATCAGGGATTCGCTGGAGAGGAAAGTGTCCGTCTTTAATCCTTTCAACCTTGTCCACCACACAATCTATTTCTCCATTGCAACCAGGTAGATGAAATCTGCCTGCCTTTCCTCCTCCTTAAAGGAGGATGGCGGGTCTATCTGCACAATGGACTCAGTCGATAACTGGATACGTCCTACATGCGACAGCAACTGTTCGACATAATCCAACAAGTCAGTAATGCTGATAATAATAATTATTTCTACTGATAATAATAATAATAATAATAATAATAATAATAATAATAATAATAATAATAATAAGCAATTGAGCAAGAATAAAGACCTGGAGATAGAGATTGGAAAAATGTGGAAGTTGAGAACTAAAATAATACCAGTGGTTGTAGGCGCTCTAAAGGGTCTGATGATTTCTTATCCCAAATCCCAGGAAATCCGCGTATAGAAGAAATACAAAACATAGGACTAATGGGCACAGCCCATATACTAAGGAAGATTCTGTCAATATAAATACATCACAAGTGTTCTTTCTTGAACATGGTGGACCTTGTTATCTCTTGAGGTCACTGGTTGTGAGTTGGTGAACATAAAGCAAGATAAAAGAAAAAATAATAATGCTAATGATAATCATAATTACTATTATTATTGTGCAGGGTGAAAGACTGAACTTGTTAGCTACAAAGGAGGACTACAACGTCACAGTGAATAGGCAAACATGCACGATTGTTTCCTTAAGCATCAACCAGCTTGAGTGCCGTTGGGATAGCGGAGATGTCGATTATGAAGCAGATTACAATATCATGGTAAGACAATAAGATCAAACATATATAGGTTCAAATCCCATGGTCAATAATATATATATATATTTATATATATATATATATATATATGAGACATGGGCCTTGTGTGCAGAGGATCTGCGCAGACTGGAGAGGAACGAAGCTTGCATGCTCCGTCGGATGTGTCATAGTAATATACGTGAACGGCAAAGCATAAATGAACTAAGTGAGAAATTAGGAATAAGATGCTGTTTACTCAAGAGAAGACTACGTTGGTATGGTCACGTGATGCGCATGAAAGACGACAGCTGCATAAAAAAGTGCAAAGCGATCAAAATAGATGGAAGTTATGGAGTAGGTAGACCCAGAAAAACCTGGGACGATTTGATAAATTCCGACCTTACACACTTACACCTCTCCAAGACAATGTCACTGGACCGAGATCTTTGGCACTACGCAGTAATACAGAAGACCTGCCTTGCCTAAGTACAAAGCGAAACCTACAGTCAGTAGGCACCTCCTAACCAAAAATACACCCCATCCCACTAACCCCCACCCCCATCTACACCACCCCTTTCTCTGTAAAGTTATGTTGGTGCCACAACATCCAGTCCTAAATAAATGAGGTCGTGTAGGTGTCAGGACAAAAAAACACAGTCCACGCTGTAATATGGCCGTGTAGGTAACATGGTAAAAACCTCCCAGTCCACACTGTAAATGTGGTTGGTGTTAGGAAGGGCATCCAGCCGTAGAAAACCCGCCAGACAGTCCTATACGAGCAAGACAGCCAATCTTGCTTAACGTGGGACAATTCCTGTCTAAACCCATGCTAGCGTGGAAGATAGACGTTAAACGATGATGATGATGATGATGATATATAGTAAAACACTTTCACACCCACCCACATATGGCGGATTAAACAGGGATTTCGAGACTAGAAATAGATAGTAACTTAACCAATACCATGCTAGTCGCTCTGCAACGATCAATTGACTCTCTGAAACGATTGTAAAACAATGAACTAACTATCTTAGCAATATATCTGTATTAGCAATATATATATATATATATATCAGTGGAAAGCAGGGCATGCAGTCTAATCGTCATGGCGGAATGTGGGGCTGTGCAGCCTTATGCCCCCTCCAAATTCCCTCTAAATGACCCTCCCGGTCAAAGCCGCATGTAGTGTTATCTTGTGTGTGTGTGTGTGTTATCTTTTTATGTGTCTACAATTTAGTAAGCAGTCAAAATTCTGCTTGCTTCAACCGACGCAATTGATCAACTCAAGATTCTATAACGCATGCACTACATGCGTTGCATGCACGGATCCTTCGCCCCTGATATATATATATATTCATTGTTTTGCGATCGTTTCAGAGGGTCGATTGATTGTTGAAGATCGACTAGCATGGTATTAGTTAAGTTACTATCTATTTCTAATCTTGAAATCCCTGTTTAATCCACCATATGTGGGTGTGTGTGAAAGTGTTTTATTATATATATCATATATATATATATATTATTGACTGACGTAAGAAAGAGTACTCAATACTGAAGTAGCATTTAAATATTCTTTATTATGGCTATACTGGAGTTTTACCCATGCACAGGTAAAACTTAGTCATAATAAAGGATATATATATATATACACAGACAGACACATATGGTAATGTAATAATAAATGTGAGGACTAAAACCCGTAGAGCAAATATTTATTATAAGTACAGATTAAAATTTAAGCAAAGAATCGCTACTTTTACCTTTTACAGGATCTTCTGAAATACACACACACACACACATATACATATACATATATATATATATATATATATTATATATACCCATGCATATTGAGATATGGCCTGTCTTTATACATTGAAACATATGTAGAATGTTGTAAGTCTTGATTACTCTCTCTCAATTTACTAACTATATATATATATGTATATGTGTATGTATGTGTATAATATATATGTATATATATTATATATACATATATATAAATAAAGTGAAATGACAGGAGGCCAAATATGCTGAATTTCCTTAATTTTTAATTATTGTAAACACTATGCACATTACAGTAGCCAGGTTGTGTAATAACGCGGTGATCTCATCAGATGTAAATTGCGTAATATATATATAATCTATCACAATTTCATTAATGTTTGCTTTACGTTTCTCTGTTTCACAGATCACTCTTCAATGTCTACCATCTCCCCTTGAAGGACAACCAATACTAGCGATGAAATCAACATTACATATCATTGCAATATTCCTTATTGGTATATTGATCATATTCATAGTCAGTTTGGTGTTCATCAAATATAGGGAGATCCAGAAAAAAATATATCCAATCGACTCTTATCTTTTGGAAAATGGTAAAGGATTATAATTTTATTTTTATTGGGGTGGCGGATAATATTTATTTCATTTAAGTTCTTCCTCTCGAAGGTGATGGAGCAGTATACTGAATGCTTTACAATAGATAGAGCCATTGTACAAACGGCTGCACTACAGTGTTAGGTCCTCAATGTTCCGAGTTCAATTCCCATTACGTTTCATAAGCTAAATACCATTAATTTATTTGGGTCGATTAATTCGACTAAACCGCCCCACTACATACCTGTGGACTTGCTTTAATGTAAAATGATGAACTCTCCGTTGAGAATCACATATGAGTGTCCAACTGTTTGATCAATGAAACAACCTTTTCATTGCATTGGCATGTAAAGTGGCTGAATATTCCACAGTATCGTGTAACATTAACGTAATCCTTAGGTAGAATCATGTGACATCCATATGGCATTGTGGCAGCCTTCGAATAACATGCTACATGTTACAATATCCATACATTTATATTTCAGCGCAAAAGTGTTCAACTGATGTAACGGAAATTGATGTTCCATTCCAGAAAATAACCCAATATATCGAACGAATATTATTGATAGAAAAACCACGTGGATACAAGAAAAATCCTGGAGGAAAAGTATGTTGTTTTCTTCCTAAAGGTTTGCATGAAAGTTTTTGAGGGCTTGGTTGAAAATATAAATACAGGTCATGTTAGTATATACATGGACTATCTTAGACACTGTGACCCCGAATGGACGAGCAATACTGTCACCAGTGTTATTCTATTACCGACAGCTGATGGCCATGGAGATGATTTGTCCTGTTCATGTAACCATCTTTGAGGTGTCTGTGTCTACACATCTACGTTTTTTGTTCGTCTAACCTTCCCCGTTCCTGTATTTTTTTTACTGTATCTGTTGCCATATTTGAGTACACACACACTTATATATAAAATTATAAGTTTGGGGAACAGTTACATAAAATTTATCCAGTTTTTCTTCTTAGTCCATAGAAGTCAACTAAGTTTAAAATGTAACTTTGAAGAAATAACAGATATAAGTTATCAATATTCCTTTATGAGGAACAGTCAGATAAAATATTTCTTCTTAGTCCGTAGAAATTTACTAAACAATTAATCATTTAAATGGAGCTAATTCTAAGATGTAAGTTTGAACAAAAAATAGGTTGTGAGTTCAATTCTCAGACCGGGTGATGTGTTGTTTCCTATCATTCCACTGCAAAGTGGTTGTGGAGGTGCCACGGAAAAAAGCACCCAGCCCACACTGTAAAGTGGACGTGTAGGTGCCACGGTAAAAAAGCACCCAGCATTCACTGTAAATGAGGTTGGTGTTAGGAAGGGCATCCAGCTGTAGAAATCAAGCCAAATCAGTTCCTGTATGAGCAAGCCAAGGTCAGCCGACCGGACACTGCTCACAACAGGACAACCCGTCTAACCCATGCTAGCGTGGAAGAACGGACGTAAAACGGTGATGATGATGATGATGATGATTACCAAAACATCTCCTAGTCCCGACTGTCGACAGTTTCGCACGTACTTTGTGGAAATGTCTAATCATTGCATTATCCATGAGGCTCCGAGCTTATCAAGAGACACACACACATATGTATGTGTGAGTGTGTGTGTGTGAGAGTGTGTGTGTACGTCTTTCTCTCTCTCTCTCTCTGTATATGTATGAATGTTTTTCTTTGAAAGATGTTAGATTGAAAACTCGAATGTGTTCAATTTTGATCTTTCTTTTATTATATATATATCTTATATACCTATTAGGTTTTTAACATGGTAGTCGATATGGTCTTTAAAGTGATGCTTTGTTATTTTATTTACGTCATCAATGGATTATTTATCTTCAAATGTCTTTTGCTTTGTTTTTTTTTTGCAGAAATTACCATTTGATATTCAAGGGAAACTCGGCCATTTTGAAGTTTTGTTAAAAAATAAGTTTTTTATATTGAATGTTATAAAAGCAATGGAGAGGAAAAAAAACATTTGTTACAATGAAAAGTAAGTGAACCGTTATTGGCAGTATTGTTAGAGTATAGTATTTGTCTTGGATCTTTACGTTCTGAGATCAAATTCCGCCGAGGTTAATTTTGCTCTTTACCTTTCTGGTTTTGATATAATAAGTTACCAGTAAAGTACTGGTAATTTAGTATATCTCCACCTTCCCATCTAAATAAAGTTGGCCTTGTACCTAAATTAGAAACATTACATGTACTAAATCAATATAATGTTTAAAATGAAGGCGGTGGATTGGCAGAATCGGTAGAGTTGGACAACATGCTTTGCAGCATAGAGTTACGGCCCTTTACGTTATGAGTTAAAATCCCTGAGGTTAGCTTTGCCTTTCATCCCTACGGAGTCGATAAAATAAAGCACCAGTAATGCACTGGGGTTGATTTAATCAACATTACTCTCCCCACATTCTGATTTATGCCTAAATCAAAACCTATTATTGTTGTGAGGGCGGTGAATTAGCAGAATATAATGTCTTACGGCATGGGCTCCTAGTCTCTATATGTCCTTCTGATAAAATTAAGTACTAGTCAAATACTGGTGTCGATGTGATCAACTTTCCCCTTCTTCTTAATTGCTAGCCTTGTGCCTATGTTAGAAATAGAGAGAGTCTGCGGACCTGAGACCGGGGAGACCACTAACCATTGGAGTACTCAATGCATGCAGAGATGCGGTTTCGACTAGGTGCCGCAGTCAGGATTATACATCTCTCTCTCTCTCTCTCTCTCTCTCTCTGTATATACACAAGTCCAACACCCTTACCACTTGGCTACGCGATTCTACACACACACATACATATATATATATATGTATGGAAGCGCGTAGCCTAGTGGTAAGGGTGTTGGACTTATCACCGTAACATCGTGGGTTCAATTCCTGGGTTGTGTGTTGTGGTTTTGTTCATGTTGCTCCAGTATACTCAACTGCAAATAAATAACCATGTGATGGACTGGCGTCTAGGGGTGAGTGTTGCATTTTGAGTCACTTAACGGCATTGAAACTGGAATAAGCAGCGGCCTGATGAACCTGCAGGCTTGAGACAGACTTTATACTTAGTTATATGTATATGTATGATGGGGTCCATAGGTTTGAGGACAGTCGCACGAGAAGATCAAATGTGCGTAAGCAATGCCCATTGAATTGGTGAGCCCTGAGTGTGGAAAGATTTGCTTGAGCAAAACTGGTCTCAGGAGCCACAGTCGCAGCCATGTTCAGAGAGAACCAGTGAACTACGATCTCCACAGTAATGTGAAGGTTCACAGGCAACCTGTACAAGATCTGAGGCCAGGGAGATCCATAGTTGTCGTCAATGTGTGAAGGAGTGCAAATCTTTAGTAGGCTTGAAAAGTCATATTTGAGTATCACACATTTGAATCTGCCAAACGTTTGCAAAACACTTAGCAGCCATCATACATGTATGCACGCATGCATGTATGTATGCAAGTATATATGTATGTATGTTTCTCTTTCTCTTAAATTCGAGTACATTTTTGACCGGCCACCTTCCTGGTGGCAAGGTTGTAAAAGAAAAGAAATTGTCATCCCTTGAATCGCAAGAATGTTTTGCAAATTTTGAAGGTGCCAGTTATTGCAGCCATTTGTAGTCTGTGAATTAGGGAGCTGCGCTCTTTGTCCACAAATACAAGTTCAGTTATACTTTGGTCCAAGCGGGTTGGTATATAACCCGTAGCTCCAATAATGATGGGTATCAAGCTAAAGGTGTATCTTGGATACTGGATCTGTAAACTCCTCATCAATGGTCCGTAGTTGTCCTCCTTCTCTTGTATTTTTCTGACAACGTTTACATCAAGTGGGCAGCTGATCTCTACAACAGAGCACATGTTCAATGTGTGGTCCCAAATAACAATATCAGGCCGGTTGTGCTTTAATTTGGAGGCAGTTTTTATTTTCAGGTTCCACCAGTATTCCTTAGTGCCACCTATCTCAACATATTCCTCCTCATTGGTTCTAGCTATCCCATCGTGTCGCATGTGCAGGTAGTAGTGAGATGACATTCTTTCACAGTTGGCAACAGTGTGGCTTACATCTATGATCTTTGTTTTACGAAGCCTACATTTATTGTTGACTGATGGCCCTCCTCTTTTGTTTAGCAGATATTTAGTAGGGATTTCTTGTTCCAGTATTGCATAGAGACATCCTTCAAGGTGGGATGTCATAAACTTGTTGGAACTCCATGCCAGGTTTTTGAATGATTTATCCGCTCTATGGTTTGTGTTTTTTGTCTCAGATACCCATGCACAACTTTCTCTGTAAGTTGGTCCATTTTTCTATCTTGTTCGAGCATTAAATATGATCTTCCAATTTCCCAGGGAGAGAGATTTATATCAGGCCTTATTCCCTATCTTTCATCCAGATCAGTGGCTATCCTAATGATATCATTTCCTTCATGCTCATAGACCCGGCAAGATGGTTGCTCACCTTTTTCTTCTGTTGAAAATGTTGCTTCAGTGTTACTATTGGGGTCTCAAATTATGTTAATATGGATTTTAGACCCCGGCCACCTTCCTTGCGTGAGAAGTATAGCCTATCAACATCATCATTCATGTTAAAGTTTCCAGTAACACTGAGAAGCTTGTGAGTTCTTACATCCATCTTACTTAGTTATTGCAATGACCAGTTCAGCAGACCAAATGTTGGTGTTAGGATTCGCATAGCATACTTATTGTGGGCAATGTATTTGTTGTATGCTGATAGTTCCGTTGACCATATTTTCTTTACTCTCCTGAGGTATTCAGTTATGGGTCCACCATATCTGACATTCTCATCCTGTCCAAGATATCTGTAGAGGTTGTATTGTCGAACCGTTCATCTCTATATTTCCAGAGAAGGGCACAACCCTTCCACGTTTTACTGTCAAATATGCACCTTTGGACTCACCTAATTTCATTCTGATGTCTGCAGAAAATTGTGTGATGAGGTCCAATTGTTTTTTTAATATAGTTGATATTTGGCCCATACAACTTTAGGTCATCAACAAAGAAAAGATGGGAGATATGTATGTATATATGTTCTTCTGGTTTTATAATTTCACAAATGTTTGCCAATAGAGAGAGTCGGTTTCTAACATAGATACAAGATTCTCTTATTGGAATTTACACATCAGCTAGGTAGATATGTCTGCATGTCTGTATGCATGCATGTGTGTGCAGGTATGGATGTGGTTGTATGTGTCTATGTGTATGTTTTGAGTTATATGTGTATCTGTACAAGTGTATATGCAATTAGATGCAGAATTTTTGGAATGTTTTACATATTTTTAGTGTTCCATTAATGGATTGTACTTGTAATTTCCTAACTAATTGTGTTCTTTCTGTTTCTGTGATGCCCAACTTCTCAAGATTTATATTGAGGCAGTTACTAACACATCCCAGTGCCCCAATAAATCTGAAGGTATAGTGAGGGTGGAGTATCTGCAGATTTCTCATTAGTTCTGCATAGATATTCTCCTTTTCGCCAATCTTTAATATTATATTCCACTACTACTAAATTCCACTACTGTGTATGCCTTCTTTTCCCTGTCCCATATCATTATATCTGGTCTGTTATGTCTGCATTTTATTGGGGTTTTTACTGGAACATTCCACCAATACTCTTTCATATTGTATATATGTATGTCTTCCACATTGCTGTAGCTTTTAATGCGTTTATTGTCAGGGCTATCTTTTCTATGGATTGCATTGTACAGTGTTTTGGATAATGCTTCATAGGTAGATAGTACCATCATGACAACTTTGGACAGCTGCTTATGACGTGGGTGACATCTTCAATGTTAATTCTGAAGAGTCTGCACTTGTCACATCTAGGTGTGTTGCCTGCATCCCTATCTCGTTTGTGAATCAGGTATTTTGTGTTGATTTCTTGTTCTTGGATTGCAAAAGCGTATCCTTCAAAGTGAGAGATAATATAGCGGTTGTTGGTCCAAGTTAGACTACTTTCCTTATCTATATTACTCTCACTCTGGAGCTTCCTGGCAACATATCCATGCATGAATTTTTGCTGATAAGCATGCAGTTTTTCATCCATGGATTCACTGCGATATTGCTGAGCAATTTCTCTGGGTTTAAGTTTTTGATTATCACACAGGGAATATCTCTCGAGGAGTTGCTTCCCAACTCTCATGATCTTATGTGTGTCATGCAGATAGACTTTCTTAATAAATGGGTTTTCAGGTTTGTAAATCTTGTCAATGAGACACTCAAATGTTGTCTGGACTGATGTTAGGCCTCTGCCTCTCTGCTTACGTTCCAAGTAAAGGAGGCCTATGTCACTGTTGATGTGGAAGTTTCCGGTGTTGTTTAGAACTTTTTGAGTTTTAACATCAATTGCGCTGATTTCGTCTATCATCCAATTGAGTATTCCAAACGTTGGTGTTAGGACAGGCACAGCAAACACATTGTGAGCCACTGTTTTATTGTGCGCAGAGAGTTCTGATAACCATATTTTTCTTAATTAGGTGTAATATTCCCTGGTTACGTGTTCCTTATTACAAATATCATTATAGGATATGTTCTCATCTATCCCCAGGTATCTGTAGCAGTCCTTGTCAGATATCGGTGAAACAGTTAGGCCATTGATAAAAATGTTGCTAGATTGGGTTGTTGTTTTTCCCCACTTTACAATCCTTTGAGAATGTTGTAACCAGGACAAGATTTTTCTTCATCCCATCTATGTTCTTGGCATAGAGTTTCAGGTCACCCACAAAGAAATGATGGGTTAAGTTCGTATTTCTGTCCTCCTGTGAGCCAGTGATGTATCCTTTACATTTATTGAGCAGAAAGGACAAGGGGTTTAACGACAGCATAAATAGTAGCATAGAGAGACTGTCTCCTTGAAATATACCTCTATGAAATTCTATTTTATCAGTGATCTTTTTAACTTTAGGATAGTAGCCCAAGAAGATAGCTTCTCTATGGCCCTGATAATAATGTCTGGGACTTTAGCAAGTCGGAGGGCCTCTATCATCCAAGAGTAGGAAACAGAATCAAAAGTTTTCCTGTTGTCCAGCCAGACTGTAACCATATTCTTCCCAAGTTGTCACACCTCCAACATCGCAGTTTTGTTGATTAGGAGTTGTTCAGCACACCCTCAAACACCTTTCTTTCCAGCTGCTTGTTCATCTGTGATGATGTTATTATTTTCACAGGGATCTTGGAGAAATACGTTCAGGAAGGCTGTATACCTCTTATATATCAGGTTCTGGCATGCAATGCGTCGGTAGTTTTTTGCCAGTGGATGTCTTTGTTCTTGGGGACCAGTATTGTTTGTGCCAATGTCAACCATTCTGGTATATGTGTATCTCCCTAGAGAACTTGTTGGTAGAAGTCGATAAGATACATCCGATAGAATATCAGAATTTTGTACCAGTAGCCGACAATCATATCTCTTCCTGGTGGTTTCTTATCTTGGAGTTTTCCTATCACAGTCTCAAGGGTATCCTCATTTATTTCGTATGTTTTTGTTGTAGTGTAGGGGCAATAGTTCTTTTGTATTTCTTTTAGTCACACTGCATCTTGGCTGAAATTCTTCTTTTCACCCCATATTTTTCTCCAAAAGGAATCTGTCTTTCTGGGATGGGGCCTCAATGACATTTATTACTTTGCCCTTCATATCTCTATAGACTGATGTTTGGTTTCATCTGAATCTTTTATTAAGTACTTTTCTTAGGTATTGGCGTTTCTCGCTGACAGCTCTCAATTCTTGTTTGAAGAGTTCTGGTTGTACTGTCACAAACATCGTTTCTATTTTATTTTTCACTCTTTGTTGGTAAGGAGTGAGGTTTTTTTGTGTTTGTTTGCATGTCACATATCCTATAGTTTTTCGTAGGTCAGCAACCTTTTTTTCTATTTTAGTTATATATGATGGTATTTCTTGTGGTGTTTTGGTCTTGTTAATATCTTGTTAATATCCAAGATAATGCTTCACAGTCGTTGCTAGGGAATATAAACAGGCGTTGATTTGCCAAAATGTGGGGGTTTTAATCCGTCGTAAATATTAATCCCCTATTTCGTCAATAGCACGTAAGATTTCATTATTTGGTTTTATTTTATTTAGTATTGTTGTTTTATTACGTTCAGCAAGAGAAATGTTTATATATGAATTAATTTCTCTCTGGTAGATTTCGTTGAGGGAAAATTTCAGTTGTTTATACCTTTGATTATTATTAGCGATAATGTTTTCCACAACAGTCGAGGCAGACTTAGATTGTACACATGGTGTCAAATTTCTTACGGGCATAGTTGTTTCAAGACGCTGTTCAACCTGGCTATGAGGAAGTCTAGTAGCATGGCGACCTGTAGCACGTGTTGTTGATAACATGTTTGTTCTGGGGGTCTTACAATTAATAATATTTATCTTATTTTTACGTTCAACAGACGTCGCTTGTTGGTGTAATTGTTTCGCTGTGAAGTGATTTAGCTCTGGGTGCATTTCGTCCCAGTGTAGCTTCATTCTGTTCATATAGCCAACGGAGGGATTTTTTTCACCATTTTATAGCAATTAAATAAATCATCATTAAGTTCGCAACTCCAAGAGAAATGCGCTTTATAATTTCGGTTTCTTCTGTAGCTACAACTGAATAAACTTTGTTTACCTTTCTCATTGATTTTCTCACTGGTTTTCTTTAGTAAATTGTTTTCGTTCCTTGTGTTCGGTAAATTGTTTTCGTTCCTAGTGTTCGGTAAATTGTTATTGTTGATGTTGTGTTCAGCCATGCTGTTTGTAGCAAATCCTTGTAAAATGAATTATGTATTTAGTCGGATATCTCTACAAATTTGAATAAAAGGTGTCTTCAGTAGATATAATTGGAAGAATATCTAGTTATTCAACACGACTGGTAGTTGTGGCATTACTGTCAGAAATAGTATTCATCTTAAATTTAATGATTAGTCTCCCACACCAAAATGTGTGACTCATCAGGTTGACTGACTGTCTTTGTAACTATATATGTAACTAACCAGCAAATATTTTCTTTCTTTCTTGCCAGCTATGAACTCTCTCTCCACCTGTGTCTTCTGCTCTCCTTCAATTTAGCATTTCTACTAGAGTAAGTATTTACAATCTTTCTTTCTTTACCTTCTCATTTCTCTCCTCTTTTCTTCATCCCTGGAAACAGGAAATATGCAGAAAAGGGCCGCCTGTGCAAATTGAACCACGAACATCTCATAATGTACACACATACAGACACATATATATAATAATATTAGTAATAAACGAAAGATATACACTTTATATCATCTCTATTTATTTCATTATATATATTTCATTATATATATGTTCTCCTCAGACAAAATATATAGAAAATGTATAATTTTTTCATGATATGCAGGTAGACAAATGAGCTGGCCAGATCGGTGACCTTCAGGCATATGACTAGAAAAAGCTCAGCACGTAAGGGGGTTACGTGATTGGGGGGGGGGGGAGTAAACATTACAGTTGCTTTAAACGTTTCATAAATTATTTAAAATATAGCGTAATTAAATTGGTCAGAAAAAAACAAAACAAAAATTTACCATTTTTCAGTCTTAATTTCGCTTATAATCATTATAGATAGGTATTAAATCAAAAGTATATATTGTATCAGGAAAAATATTCCATTAGGACAGGGATAATATTATGGAAATATAATAATAAAAGGGAAAGATTTGGATTATAGGATTTGTAGGTAAGCTATCCTTTATTATGTATACTTAGATATTGAAATTATTGAATAGAAAAGTATTTAATAGTTAATATGTTTCTTTATATATATATATATTTTTTTAAATATATAGTTAAGTGTGCTTTTACGTGATAAATTATTTATTTTAGAAGAAATGTTATTTAAAGTAGATGATATTAAAATTTTGTATAATTATTTAGAAAGAAAAAAAAATGTATGTACTATAGCCGAACTTATCAATATCTAGGGAAATTAATTTATCTAGATACAACCTAAATTTAAAGTAGATGAAAAATTATACTGAAGGAAGATAAGAGAAAAATAATAATCGGAGAAAATAACGGAGGAAGAAATTAGTTAACTTATTTAGATTAGATTATTTAGAGAATAGAAAATCATTTAAAAATTAAATGTAAAGGAATAATACCTATCTTATTATTTTATTGTTTCTTTTTTATATATAACGTTTAATTTAACAATTTAAAATGTATTCAAGAATAAGTGGAGAATTAAAACTATATATAAACAAATATCTATTAATTATGTAAACTATTTTAAAATCTAACTAAAGAGTCTATGGAACGATATATATATATATAACTCCTCTTTGTTTCGGCCGCGGATGGCTAACATACCACAACATCCAGTCCTAAATAAATGAGGTCGTGTAGGTGTCAGGACAAAAAATCACACAGCCACGCTGTAATGTGGCCGTGTAGGTAACACGGTAAAAACCTCCCAGTCCACACTGTAAACGTGGTTGGTGTTAGGAAGGGCATCCAGCCGTAGAAAACCCGCCAGGCAGTCCTGTACGGCAAGTCAACCAATCTTGCCTCAAGTGGGAAAATTCCCGTCCAAACCCATGCTAGCGTGGAAGATGGACGTTAAACGATGATGATGATGATGATGATATGTATATATATATATATATATATATATATATATATATATATATATATATATATATATATATATATATATATAAATTAGAATTGGTGCTCTGAAATAGCGATATATATATGAATGTATATATAGTGTATTTTGCAATACACTGTATGCTTAATTAAAAGCATTTTGAAGACCTTACGCTATTGTTTTAAAGTAGTGACAATGTCACTTACTTCAATTCTCAGCAAACAAGGGGAGATAAGCTGGACCGACAACCGCTCTGTATAATCAGTTCCTGATTATTATTGGAATTCTACAAGAATCCAACATTCATAATTGTCAGCAAACAGGAGGAGTGGTGAGCTTTGATAAGAACCAACAAGTACGAAACAGAGCTCTGTCAGCTTATCTCCCCTTGTTTGCTGAGAATTGAAGTAAGTGACATTGACACTACTTTAAAACAATAGCGTAAGGCCTTCAAAATGCTTTTAATTAAGCATAGAGTGTATTGCAAAATACACTATATATACATTCATATATATATATATATATGTGTGTAAAAGGTAAACAGAAATAACAACACAATCGGTACAGTATATGGAAGGGATATATTTGGGTAACGCTTGATATAGCAGGAAGAGGGTCTTAACGTTTTGGACGCTAGTACTTCATCAGAAGAAAGAATGAGAAATAAAATAGATTGAGGTGATGGAATTGGAAAAAATGTCTTTAGATAAAAATAACAGGTCCATTCATGTTGACATCTCTTGCAAAACTGTTGGTGCTGGCGTTTTGTGTATGATTTATTTTTTAGAAAAGTGGATGATGGAGCGCGTCTACCTGAAATGGAAAAAAAACGTTTTGTAAAAGGAGCTATACTTGTGCACGTGCGTAATCATGTGTTTTTGTATGTGTGTGTGTTATTATACGTCCGTACGAAGCTAAGAAAAATAGTGTGTGTATATATGTGAGTAAAAGAGTGTGTGTGCATGTAAGTACGAAGCTATGAGCAAAAGTATGTTAATATAAGGGTGTGTATGTGTATATACAGAGCAGTGAAGGGAAAAGTCGAGTGAGCATATATAGTCGGCATGTATTAGTTGTAAGAGAAGCTGCTAATGATCAAGAGAAAGCGATAGGAATCTAGGGGTGTGATAATGGACGGGGTATTAGAGAAATTAGGGAGGTGAGTTGAGTCCAAGAGGGGAATAAGACCCAAGGCGGTGAATCAGAGTTTGTTCAGTCTTGGTGCGCGAGGCCTGTGATCCATGATGTAAAAGGACACCCAGGACTGAAACATGTAGGGAAGAATGACCAGGAGAACAGAAATGACGGGCGAAAGGAGTATCCAAATCGAGCCGTGTGTCCCTCAAATGTTCGGCAAAACGGTCCGCCGTACGGCGTCCCGTTTGTCCGATATATAAAGACCCGCAAAGGGAACACCGGAGGGCATAGACAACGTGGGTGGATGTACAGGTGAAGGAATGGCGGATACGGAAAGACCCGTTAGGGCTTGTAAGAGTGGTGAGGGTGGAAAATTAAGGGACAAGTGTTACAGCGGGAATGGAAACAAGGATGAGAGCCGGGTGGAGTCGTGGGAGAGGACGAAAAAGAACTGCGAACCAGGAGGTCGCGGAGGTTGCGGGTGCGCTTAAAAGCAGTAATGGGTGGGTTTGGAAAAAAGCGAGAAGTGACGGGGCCAGAAGAGAGGATACGGAAGGAACGGAGGATATGTCGCCGGAGTGGTAGAGGGATGGGGTGGTAGGTGAGAGGGAAAGGAACACGGGTATTGGGAGGGCAGGGGTGAGGTAAGAGGGCTGTGGTGCGGTCTGTTTCACGGGCGCGGGTGAGAGAAACTTGGATCAAGGTGGGGGGATATCCACGCTGGATGACGCAGGGAGCCATGCGAAGGGAATGGGTTTCAAAATCGTCGTCCTGGCTACAGAGTCAACGAAGACGGAGGAATTGGGAATAGGGTATGGAGTGTTTGGTGTGGGTTGGATGGGAGGAGGTGAAGTCGAGATAAGATTGGGAGTCTGTTGGTTTAATGTAGATGGAAGTAGAGAGGGTGTGGTGAGGGTGATTAATAGATAGAGAGATATCTAGAAAAGCGACAGAAGAATCGGAGATGGAGCCAGTGAAATTGGGAGCAGGATGGAAAGATTGGACAAAAGAAAGAAAACAGTCGAGCTGTTCTCGTGATAGAGAGGTGACGCCGATACAGTCGTTGATATAATGACCGTATAGCTCAGGAGTCGGTCCAACGTACTGGGAGAAGATCTGGCTTCAACGTAGCCAACAAACAAGTTGGCATAGTTTGGACCCATTCTGGTTCCCATCGCTACCCCAGAGACTTGCTGATAAAATTCACCCGAAAAAGAAAATACATTAAGGGTGAGAACAAGCTCAGCCAGACGGAGAAGGGTGGTAGTGCTGTGGTAAGGGGTAGGGCGTAAATCTAAAAAATGTTGGAGAGCGCGGAGGCCGTCATCATGAAGGATGACGATATAGATAGAAGTGATGTCCAGGGTAAAGAGAAGGTGGGAGGGACCGGGAGGGAAGGAGAAAGAGTTCAAAAGTGATTTGTATCGTGGATGTGGGAGGGGAGATTGCCGACCAACGGGGCGAGGATGGTGTCTAAATATTCAGAAATTATCTCAGTGAGGCAGTTGCACGCAGAAATGATAGGACGACCAGCATTATTTTGTTTGTGTATTTTGGGGAGGAAGTAGATGGTGGGTGTGCGAGGGGTGCGTACAATAAGGTTGGTGGCTGTGGGGTTAGGGTTCACCAATAGATGAAACTGGCCATTCCGTTTAACTAACCACGATGTAATATTTTAATCAAATTAATCAATCTATCCATCTATTCTAGGGTGGGTAAAATTCCCGAGATCCATGGATGAGTTCTCTTCTGTGGTCTCTGTCCTTCATTATCACTGCCATGTCCTGCGTCTCCCAGAGACCAGTGTCTGTCTTTAGGGCATCAATATATGTTAACCTTAGTCTCCCTCTTCTAGTGTGTCCATGTAGGGGATCGCACAGGAGCACTGAGTGCAGTGTCAACTCTGGACTCAGTCGGTGAGCATGTCCAGCTAACCTCAGTCTCCTCTGGGCTACTTTCGAGCTAACTTTTGGGGGGCTCCCATACAGCTCTGAGTTCTTCATCCTCAGTGTATACTGATTAGTGTTCAGAGCCACCCTCAGCATTCTTGGGTAGCACCCATCCACCATCTGAGTGAGTTTCTTGGTCAGTGACCAAGTCTCAGACCCGTACAGCAGCACAGATTCCACTACAGCAATGAAGAGGTGGATTTTCAGGTCTTTACGAAGGTCCGACTTCCACACTGATCTCAAACTGAGGCACGCCACCCAGGCTTTGCTCTTCCTCTCAACCACATCATCCTCTGTGTTTCCAATCTTTGCTCCCAGATACAGGAAGTCCTCAACCAACTCTAGCGGCTTGTCGCCTATATTCATAATCTTCTCTGGCTTCTTAATATTCTCGACCAGATACTTCGTCTTAATCTCATTCATTCTCAGCTCCACACTCATCGACACAATCTCCACCTCCTGCATCATCTCCTCTGCCTCCTTCACTGTCTTTGTCACCAGAACTATGTCATCAGCAAATTCAGGATCTGATGTCTTTTTCGCTTAACTCTCCTGCTCTGAGCCAGTGCTACAGTAAAGCCAGAGTCCTAGTGTTTCTCTAGTGCAAGGCGCATACAATAGTTTACTGTGATGATAAAAAGGTAAGGAGCCAATGTATCTCCCTGGAGCACTCCAGCCAGTATCTCAAAGAACTCCGTCATCCCTACAGGTGTAATAACTTGGGCTTTAGTGTTGGTGTAGAGCAGTGATATCAGGTCCACTATCTTCTTGGGGATTCCATAAGCCTGTAAGATCTTCATCCGACAGTGACAGTCCACAGAATCAAAGGCCTTCCTAAAGTCAATGAAAACCATAATAGCAGGAAGGCTCTTTGCTCTAGCTTCCTCCAATATCCTCAGGATATGACTGGTGGTTAATCTTCCCTCTTTGAAGCTGTTCTGAGCTTCTTCTCCATCTCGGGCTGGAGCCTGTTAAGAATCATCCTGTTGAGGGTCTTTGCCACAAGTGACGTCAGTGAGACCTCCCTGTAGTTGTTGGTGTTAGAGAGATCTTCCTTCTTTGGTACTGGGATGATGTTACTGATCCTCCACTGATTCGCGGCAACTCCTTTCTCCAGTGCCTGGTTACAGAACTTCAAGATGATATCATCAAAATCACACCTTTTCATCATTTCTGATGCCACTCTATCTTCTCCATGGGCCTTGCCCTCCTTGATTTTCTTGGCTCTCTGAAGCACTTCTCTGGAGAAGGGTCCTGTCTCAATATCCAGTTCCTCAAACAGCTGCCTGATCTCCCTAGTGTTCTGGGCCATGGAAGGTGGCTCTCCTAGTAGGGTCTTAAAATGGTCCAGCCTATCCTTGGGCCCTGTTCTTTGGATCTGACTCAAACTCCCTCTTTTCCTTGCTGTGATCTCGTTGATGTTTGTCCAGCTCTCTTTACATCCAGACCTGTCAACCTCTCTCTCCACACTTCTGATCTTCTCTATCAGTGCCTCCTCTCTGGCCTCAGTGTAAGCGGCACATAGTTCTTCCCTCATCACCTCCACAGTCTCCATCCTCTCCTCCGTATGATCAGCATAGAATTGGTCCTTGGCAGCTTTCAGGTGTTCTCTGGCTGCACACACTTTTGGGTCTGCAGAGCTGACGTTCTTCCTCTTTTTCTCTCTCCTCGGCACCAGGGATTCACTTGCTTCTGCCACTGCATTGGTGAAGTGCCTGTACGTCACACTCTCCTCAGTCCGTCCAATCTCTCTTTCCCCAGCCTCTCCACACAGAACACTAAACCTGTTCCTCACTTCTACTGTGTACCTTTCCTGTAGCCTATCATCTTCCTTGAAAGCTCCCCGCTTTTTCTTAAGCTCACTCGGACCTCACACATAACAAACTGGTCGTCACTGCCCAGTGTGCCTAAATAATTGTATGGTTCTGTGTTCAGAACACTATTCTACCACTTCTTCCTCACCAGAATGAAATCAATCTGGGACTTGGACAGGTGCATATCTGAGATGTAGGTCCACATCTTCCCCGGATTCTTCCTAAACCTTAGGTTGGTTGCCATCAAGTTTGCCTCCAGCAGGGTGTCTCTCAGTAGTCTCCCATTTCAGTTAATGTTGTTATGGAAGTACCAGCAAGGATCTTCCCTGCTCTCCTTACTCAGATGTGCATTGAAGTCACCCCGAACAAGCAGATTGGACTATAGGCTGAGATGACTGTCAGTCTTGGGTTTCCATTGAAAGTGACTCTCAACACTCGCGGGGAGACAGATATGATTTCCCTCACCAATAGATTGGTTTTTGCATTGAACACAAAACCCACTCCTCCTACTGCAGCTTTCGTGTTGTTCTTCACTGCCGATGTGGTGATGAGCTGGCTCCTCTTCCCAATCCTCGCTCTCTTCATGGGCTCATCATGTAGGATCCTGTGTTCTTGGATCGCAAGTATCTGCATACTACTCTCCTCGAACAGATGACCCAACTCTTCTCTCTTTTCTAGCGTCCGAACAGTCCTCACATTCTGAATGCCGATTTTAATGGCTCTTCTGCTGGACAAAACTGTATTCTTTATATTTGTGTCAGAGACAGCCGATCCATCATCCACTGGTCCTCCGTGTGGCTCTAAACCAGCAGAGTCATAATGACCAGACTGTTCCTTGACAGTGTAGTTAGGGACTCTAAACCTAGTGCACACACACACACACACACACACACACACACACACACATATATATATAAAATAAATGATTGGAAAGTATTCCAGAAAGCCGCTACAGTACGGTAGAAATATAGGGCGAAGAATGACATATAAAATGAAACAAAGAAATGCATTACTCAGTATATTTAACATATTATTTCAGGGTTAATACCCTCTTTTCAAATGCAAACACACAAAAACGACATAAAGTTACTCACACACACATATATATATATATACTAGTGAGTGAGTAAAATCAAAGTTGCAGCTGAGATTAGCATTTTTAGAAATCAATCTTCTGAAGCTGGCACAAATGAGGTGATACCAATAACTCAATAAATTATAGTTAGGAATGTGACACAGTAAAAATGCGGCTGGAGAGATGTTGCCACAAAAGCCACCACAACACCAAAAATACAAACAAGTTAAAGACGAAACAGGACCTGATCGATAGATATTATACAAATATCTTGGGCGGTGGATTGGTAGTATACACTATCAGTTTTAAAGCAGTGACTATGTCACTTACTTCTTTTCATAAAGAAGTAAGTGACATAGTCACTACTTTAAAACTGATAGTGTATAGTCTTCTAAATGTTTTTAATTAAACATACGGTATATTACCAAATATACTATACATACATTCATGTATACATCGCTATTTCAGAGCACCAATCCTAATTATATATATACACGCTAAATGTTTCTACCTTCTTCCCATCTACTAGTTTGATTAAATTCTCACTTGTTGCAGGTTATGTGAGGAGTTATTCAAAGATCTCATTCATCATACTAAAGAAAAAGAAATGAAGAAAATTATGTTACGGTAATATTTTACTACTCTCTCTCTCTCCATATATTTATATATATCTTTCTCTCTCAACCGATCTACATTCTCTCTCTCTCTTTTTCTCTCACTCTATCTGAACATCTATAATCTCTCTCTCTCTCACTCTCTCTCTCTATCTGCACATCTATAATCTCTCTCTCTCTCTCTCTCTCTCTCTCTCTCTCTCTCTCTCTCTCTCTCTCTCTCACTATCTCTCTCACTCTCTCTATCAGCACATCTACATTCTCTCTCTTTCTCTCTCTCTCTTAGCTTTGTCTTTCACCTTTACGGGGTCAATAAAATAATGTACCAGTAATGCACTGGAGTCGATTTAATCCACACTTTCCCCTTCCCCGAAATTGTTGGTCTTGTGCCTTAATCAGAAACCATTATTTGGCAGTATCGGTGAGGATCGGACGCCATGCTTTGACGCATAGAGTTACGGCCCTTGCCATTCTGAGTTCAAATCCCGCCGAGGTTAACTTTGCCTTTCATCCTTATGGGGTCGATAAAATAAAGTACCAGTAATTCACTGGGCAATTGCTGGCCTTGTGCCAAAAGTAGAAACAATTATTATTATTATTTTCTTTTTCTATTTCGTTTGTTTAGTTTTGAATCAATAGTGGAGAGTCTTATAAAAAACTGGCTGGCTTTATCACTGTACCCCTATATAAAGGTAAGATATGTCTTAACTCTGATTCCCTATATCAGGGTAACATATGTCATACGTTTTTATCCCTATATCAAAGTAAGAAACGTTATAACTATGCACCCTTATATCGTAAGATATGTCTTAAATCTGTACCTTTATATCAAGGTAATATATGTCTTAAATATGTGTACACTTATCTGAATAAAGTATATCTTAACTATACATACTAATTTCAATATAAATTATATTTTTTGTTATGTAACCTTATATGAGGCTAAACGTTTGTTGTGTAGCCCCCCCCCATGTATATATATATGTGTATATATGCATATATATATATAGCTGTTGAAACGGCAGGAGCTCAGCCGTTGGGGTCTCGACTCCTTCATATTACCACACTCTACTATACCAAGTATCGAGTAATCTGGTGAGTAATAGTCTAACAGGTTTTTTCTGCATCCATTATATATATATATATATATATATATATATATATATATATATATATATATATATATATATATATATATATATATATATATATATATATATATGTATATGCAGAGGTTATATTAGCGAATTTCAACCGTTGAGGTTGTCTTTTTTTCCGGGTATGTCAATATTTATTTATAAAACAAATCTGTATTTTATCTGATGAAAGCGCAGGCATACGTCAAAACGGCCGGTCGCAAAAGTGAAACTAATTTTTGACAGTTACGTACGTCAATATATATATATATATCGAAACGGCTTGAGCTCAGCCGTCGGGGTCCTACTCGTTCCTATATATATATATATACACATATATAAGCATGCATACAAACGTATGTATGCATATTGTCAATTCAAATGAATTTTAACTTTACTACAACCAAACTGGACATAATATATATATAAACATAAATACATATATATGTATGCGTCTATCTATAGAAATGTTTACGTGTGTTCTTTGACTATGACTAAGATGGAGCACTGACTTTACAGCTGTGCCCTATAGATTTGTATATATGTATATATGCGTGTGTGTGTGTGTGTGTGTGTTTGCATGCACCCACACACAGGGTACATGTGTCTCGGTTTATGTTCGTATAGAGGGAGTGCATATATATATATATATATATATATAGAGAGAGAGAGAGAGAGAGAGAGAGAGAAAGGGGTATGTGTACCCTCCCCCATATACATTTAAGTATATAAGCAGAGAGAATGTGAATCCCCGAATACATTTATACATGTGTGTAAATATATATATATATATAAAATATATATATATATATATATAACGTCAGAAGGAGATTTGTATTCATTCCTTTTTTGATAAATTTGTTTCTTTCGTAAATCATATTTATTATAGAAATTGTTTATATGTAAATAAACTTTATCATTTGTACATTATATTTACATATATATATATATGTGAGACCTGTTGTAAAAAAAAAACAAATTCACAATCCAAATTGAAAGTAATGATGTACGTAACTGTCAAAAATTAGTTTCACTTTTGCGACCGGCCGTTTTGACGTATGCCGAAAGCGCACCATAATTTACCTTGGTCGCCCTTGAAATATATATAATAAAATAATTATGGTTTTATAAATATAGTTTCCATTTATTAATATATTGTATATATATATATATATATATATATATATATATGTAATATATATATAAAAACAAAAAGTGTAAGTCAACAGGTTAAATTTAATTTCATTTATCCATATTCGCTGTTATATATATTTCAGTGATAACCATTATACAACAGCTATGACCTCATTAGACAGCTAGAATTTGATTAGAAAAAACAGAAAAACATAATGGAGTAAAGCTTACTTCTGTTATTTCATTCATATATATATATAAACTATATACACACACATTTATATATATATATATATATGTATGTATATCATTGTCTTTCCAGTTTAAGTTCGAACCATTACTGTATAATTTTGTCAACAAAGCCCGTGAGTTCCTGACCCAGTGCCCCGTTGATGAAGTGACTGGGAACAGCCAACATTCTTTCTTCAAACCTTACACCATCACCAAACCAGTAGCATACAGGAAAATAGTAAGCCAGCCCTTAATGTCATCGACTTGAGTGACAACATGAGCGTGAGTGCGTGCGTGAGTATGCGTGTGAGTGACAGGGTGTGTGCACGAACGGGGGTCGTATGTGGGACATGTGAGACAGCTTTACATGGATACATATATATATATGTATGAATATATATTATATACATATATATATATATATAAATATTATATACACACATATATATATATAATATATATATATATACATATATATATATATATATACATATACATATATATATATATATATATATATAAATTGAAACAAAATGAAAACGAAATTTCATTTCTCACTCTTAGTATGGCACTTACTTAAATGTAAGTATGCATGTATACGTACATACATATATGTATACAGACGTACAGTAGCATGCACATATATATATATACTTATATATATACATATGCATACAGGTACACATACATATATGCACGTATCAGTTTAGCGGCGCTTATTATAACGTCGCTTTGTTCGTTTGTAAACAAACTGAACAGCCTGAATTTATGCCATACGGTGTTAAGGCAACCACGTCACCTTTTTGTTCAACACTGACACAGGAACGATGTACTAGTTTCAAGCTTGTTAGCTATCATCAGCACCGTTTGCCCATCTGCCAGATAGTTGAACGTTCGAAAGTATATACTTTCCTTATGAAAATTAACGGCTGAGCAGCCTAATTTGCATATTGAGTGAGTTAAATCGGTCAGGCATACCGAAAACGATAAATTGAAACAAAATGAAAACGAAATTTCATTTCTCACTCTTAGTATGGCACTTACTTAAATGTAAGTATGCATGTATACGTACATACATATATGTATACAGACGTACAGTAGCATGCACATATATATATATACTTATATATATACATATGCATACAGGTACACATACATATATGCACGTATCAGTTTAGCGGCGCTTATTATAACGTCGCTTTGTTCGTTTGTAAACAAACTGAACAGCCTGAATTTATGCCATACGGTGTTAAGGCAACCACGTCACCTTTTTGTTCAACACTGACACAGGAACGATGTACTAGTTTCAAGCTTGTTAGCTATCATCAGCACCGTTTACCCATCTGCCAGATAGGTTTAGTATGTTTACAAACGAACAAAGCGACGTTATAATAAGCGCCGCTAAACTGATACGTGCATATATGTATGTGTACCTGTATGCATATGTATATATATAAGTATATATATATATATGTGCATGCTACTGTACGTCTGTATACATATATGTATGTACGTATACATGCATACTTACATTTAAGTAAGTGCCATACTAAGAGTGAGAAATGAAATTTCGTTTTCATTTTGTTTCAATTTATCGTTTTCGGTATGCCTGACCGATTTAACTCACTCAATATGCAAATTAGGCTGCTCAGCCGTTAATTTTCATAAGGAAAGTATATACTTTCGAACGTTCAACTATCTGGCAGATGGGTAAACGGTGCTGATGATAGCTAACAAGCTTGAAACTAGTACATCGTTCCTGTGTCAGTGTTGAACAAAAAGGTGACGTGGTTGCCTTAACACCGTATGGCATAAATTCAGGCTGTTCAGTTTGTTTACAAACGAACAAAGCGACGTTATAATAAGCGCCGCTAAACTGATACGTGCATATATGTATGTGTACCTGTATGCATATGTATATATATAAGTATATATATATATGTGCATGCTACTGTACGTCTGTATACATATATGTATGTACGTATACATGCATACTTATATATATATATATATATATATATGTACTGTAGCGGCGATGAATTAGTTTTGCGAGGTTTTTTTATATGAAATCGTGTGTCGAAACAAATATTGTTATACTTGGGGAGGGGGGTCATATTTGTGTAATATTGCCAGAATTAATAACAGAACACACTCACTGTTTGGTTGGTTTTCGCTTTATAAAAGACAGCGAGAAGCGAAAACCAACGAAACAGTGAGTGTGTTCTGTTATTAATTCTGGCAATATTACACAAATATGACCCCCCTCCCCAAGTATAACAATATATGTACTGTCATTTCTCTAATGCGATGAGTGTGTTTGACTCTAATGCACTCAAGTGTTTTTATCTTATATATATATATTATACATGCACACACACGCATATATATATATATAATTATAAGTTTGAAGAACAGGCAGATAAAATTTACCTTCTTCGTCCGTAGAAATGAACTAAATAAATAATCAATTAAAAAGAGCTGAGCTAAAAATGTAAGTTTGAAGAAATAATAGATGAATGTCTATTCTTCAAACTTACAATTTTATATAGCTCTGATGAATAATTATTTAATTCATTCATTCATTGAACCACACCGTTGAAGGTAGGCTACACTCATATATGTATCTATGCGTATGTTTAAATATATGTGTCCCTTATGACTTTATATATATATATATATACACATATATTCTTGTTTATCGTTATCTATGGATGAGCTGAGGATAATGGAACAACCCTGAATAAATAAATGAATATGAATCCACGAGTTATTAAGCGTCCATGGGAAGCTTTAATTCAGAGACAGAAAGCATGCACCCCCTTCTGTAGAGTCCATGGAGGCTACGGGTTTGGCACAAGGAATGAAGAAGGCTTCAGGCTTCTAGAATTTTGTGACACCAATGACATGTCGATATGTAACACAAACTTAAAAAAATCCGACAACCATCTGATCACCTATAGATCAAGGGAGCATTCTAGTGAGATAGATTTTATCCTTATCAGAGGACGAGATAGATGGACGGTTGTAAACACAAAAGCCTTCCCTGGTGAGGAATGTACCTCCCAAAATAGCTTAGTTGCAAGTGACCTCATTGCCAGAACTAGAGGAACTAGGAAACAGAAGGCAACTTGGAGAAGAAAGATCTGGAAGCTGAAAGATTTGTGGTTGGAACAAGACCACAGGGAGAAGGAGAGTGACTTGATGGTGGAAGAATGGGGGAAGCAGGGCACATTACATAGAGACCAGGAGGGAAGTTAGGCGACAAGTATACTTAGCTAGAAGGGAAGTGGAGGACAGAAAATCCAAGCATGTTTTGCAGTGTCTGGACCCGAAACAGGAGGTGTTCAGGATTGCGATGCAGTGTGTTAGAGAAAATTGTGATGTCATTGGAGAGAAGTGTGTCCGGAATGATAAAGGTGAGCTTGCCCTCACAAGTGCCATGAAAGCTGTGTGGGAGAGCCATAATGAAAGATTACTGAATGAGGTGAATGCCTGGGAGAAAGAAACCCTACCCCAAGTGGACCCTAAAGAGGGCCCAGAAATACAAGACAGCAGCAGTGTAGAAAGTAAGGCAATTAAGGATATGAAGACTGGGAAGGCAACTGGTCTGTCGGATATAGCTGCCGAGATACTGAAAGAACCTGGGACGGTAAGTCACACCATAACCACACGTATTGTTAACCAGGTAATACTAGAGGGCATCATATCAAAGGATTGATGCAGCAGCAGCAGCATTGTTAACTACTAAAAGGGTAAAGGAGATGCACTAGATAGAGGAAACTATAGAGGTATAAAGCTGATGGACCAGGTCATGAAAGTAACGGAAAGAGTTATAGCACAGCTGTTAGGAGCCGGGTAAAACTAGATGAGATGCAGTTGGGTTTGTGCCAGGCAAAAACACCACTGATACCCTCTTCCTTGTGAGGCAGTTACAGGAAAAGTACCTAGCTAAAAGTAAGCCAACCTACCTGGCATTTGTCGATCTGGAAAAAGCCTTCGACAGAGTTCCCGGTGCTATAATCTGGTGGGCTCTTAGAAAACTAGGAGTAGATGAGGGGCTGGTGAAAGCTGTACAAGCCATGTATAGGGGAGCAGTCAGCAAAGTTAGTATTAACAATGACTATAGTGAGGAATTTAGAGTACAGGTAGGCGTCCACCATGGGTCTGTTCATAGCCCTCTCCTCTTTATCATCATACTACTGGTTATAACAGAGGAATTTAAGATCGGCTGCCTGTGGGAGCTCCTGTACGTATATGATCTTACACTCATAGGGGAATCTATGGCAGAACTAGAGAAGAAATTCCAAACATGGAAGTAGGGACTAGAAGGAAGGGGTCTCAAAGACAACCTGGCAAAGACTAAGGTCCTCGTAAGTAGACAAGAAAACAACCCAGATCCCCTCAGGGAAATAGCCTTGCTCAGTATGTAGGAAAGGTGTAGGTAGGAACTCCATCCTCCGCCCCAAATGCAAACAATGGGTACACAAAAGATGTAGTGGGATCTCAGGAAGCTTAGTTGGGAATGTAGGCTTTACATGCAGCAACTGTAGTGGGACAGCAAGCAGCAAACGGCCACAGGAAACAAGCACCACCAAACTCAGGGAGGGCTCTGTAGAAACAGTAGACAGCTTTTGCTACCTAGGAGACCGAATTAGCAGCAGAGGTGGGTGTTCTGAAAGTACAGTAACCAGGGTAAGAATGCTAGCTGCGAAAGGCTTTTCCCTCAAAATGAAAGGCAGACTGTATAATGCGTGTATACGAACAGCAATGTTAAATGGTAGTGAGACCTGGGCGTTGTGTGCAGAACACTTGCGTAGATTAGAAAGAAACGAAGTTTGCATGTTCCGATGGATGTGTAATAGTAATATACGCGAACGGCAAAGCATAAAAAAATTGAGAGAGAGAGCCTGAGCATAAGAGGAATCAAATGTTGTGTGCAGGAGAGGAGGTTGTATTGGTATGGACATGTGATGCATATGAAGGATAACGGCTACATAAAAAGGTGCAGAGCACTAAAAGTTGATGGAAACTGTGGAGTGGGGAGACCCAAGAAGACCTTGGATGAGGTGATAAGAGCTGATCTTGCCCAATTGCACCTCTCAAAGGACTGAGACCTCTGGCATTACGCAGTAATACAGAAGACCCAACTTCCTGCGGGTACAAGCCAAAGCTGGAGCATATAGACAGTATAACCCTACCCTCTCCCGCTGCAAAGTGATCGTGGAGGTGCCACAGCAAAAAAGCACCCAGACCACACTGTAAAGTGGTCGTGTAAGCGCCACGGTAAAAAAGCACCCAGTACTCACTGTAAATGAGGTTGGTGTTAGGAAGTGCATCCAGCTGTAGAAATCAAGCCCAAAGCAGTTCTGTATGAGCAAGACATGGTCAGCTGACCTGGCATTGCCCATGACTTTACAACCTGTCTAACCCAGAATGGACATAAAACGGTGAATGAATGAATGAAATGAATATATATATATACATACATACACACACTATATATATATGTATATGTATATATATGTATATATGTATATATATATGCATATGTATATATATGTATATATATATGTATGTATATATATATATATACATATATGTATGTGCATATACATTTAATATTTCGTGATAAATACGTTTGTCACTCAAATCAAATCTTGAGCTAATATGGTCCTCGTGCATATGGTGTCAGATCTTAAGCTAATATCTGGTCCCCGCGTATATGGTGTCAGCCATTGCAGCCTTAAATGGCTGACACCATCCGCTCCAGACGCCTGTGATCCTCATGCATGTGCGGCTTCTGTTCAAGAAGTTGTGTGTTCACTGGTTGCAACCAACTTAATCCAGCCTCGGCGACCTCCAAAACAAGCACAAAAATTGTATATCTTCTTGCTGCTTTCATTTTTTTTTTTTAGAAAAGTCTTAACCCTTTACCACTTACATTACTCTATATTTACTGTTATATTTTTACGGTAAAGGCTTTACCTCGCATAATATCAAATCTATGGCAGAATTCTTTCACCTCTTTTTGTTCAAACTGGCTGTAACCAGCCACTCATACTGACGTTAAGGTATTGTTCTCAAAATAAATAATATGAAAATATCGTAGATTCGATATTATGTGAGATAATTATGTTAGGTGAAGACTTTACCGTGAAAACATAATAGTGAATATGGAGTAATGTAAATGCTTAAAGGTTAAAATGTGTCTCCTCAACAGAATATTTGTGCAATATACAAAAGAAGAAGTGTTGAGTTGACTGTACTCACCTGCGATTCGATCTCGCAACTAAAGACTAAATGTCTTGTGGCCTACCAACATGAGAACATCAACTCTGTCCTGCCCAGTTTAGAGAACATCCAATTAGGTAAACAGTTACTATTTTTGTCTCCATTTTACTTCTTATTTTCTAACTTCATGAACAAACCTCTTCTTATCTTATCTGTCCCGTAATCTGGTGGACGGTTAGGGCACCACAGATGACCTGCCAGCCAACTCCTTCCATTGCTCTCACCCCTCCGCCTTCCTCATGGTTGCACTCAGCCTCATGCCTGCCGATTCTGGGATGTGGTCTTCCCATCTCTTTCTCTGTCTTCCTCTCTTCCTTCCTCCTTGTATTGTTCCCTGCAGGACAGTCTTGGCAAGTCCTGAAGATCTAGTCATGTGCCTGTACCATCTCAATTTGCGTTTTTTGACAATGTCCAACAGGTCTTTGTAGGTTCCGATGGCTTGCCAAATTCCGTTTCACACCTCCTCATTGGAGATGCGGTCTCTGTAGGTGATGCCAAGGAGCTTTCATGAACAATAGAATATCCTAAATTCTGTAGAACATCGGATAGAATGCTTTATGGTATTCCGGCTCTCTGCTCTCTGAGTTCAAATCCCGCCGAGGTCAACTTTGCCTTTCATCATTTCGAGGTCAATAAAAAAAGTACCAATCTAATACTGGGGTGGATTCTTCCTCTATATCTCTTTCTCATTTCCTCTCTTTTACTTTCGTTCTTTCTCTGGAAGATGAGGGACGGGCTCCGCCAGACTTGAGATGCCCCCAAAACGCTGTATGTCAATGCAGCGCCCCTACAACTCTTTCATGAGTTACAGGACCATCTCATACCATGTAGAATGACGCCCAGCCAGAGAACGTTTTCTCATATACGGTACAGAATATAGCAGACACACACACACACACACACATGCACACACACACACATGCACACACACGCGCGCACACATATATATATATATGTGTGTGTGTATGTATATATATATATGTGCACACACACACATATACACACACACACACATATATATATTATATATATATATATATATATATATATATATATATATATATATATATATATATATATATATATATATATATATATATATATATATATAGTGAAAGAATGAAGAGTAACATGGTTGGCTGTACAACAAGGGGATTTATTTCAGGTATTGACAATTGTTTCATTGATCAAGTGAGTCTAGAGGCCGCTAATCACTCGAAGTTGCATCACTCGACCTCCATTACATTATTTACCTCTGATCAAATCCTCAGAATACAAAGAAAATTCACACAAGGCAAGTTATATATAGAGAAATAGCGTATAATCAAAACAATAACATCAATAATAAAATATATATGATAAATAGGTAAAGAAGTTACAGATCTAAAAAGTAAAAGATAAGAAAACAGTAAGAAAATGGAAAAATAATAGAAATATAAAGAAATAAGGATAAGTGAGAGCATATAAGTACAGAATATGATAGTGGTGGTGGTGAATACGTGTCTGTATAAGGATTCTGTGGTGGGTTTAGTGCTAACATGAAAAGTCATATTTGAAACATACATAGATACGTGTAGAGAGTCTGAGGTATTGACAGATAAAAGAAAAAGCAATAAATTAGAGATTAATTGGGAGATACTAGTATGAGACCCAAGGGCTAAGTGTGGATGGTGAAGGGAGGTTTGACAAATGTGTGTGGTAAATGTTTTGCTGATTGTCTTGTCTTAATGGCGTTGATGCGGTTTCAGGGAGAGAGGGTGAAAGAGATGTTAAGAGATTTATGATCTAGTGACCAGTCGGCCGTTTGACAGCTTATAGCGGTGTAGTGGTGTGTATTCCATACGTTAAAATCCAGGTGGTTCAGTTCTAATTTTGGGATTGCTGGGTCGAATCACGGTGGTTTGAAATTTGTGAACTTGGTAGCTATTTTATGCCTACAGAAAATTGATCTTTCTATTTTGCTGTTAAGCAGCATCTTATCGTACCTTAAAATATGGAATAGCTCCATATTGCAAAGTCTGCAGTGGGACATTCCATTTCTGTAAGCTCTTGCTCCCGATAATTTTGACCAGCTAATCCTATATTCCTGGTTTGTGTTTTTAAGCTGCCAGATTTTATTGGCGAGTGTTGTAGAGTTCTCCAGTCCATGGTTCTTTATGGAGATCTGTGAACGTACCACCTTCTTTTGAACTCCCCAACCGTGGAACCTATGTAGTGCCAAGTAAAGTTGCCTGAATTTACAGTACACTTTTTTCTTTATATTTCTATTATTAGTATCTTTTTTCTTATCTTTTACTTTTTACATCTGTAACTTCTTTACCTATTTATCATATATATTTTATTATTGATGTTATTGTTTTGATTATACGCTATTTCTCTATATATAACTTGCCATGTATGAATTATTTTTTGTATTCCGAGGATTTGGTCAGAGGTAAATAATGTATTGGAGATCGAGTGACGCAACTTCGAGCGATTAGCGGCCTCTAGACTCACCTGATCAATGAAACAATTGTTAATACCTGAAATAAAGCCCCTTGTTGTACAGCCAACCATGTTATTCTTCATTCTTTCACTATTATTACTCCAAGTATACATAGGAATTAGCGCGAACTCGCTGCCTAACTATGGAAACATCTTGTTGAGTTAAACAAAGCCGTACGTTAAAACTATCCACGACGCAGAGTACTCACAACCTCTAACTGGATTACCTATAACGATAACTTATCCCATATATATATATATATATATATATATATATTGTTATACTTTGGGAGGGTCATGTTGTCAATAAGAAACACACGCACCAGTTGCTTTCACTTCAATTTATTATTATAATAAATTTATAACAAATTCAGAAACGAATATATATATATATATATATATATATATATATATATATATATATATATATTAGAAAGTGAGGTTTTTTTTACAAAATGAAAAATAACCGAGGTGTCCTACACGAATGAAAGTATAAAGAAAAAGAGACGAAATCGAAAATGCAACTGGAGTCTTATTTTTAAAAAAAATATATATATTTAAAAAAAAAATAAGACTCCAGTTGCATTTTCGATTTCATCTCTTTTTCTTTATATATATATATATTTATATATATATATATATATTTATATATATATATATATATTTATATATATATATATATATTTATATATATATATATATATTTATATATATATATATATATATATATATATATATATATATATATATATATTTATATATATATATATATATTTATATATATATATATATATTTATATATATATATATATATTTATATATATATATATATATTTATATATATATATATATATTTGTATATATATATATATTTATATATATGTATATATATATATATATATATATATATTAAATATACCCAATGCATATTCATATATATATATATATATATATATATATATATATATATATATATATATATATATATATATATATATACATATATATATAATAAAGAGGAAAATGCGAAGTTGAAGATGCTAGGGTCCTTTATTAATTGAGCCGTTATACATATTTCAATGACGATCGATATCATGATTTATTCAGATAGCAAAAATTGATTAAAAGGTGATTTTGGGTGGAAGGAAGCAGACTAAAGAATGTGTATGTTTTTGCTTCCAGTGCCCGCTCCCTTCTAATTTTTCAGGACCTCCTGACCGGCCCTGCTTAGTCACAGAGGTGTGGGTGGCTGACCACTCAACTACAATGGAGAATACCACCAACCTTATTTGTTCTCTCTATTTACCAGTCCCCCACCACCTCAGCCGACAACCCTATACAGTCAGTTGGAGTTCAGACCAGCCAAAATTTATTTACTGCTAGCTTTGGTGGCCAGCAGTATTTAGTGCCTTCATATCTGCTACCTGTTTATGGTAGGATAATATATTGACCATCGATCTCAAACTGAGAAAGTTACCTACTGCTATGGTTAATATAACTTATAGAAAATATTAAAGGTTTCACAACCAGAAAATCCAGAAAAAAAAATTATAGAATTCAGACATTAAGAGTTAACAGTTAGATGTCTGGAAAACTATACAACAGTCAATATGCCAAGAATAAATCTACCTGGCAAAGTGTATATTTGTATTAGGGATTTGGTTCAGGGCTGGATATTAACTTATGACTTCCCATGGAAAAAACTGACCTTATCGAGAATGACAGGAAATATTTAAAGTATCTAATGTAACAAATGTAAAAATTAAGTAATCAAGTAGTTGGTATCTCAGTCAATCCGGTGGAGACAATATAATACATTGATGATTTAAGGGAAAATATAAGAAAAGGTACAAATGAGTAAGGATGAATGGGAAAAATGGGATTATAAGGAAAATAAAGGAATATATATATATATATAAAGGTAAAAACAGGTAAAAAAGAATTATAGAGAGAATGAATGGGAGGAAATGCAGGAAAAGGAAAAATTGAAGGAAAAATCTGTGATTAGTGTCTGAGTGGGGGGCCAGTTAGAGAGAGTCAGTTATATTCACAGTGCTTTGGGTGTTTTGGTTCATGCAGTTGCAGCCGGGTGCACCTCACAGGCTGTCCGTGGCTAAATGAGGCAGGGTGGGATCCGGCAAGAGATCTGCCTGCCAGGGTGTTGCATGTAGAATAAGAGGTAGTTGTGGCTTTTGGCTTCCCATTAATCCGTTCGAAAGTTGTTCCATAGTAAATTTCCATTACCGTTATTCAGGTATCTGGGGTGTAGTCTGCCTTACTTCATCAGATTGGATTGTATCAAAAAGTGCTCAACATTAGGAGTTAAATATATTCGGTATTGTGGCGGACCCTAACATCTTCACATTCTCCTCTTTATTAATATACTCCGTCTTGTTTTAGGAAGTAATATGACGTTGAGTGCTAGAATTCCATGCGTAACACAAGTATGTATTGCGGGAATAAAAAATAAAAATTAATACAGAATACCAAATCACTTGTCCTATGGAAGCGCGTCCCTCAGCAAGGTGCCAACCTGAGATCGAAAAGTCCTCCTTTGGCACAAACTCTTCTCCGATTATGGACCTGGATGGTCACTTGAATGGGGATTGCTCCAACTTGAGAATCTATGAAGGAATTGAAACAGAAAATACTGAATGAGTTTGCAGTTGTAAGACATACTAGTATAAATATAGAGAACCACTTCAAAAACTCCCAAATACAATCCAAAATAAAAACCAAATAATGATTGGTAACTCTGTAACAAAAGAAATAGAAGAATTAGAACCTGATCATCTAGCAGATGCATAAATGAAATCATTTATGCATCTGCTAGAGTAATTAAAACAAGTTGTTTACCTAAAAAAAAAAAACAAAGAAAGTCTAACTTGAGAAGTAAAGCAATTGGGAGGAGTAGAATTGAAAAGGAGATTGACTTAATGAGAGGGGAAATAGCTTTACTTAATGAACTAATCACTGGAAATGTTGTAAGATCCAGGAAGGGAAGAAAGCTAAAGGGAAAATATGGACATTTTTCTAGAGAAATACTAATATCAACAAAGGAAACTCTGAAACAAAAAGTCCAAGTAAAAGCCCAATGAATTCGTAGATTTGAGAAGCGAGACAACTTCTACAGGCAAAATAAGTTGTTCTCATCCAATGCCAAGTCATTTTATGAAGAAATAGGAAAGGAGAAAATAACTATTGAAGACCCTCCGTCCATAGAAGAAGTTGAAAACTTTTGGAGAAAGATTTGGAGTGATGAGAAGTCATATAATGCTAATGTAGATTGGATTAGTCGCTTGGAAAAATCTTACACAAATTTACAAGAACAGGCATGGGGAGACTTAAGGACAGCACTCAATAAAGCTCATAAGTGGAAATCTCCCTGTAGAGACAGCATGCCAAATTTCTGGCTTTCCTCACTCCCGTGCACTCACAATATATTAGTCAAGCTGTTCAATGGAATTATGAAAAATACACCTGACTGGATAGCAAGTGGCATTACCTACCTTCTCCCAAAGAACAATGAAACTAAGGATCCAAAAAACTATCTGCCCATAACCTGCTTGTCCACCACTTATAAACTATTAACTTCTTTTCTTATGTTTTTGGAGGAGAACAATATTTTCCCCATTGAACAAAAAGGGCACCGACAAGGTTAATATGGTTGTAAAGATCAACTCTTGATTAACTGTCATAATAAACACAGAAATCTTAGTTCTGGATGGATCGACTACAAAAAAGCTTTTGACAGCATACTGTACTCATGGATTCTGAAATCACTGGACATCTTCAAAATCTCACCTGTGATTTCAAACTTCCTGAAACACAATATGTCATTGTGGAACACAAATCTCCAATTATTTCATTCCAATGGAGTACTAAGTTCTAAGAATATTAACATCAACTGTGGCATTTTCCAAGGTGACTCACTTTTTGTATAGCTTTAATACCTCTTACACCCGAACTTAATAGAACAGGGTACAGTTACAAAATGGAAAACAAGAAAATAAGCCACCTATTTTATATGGATGATTTGCAAAGACAATGACGAGCTGGAAGGCCTTTTGCGGACAGTAAAAACATTTAGTGATGATATCAGTATGGAGTTTGGACTTGATAAGTTTGCCAAAGCCACTTTCAAGAACAGGAAGCTTGTCAACTCAAACTCAGCTGAATTTGATGCTGAAACAGTCATAAAAGAACTTGAGCAGGAACAAACCTATAAATACTTAGGGATTAATGAGGGCTCTGGCATTCAGCATGCAAGTATGAAAGAAAAGATAAAGAAGGAATGTTACAGGAGAGTACGTGCATTTCTGAAATTAGAACTAAATTTTTGGCAGTTCTCACTTATAGCTTTGGTGTGTTGAACTGGAATCGGCACCAAAATCCATAAGTTATTGACCTGTAATAGGATGCACCACCCGAAAGCAGATGTGGATCATCTTTACCTTCCTAGAACTCAAGGAGGCCGTGGCCTGATCCAATTTGAACTTACCTACAAGACCACCACTATTGGACTGGCCAAATACCTTGAAACAACAAACGACTGTATGCTGAAACTTGTTGAAAAACAAGAGAGAAGTAAGAAGCTTCATTCTATCTTGAAGGAGAGCAAAAAATATGCTACTGATCTCATGTTTGATCCCCAGGTTGGACAGACTGAGGAAACTGTTGCAATTGTTGCTGCTAGGCAGATAAAATTAATGGCAAAAGCAAAAGGGCAAGAGCAATTAGCATCAAAGTGGGAGCAGAAACCTCTGCATGGCAAATATCTGGCCTGTAGCAAACAAGCTGATGTTGACCAAAACCACACCCAACAGTGGCTACGTAGCTCAGGGCTAAAAGCAGAGAGCGTAGGCTTCATCTTAGCTGCCCAAGATCAAAGCTTACTGACATGGAATTACCAGGCCAATATGATGAGAAATGGAGTAAATCCAAAGTGCTGATTCTGCAATGTTGAGGTTGAAACAGTTGACCACCTAGTTTCTGGATGTAAAGTTTTAGCCCCAGTATAATACAAATATAGTCATGACAGAGTTGGCCAATATCTACACTGGATAATATGTCGGCATTACAAAATCAAAGCTGAAGACAAGTGGTACAATCATCACCCTGAGGCTGTAACTGAAATAGAAAAAGTAACAATTCTTTGGGACTTTCCTGTACACACTGACTGGACCATTAAAGCAAATAGACCAGATACCATTGTAAAAGATCAACATAACAAGGTCTGTTTATTGATAGATATGAGCATCCCATGTGATCATAATATCGCGGCAAAAGAATTCGACAAGCTAAGAAAATATAAAGATTTGCTTATCGAAATAGAAAAAATGTGGCACCTCAAGGGCGTTACAATACCAGTGATTGTGGGAGCCCTGGGAATGATGAAGAAAGGAACAGAACAGTATTTGAGAATGATTCCTGGTTTGCCCTCTCTGCAAGAGGTACAAAAAATTGTTTTGACTGGTACTGCCCAAGTATTGAGAAGAGTGCTATCTCTCTAAGAATGATTTCCCTCTGTAAGAATAAGCTGTAAATTATATTCAATATATTAACTGGATTACCAATGTATACAATGAATTTATTTGCCCTAGGTGTCAGGAAGACGGCATATATCACAATACTGAAGGAAAAGGAAAAACAATAAAAACAATAATAATATATATATATATATATATATATATATATATAATAATTGTTTCTACTTTTAGCACAAGGCCAGCAATTATACCAGTTTTTTGACTGGTACTTTATTTATCGACCCCATAAGGATGAAAGGCAAAGTTAACCTCGGCGGGATTTGAACTCAGATCATAAAGGGATGCAACTCTATGCTGGAAAGCATGGCGTCCGATATATATAATAATAATTGTTTTTTCTTTTGGCACAAGGCCAGCAATTACCCAGTACATTACTGGTACTTTATTTTATCGACCCCGTAAGGATGAAAGGCAAAGTTAACCTCGGCGTGATTTGAACTCAGAATGGCAAGGGCCGTAACTCTATGCGTCAAAGAATGGCGTCCGACCCTCTACCGATACTGCCAATAATAATAAGTTGACGGGACTAACATGAGTTTCACTGCTAGTACCGGTTGCATCTCAGCATATAAATGAATAAATTACACAAATACTCCAATTTCACAATTGAAGGAGCAATATTTTATGTAACTGACGCGTGTTTCGTTAATATGTATGTGATGACATCTAGAATCACTAATCCATGTTTTAGGACAATACGATTTCCAATATGCTGCATCAACAGTTTTACATATCAACTTGTCAAAGTCGAACAATGTTTAAATTCTAATATTAATATGAACCCCATTGCATGTTGGTCTCTACCAGTGCGGGTAAACAGACGAAAGACAGTAAAAACTAGAAGTAGGACATTGAATCACAACCTATTCTCATACCTACCACAATAGCAACAACAATACAATAGGGAGCATTCCTTCAGGAATCATAAACTTAGAAATTCTACAACTTTAGCCAACAAAATATGGGAAGTTGAGGGGAAATGAACTGGCTACTAGATTTCTTGGTCTTGAGTACTTGATTATTTTTAAAATGATATAAGAACCACAAGAGTTATCTTTCATTAGAAATATGGTAACAAAATGGTTAGATCAATGCATGAAATCGATAAATAACAGAATCAATTATTATTTTAATTCTATCTGTTTTTGTTTTAACGCAGATTTAAATGGTTGCGCTCTGAGCGAGTACACAGATGAAACAGACAGCAATGGATACTCCCTATTGGCGACAGCCGAGACATATTGTTTAAGAGATGGGGACCAGTTATTTATTAAGAAAGTGGTAGTAGAATCAACAGCTAATGAGTCTAGATGTAAGCGATTGTAACTAGGAATTATTTATTGTGAATATCGTTTTATGTTGTGTATTTCATACCCCCCCCCCCACACACACAAACACACTTACACACAGCCACATACACATAAACATGTACATACACACAAACACGCACATACATACATTCTTATATATATATATATATTGTTATACTTTGGGAGGGTCATGCTGCCAATAAAAATACACGCACCTGTTGGTTGGTTGGTTCGATAACCGGAAGGTTGTTTATAAATTGTCAAAGCTCTTTCATCACACATTCTGGGACCTCCTCAGTGATTAGGTTTTTATTTTGTGTCTCTCCTTTGTTCTGTCCTACACCATCACATATATCAATAGGAAGTCATTATATGGTTGTATGAAATATGTACAGACACATTCATGTAGATTTATGCATACTCACACAGATATAGATGATAATGATGATGATGATGATGTTGATGATAGTAATGATGATAGTGATGATGATGATGATGATGATGATGGCTATTATAATGATGATAGTGAAAATATTGATGATGATGATGGTGATATTGATGATGGTGATGGTAGTGGTTATGACGATATTGATGATGATGATGGTGGTGGTGGTGATGATGGTTATGATCATGGTGGTGGTTGTGGGGATGATAGAGATGATGGTGGCGGTGGTGATGATAGAGATGGTGGTGGTGGTGGTGGTGGTGGTGATGGGGATGATAGAGATGGTGGTGGTGGTGATAGAGATGGTGGTGGTGGTGGTGATGATAGAAATGGTTGTGGTAGTGGTGGTGATGGGGATGATAGAGATGGTGGTGGTGATGATAGAGATGGTGTTGGTGGTGGTGATAGAGATGGTGGTGGTGGTGGTGATGATGGAGATGGTAGTGGTGGTGGTGATGATAGAGATGGTGGTGGTGGTGGTGGTGGTGGGGGATGATAGAGATGGTGGTGGTGGTGATGATAAAGATGGTGGTGGTGGTGGTAGTGATGGGGGATGATAGAGATGGTGGTGGTGGTGATGATATAGATGGTAGTGGTGGTGGTGATGATAGAGGTGGTGGTGGTGGTGGTGATGATAGAGATGGTGCTGGTGGTGGTGATGATAGAGATGGTGGTGGTGGTGATGGGGGATGATAGAGATGGTGGTGGTGATGATAGAGATGGTGGTGGTGGTGGTGGTGGGGGATGATAGAGATGGTGGTGGTGATGGTGGTAATAAAGATATTCATGATGATGCTGCTGCTGATGATGGTAATGGTGGTGATGGTGATGATAATAGTGATGATGACGATGATGATGATGAATATATTGATGATGATATTGATGATGATAATGATGATGATTTCTACAAGTAATTGTTTGTATTATGATTTTGTCAGATGTCACTCTCGGGGAGTGTGTCTCTGTTGTCCCCACGGAAGTGAAGAAGCCTTGTCACTTGGTAAGTCTACACTTAGTTTATGTGAGTGTAACTGTTGAGTGCAACTGTGAGTGTGAGTGTTGAGTCTAACAGTTGAGTGCAACTGTTGAGTGATACTGTTGAGTGTAACTGTGAGTGTGACTGTTGAGTGCAACTGTGAGTGTGACTGTTGAGTGTAACTGTTGAGTGTAATTGATGAGTGTCGCTGTTGAGTGCAACTGTTGAGTGCAACTGTTGAGTGCAACTGTTGAGTGTAACTGTTGAGTGTAACTGTTGAGTGTAATTGATGAGTGTAACTGTTGAGTGCAACTGTTGAGTGTAGCTGTTATAATTGTACTAATTATTAATTACTATGATGTTAATTAATAATTAGTATAACATCAATTAATTAATAATTAGTATAACGTTAATTAATAATTAGTATAACGTCTATTAATTAATTATTAGTATAACGTCAATTAATTAATGATTAATATAATGTTGATTAATTAATAATTAGTATAACCATAATTAATTAACCATTAATATAACGTTGATTGATTAATAATTAATATTCATCAATTAATTAATATAACGTCAATTAATTAATAACTAATATAACCCTAGTTAATTAGTAATTATTATAATGTTAATTAATTAACCATTAACATAACTTCATTTAATTAATAATTAATATGACGTTAAATAATTAATAATTAATATAATGTCAATTAATTCTGTATTTTAAAGGGAACGTCTGAAAAATCAAAACCTTTGTCGGTAAGTGTTGACTAATTGTTAATTGTTCAGTGATAAAAAGGTTTAATATGTTGGACCATTGTCTCGGGTCTCGGGTATTGGGGGTGATGGAAAGAAGGAATTCTACTTTAGACAGTAAAACAAACTGGAAGTAACAAATCTTTATGGAAAGGGAATGGTAAGAGTGAAAAAGAGAAGTGAGAGAGAGAGTGTGTGAGGGATAGAGTGAGTGAGAGAGAAGGCGAGAGTGAGAGAGCAACGCTGCTAATAGAGCCACCCATATCAGACGATTCCACAAGGTACTAGAGATTAACGGTTACCTAGCTTCTTTCTCCACCCCACGACGAAACCCCAGGCCCAGAGACCGGCCCAACACAAACAACAGTTGCTTCTTCAAGCTTCAAGATCCCACATCTCAGTGAGGAAACCACCAATGCCATACGCACAGCCATCATAAGAGAGGGCTTCAATATCAAACTAGTTCACTCTGGACCTTCCCTGCGAAGATGCCTCTCCACAAGGACCCCCCGCCCCAACGAGGATAATGGATGCACCCTAGCCAATTGCCCTATCCGCAACACTAATTGTTGCCTACGTATCTACGTAGTATACAGGCTGGTATGTAACAGGTGCAATCTATTTTACATAAGCAGAACTATTCGACCGTTTCATCTCTGTATCAAAGAGTATGTTAACACCAACTCCGCTTCCTTCCGTAAACATATCAAATGTGGAAACCGGGACAACATTACCACCACAATCTTAGCTACCTAACGCAGTATAGGCACGCTGAGAATTAAGGAAGTCCTCTTAATCAAGCAATTAAAACCTAGGATCAATAATCAAATGGATAGAAGTGCACCAGAATGGCTAATTTAAAAGCGTGTATTCCAACATCCCAGCGGCCAGTATCATTCTTTCTTTCAAATTAAATCTATGTTCTCACTCGGCAAACACACTTAGACTCACACACATACATATATCACAAACATATTTTTTCCTGTTTTACTATATATATATTCGCACACACCTTTCACTACATAAATCTACATTCATGCACACACATACAAACATCTCACTAAGCACACTTACATTCATAGACACACATGCATATATCATACATTTCACAACGTGGTGGTGTTGTTGTAGGTGGTGTTGTTGGTGGTGGTGTTTTTGGAGGTGGTGTTGGTGTTGTTGTTGGTGTTGGTGGTGGTGTTGTTGTTCTTGTTGTTGGTGGTGTTTTGGTGGTGGTGTTGGTGTTGTTGTTGGCGATGGTGTTGTTGGTGGTGGAATTGGTGGTCGTGGTGGTGTTGGTGATCGCGTTGTTGTTGTTGTTGGTTGTGCTGGTGGTCGTGGTGGTGTTAGTGGTGTTGGTGGTGGTGTTGACGTTTAGCTAGTTTCTATAAAGTCAGTAAAAGTTGGTTATATCTTTTGTTTTTTCAGATGATTGACATTCTCAACATGAAGCTTCCTCCTGCTTTGGATGAGCTTCTCCTGGAATTGTTCTCCAAAATGTTGGAGCAGGCAAATGTCGCACCTCCTCTAAAATATATCCATAACTTCTTTCTTCATCAAGCATCGAAATTTTCACTGAACGACGGAAACAAATGGACTATAAATAGGTAAAATATTAACATTTAAAATTAGTAATGTTATTCGATAGCCGCTACTTTTCTGAAGTGAGAGATCACAGCTCCGATAGTAAGGGTATGTGGTTAGAATGTCTCAGGAAAGAATCACTGGACAGATTTTACGGGCAAAACAAACCAGTAGGAGACCAAGGGGGTAGACACTGGGCAAGATGATTGGATAACATCTACGAGCTTGGCTGGTCACACTTGGGGATCCAACTGGATCAGTTAGAGATGGTTATTTCTGACAGGAGTGTTTCAGGACTGTGCCCCACAACCTTCTTAGGAATAAGTGGGTGAAGAAGAAGAAGAAGAACAGATGCTGGTTCATAATGTTAGTGCTATCATATATATATATATATATATTTTAAAATGTTTATTTTCTTAACCTCTCTTACAAATCTTGTAATGTCTTTAATGTCTCCTTAATGTGAGCCCTGTGTGGCTAATAAAGAAAGCATAATTAAGCCTAATGAGTCAGGTTTGTTCTATATGCAAATGAACATCTCCAGCCGATGTTTCATACGAAAATAACAACGACAAATAAACGAAAGCATATAGGTCTTAGCTTATTCTCGTTGCAGTACTGAATGAGTCATCACCGATGACCGAGAAAAATCTATGAAACAGCTGTCAGGCATTCTCACCAGCTACTGAGATAGCTGTGACATGATCACGGCTTAAAACATTCATAGTGAGATTCTCGTATGTATATTATTCATAAATATATCCAACACACACTCACACATATATGCGTGTGTCTCTGTCTAGGTTTACGTATGTGTGTGTGTAATTCACGTAACATAGCGATTCGGCAAATGGAGATCGATAAAATAAGTACCAACATTTGAAAAAGAAAAGTACTGTGGTCGTTATGATGGACTAAATGAAGGCGGTAGCCCGGCATGGCCACTGTCAAATGACTGAAACCAGCAAACATTATAGAATAGCACAGCTGCTTTGAACGTTTTATCGTCCTCTCTACCATTCTCTCTATCCTTCTCTTTCTCTTCAGTTACATTATCCAGATGTGTTCACAATTTGTTGCTCACCCGAATATTTTGTTGGATATCCCCTTGGACATGTGTGTTCAAAAACAACTAGCAGCTCTCCAGCTATACATTAAAGAAGCTATAATGCATCCTAAATCTATTTCATCGGTAAGTCTTACGCATTTCATTTCATTCTGTTAAGCATTTCTTCCCGGACGATAAATTCCAAGGAAGGGTTAGTTTTTATCTTATGTAGCAAATTGTCAGAGTCGTTAGGGCGTCGGAAAGATTACTCGTGGTCTTCGTTCTGACTATATGTGCCCTGAGTTTAAATTCCGCCGAGATCAACTTTCGAGGTCGATAAATAATGTACTGTATCAGGGACGGTGAATTGGTGGAAGAATTATAAAAATGTTGTTACCGATTTGCAGTATCTGTTCCAGCTCAAATCTCTTTTCCTGTCATTGAAAAAGCAGGTGATGCTTCTGTTTCTGCCAGGAGTTGCGACCGGTAGATAATACCAGCAATGGAAAAAAAAAAAATAGAACCCAATGGAACATAGTTTCTTTTGTCAGATATGAAGATCGTCTCCTTTCCTTTACAGATATAGTTCAAGATCTGTTAGAATGGCAGATAGTATCAGCAATGGAAAGATCAAAGGAATCATGGCTTTCTGTTTTGATCTGTAAAGTTAAATTCTTCCCTTTTTATGTCTACCGAGACGTACTACAGAACTTTAAGTGTCTTTTTTGTCTTGTCCGAAAAGTTTGTGTATAATCCTTTTAATATCAACCCACCAATGACTGTCGCTAGGTAGGTATGGACGATCAACAAGATTCCGGATCTCATTCGCTCACAGAGTGGGGTGGAATTCGTCAAATTGGACCAAGGAAACAATGTTTTCAGTGATATTTCATTGTTGATACTATCTATCGGTCGCAACTCCTGGCAGAAAGAGCAACGTGAAATAAAGTGTCTTACTCAAGGATATAACGCATCCCCCAGTTCGGGAATTGAACTCGCAACCTCAGGATTGTGAATTTAATTCTGTAACCTCTAGGTCACGAGACTAGATCTAATACACCCTCCATTTTGAAATATTAACATTAAAATTAAAACTGCCACTCATAATTCTATGTATAAATATATTGTGTTTTGTCTAGTTACCATCTAAATAATTGCCTCTACTTTAGGTCAGCAATTTGAGGTGAAGGGGAAAGTCGATTAAATCGACCCAGTGCATTACTGGTACTTTATTTTAACTCCCGACAAATCCCACCAGGCAAAGCTAACCTCGGCGGGATTTAAACTCTGAATGTGAAGGGAGATAACTATATACTGAAAAGCATATCCGATGCTCTACAGATACATAATACACACACACATATATATACATATATGCATTTATATATATATATATATATATATATATATATAAATCCATATATGCATGTATATATATATACTTATATATATATACATGTCTTTCTGGGATGGGGCCTCAGTTACACTTATTATTTTGCCCTTCTTATCTCTATAGACTGATGTTTGGTTTCGTCTGAATCTTTTATTAAGCACTTTTCTCTCATCTACCTTCTTCAGGTATCGGCGTTTTTCGCTAACAGCTCTCAATTCTTGTTTGAGGGTTATCAGCTTATATTGGAGAGTTCTGGTTCTACTGTTACCAAACATCGTCTCTATTTTATTTTTCACTCTTTGTTGGTGAGGAGTGAAGTTTTATTGTGTTTGTTTGCATGTAAGGAGCATAGTCACATGTCCTATGTTTTATCGTAGGTCAGCACTCTTTTTTTCTATTTTAGTTATATATGATGGTATTTTTGGTGGTGTTCCGTTCTTGTTAATATCTCTGCTATCACCAAGATAATGCTTCACTGTTGTTGCTAGGGCATATAAATAGGCGTTGATTTGCCAAAATGTTGGGGTTTTTATCCGTATGTATGTATGTATGTATGTATGTATGTATGTATGTATGTATGTATGTATGTATGTATGTATGTATGTGAGATACAAACTGCGTCAGATTCCAATAACACAAAGCTGTTGTACAGTCTCTTGCGTGAGGTTTATGGACCGTCTTCTTCTCTCGTGATACCGCTTCGCACCAAGGATGGCAAAGAACTTCTTCGTGACTCACAAGGAATTCTACGAAGGTGGCGAGAGCACTTTGATGATCTTTTGAATCAGCCGTCTGTCGTCAGTGAAGATTTCCTCAATCTCATTCCAGAAAGTCCTGTGAAAGTAGCTCTCGCAGAACCTCCGACGCTTGTGGAGGTTGCAGTGGCTATTTCGAAGCTGAACAGTGGAAGATCTCCAGGTATGGATGGCATACATGCTGAGCTCCTACAATATGGTGGTGAGAGACTCCTGCAACATCTTCACTCTTTGTTTGGCAGGATATGGGCTAATGAATCCGTACCTGAAGACTGGAGAGATGCAGTAATGGTGGTCTTGTACAAGGGAAAGGGTAACAGGAATGATTGTGGGAACTACAGAGGTATATCATTGCTTTCTGTCGTGGGGAAAGTTTTATGTAGGGTGTTTCTGGACCGTCTGCTGACACACATTGCAGATTGTGTTCTTCCTGAAAGTCAATCTGGTTTTCGTGCTGGACGCGGCACTACTGATATGATCTTCTCAGCTAGACAGCTCCAGGAGAAGTGCATGGAACAAGGCTTGGATCTGTATCAGGTTTTCGTCGGTCTGACAAAAGCTTTCGATACTGTTAACAGAGATGCATTATGGAAGGTTCTCCAGAAACTTGGTTGCCCTGATAAGTTCCTTGATTTAGTTAGGTCTTTCCATGACGACATGAAGGCTTGGGTTAATGTCAGAGGTAACATGTCGGAGCCTATCTCAGTAAAAAATGGAGTGAAACAGGGGGATATTCCAGCACCGACCCTGTTTGCCATATACTTTGCAATGGTTTTCTGTATTGCATTCAGGAATTGCGAGCATGGTGTTTACATCCGATATCAAACCTCAGGCAGCATATTTAACATCAGGCGCTTTTCTGCAAACACAAAAGTATTTACATCAATCATAAGAGACCTCTTGTATGCAGATGATTGCGATCTTGTAGCGCACACAGAGAGTGATATGCAGCATATTTTGAATGCATTTTCTGACGCTTGCACTGCCCTAGGATTGACTGTCAGTCTCAAGAAAACCGTCGTCATGTACCAACCTGCCCCTGGTAAGCAGTACACTGAACCAAACATCTATGTGTATGGCAAATGACTTGGAGTGGTTGATCAGTTTGTCTACCTGGGAAGCACTGTCAATCGATACAGCAACCTTTACAGTGAAATCTCACTTAGGATTAGGAAAGCTAGAAAGGCGACTCTGGGGTCGGCGAGACATATGCAGGAGGACAAAAGTAAAGGTGTACAGGGCATGTGTGCTCTCTTGTCTTCTTTATGCCTGCGAGACCTGGGCCACATATCGACACCACCTTAAGCAATTGGAGCGTTTCCATCAGATGTGTCTCAGACGGATCCATGGCGTTCACTGGAGGGACCACATCAGTGATGTCGAGATTTTGGAAAGCTCTATGTGTGACAGTATAGAAGCTCTTGTGCTTAAGCAACGACTCCATTGGAGTGGTCACCTTGCCAGGATGAAGGATTCTAGAATACCAAAACAAATCTTTTATGGAGAGTTGGTAAAGGAAAACGACCACCACATAAACCAAAAAAGAGGTATAAGGATTCCTTGAAAGCCTCTTTGAAAGACGCTAACATCTCTGCTGATACATGGGAGAATATTGCTGCTGATCGTAATAAATGGAGAAAGACTGTATATGAGGGAAAAGTTGCCTTTGAGGCATCTCGAATCGCATACGAGAAAGTAAAGCGGGATGTGAGGAGGGGCATTGCTGTTGCACTTCCAGACGGCAAGGGTCCTCCTATGGTGCTGACAGGCAGCGTCTGTGCGAGACTCTGCCTAAGACAAGCTGGACTCGAAAGTCATCTTCGCAGTCATAAAGTAAGACCAGTGGTTGACTACCAGGCTGCTGTTGGAGATGCTACTCATCATGCTTGCCAAACATGTGGTAGAGAATGTAAATCAGCAGGAGGGCTCAAGCGACATGCAAAAGTACACGAACTCCAACCACAGCCGACTATTCCCAGTGAATGTTTTGGTTGCCGACTCTGTGCAAGACATTTTAGATAATTGACTGGGCTAAAAAGCCACATTCGATCGCAGCACTGTTAGTTGCTATCGTGTGTGTGTGTGTGTATATATATGCTTATGTGTGTGCGTGTATGTGTATATATATGTATATGTATATTATTATTGTTGTTGTCGTTATTATTATTGTTGTTATTATTATTATTATTATTATTGTTATTAATGTATGTGTGTGTATATGTGTATGTGTATGTATGTGTGTATGTATATATATATATATATATATATATTATGTCAGGTCACCACTTGGTGCTACTGGTAACATGTATCCCAGTACAACCTGTCTCATGGTCGGGTCGTTGGCGACTAAACTGGCAACCCCACCAAGGTTTCTTGGTGAGGAGGGTGACTTTGGACATCCTGCAGGACTAAAAACAAAACCTGTCAAAGGGCAAAGGAGCTCTTAAGAGTCAATGGCCATCCAAAATCATTGGGAGAGATGACCCCTTAGCCTTTGTCAAGGCAGAATTCTAGGAGAAGGAAAACTCTGATATAACACCTGCAACTCTGATGGTATCCAATGATGTTGACTTGTTCTTCTTTTTGGTAAATATCATCTTGGTTAAGAGAGTGGGACTGGCTTTGTGCAGTGCCTTTGCTCACTATAAAAGCTTCACGGCACAGGCATTGCTTTATATCTGGAGATCTCTCTGCACTTGTCGTCACATGGTACCAAAGGCAAAGCACTATGTGTCAATAATTGTCACAAGTGTAGTGTTTGTACCAGAGTTTTCAAGTCGCTGGCTGGACTAAAAAGTCACACTCGTTCAGCGCATCGGTAGGGGTTCTCCTACATGGATATAAAGTAGTGGCCGTACTCGAAAACGAGTTGGCAGCCACCATATATATATATATATATATATATATATATATATATATATATATATATATATATATATATATATATTTTTCATTTTTTATTTTTATTTTATTTTTTATTTATTTATTCATTTTTTTTCTCCTCGGGCAATGGCCATACTCGATAACGAGGGGGCAGCCATCATCATGTATGTATGTATGTATGTATATATATATATATATATATATATATATATATATATATATATATATATATGTTTAATGTCCTGGGTATGACATTAAACTACAACCAGTGAAAAGGCTCCAGTTCGGGAGTTCAGGAGTTGTGGGGAATGTGGAGTTACCCCTTAGTTGTCATGACTCCCAGGTCTGCCCTGGCCCGGGGTAGTAGTACCTGTTAGGGCTCCATTTATGGGTTAAATAACTACCATATTCGAGTGGCGCCGGTAAGGTATTGTCAGCCATTGAAAAGAAATCTCGGGAATGTTACCTGCCTTAGAATATATATATATATATATATATATATATATATATATATATCAGAATAAAGATCCGAAGGCATGGTATAAATTTACAATCATTTTAATCACGACACATGTTTCAATAAGAGATAGATCGATCGTGTAGCCATTATCGGTTATCAATGATCTCGCCAGGTGAAAATGAATTGTCTTCAAATCCTTGATATGAGGGAGAAAATTAACGATGTTCACTCACAGAGTTTAGTCCCTCGTATGAAGATCAAGCAGTCAAAACATCGTGATTAAAATGATTGGAAATTTATACCATGCCTTCGGATCTTTATTCTGATACAAATACTCCGTTTTACAGCATCTAGCTGTTCCCATAAATGGAATTGGAGATAAACAAAAGCGTGGAGAACTTAATATTGCTAACAAAAATTTATTGGACCGTTTGACACAACCAATAATACACCTTACTATATAACAACTATATGTATACACACACACACACACACACACACACACACACACACACACACACACATATATATATATATATATATATATATATATATACACATATATATATACACATATATATATATACATACATGGCTTAGTGGTTAGAGCATTGGCCTTGCAATCAAAAGGTTGTGAGTTCAATTCTCAGACCGGGTGATGTGTTGTTTCCTTGAGCAAGACACTTTATTTCACATTGCTCCAGTTTACTCAGCTGTAGAAATGAGACGATAGGGATTGGGGTCCCTGTCATTCCACTGCAAAGTGGTTGTGGAGGTGCCACGGCAAAAAAGCACCCAGCACTCACTGTAAATGAGGTTGGTTGGTGTTAGGAAGGGCACCCAGCTGTAGAAATCAAGCCAGAATCAGTTCCCGTCCCACACTTGCAAGCAGGGAAAAGCGGACGTAAAATGAAATGATGATGAAATGATGATATATATATATATATATATATATATATATATATATATATTTATGTAAAAGCGGACGTAAAATGAAATGATGATATACATATATATGTATATATATATATATATATTTATGTATATATATATATATATAATATATATATATATATCATCATCATCATCATCATCATCATCACTGTTTTACGTCCGTTCTTCCACGCTAGCATGGGTTAGACGGGTTGTCCTGTTGTGAGCAGTGTCCAGTCGGCTGACCTTGTCTTGCTCATACAGGAACTGATTCTGGCTTGATTTCTACAGCTGGATGCCCTTCCTAACACCAACCTCATTTACAGTGAGTGCTGGGTGCATTTTTTCTGTGGCACCTACACGTCCACTTACAGTGGGAGGGTGTGGGGGGCATATTGTCCATATGCTTCAGCTTCGGCTTGTTCCTGTGGGGGGTTGGGTCTTCTGTATTACTGCGTGATGCCAGAGGTCACGGTCATGTGTCATTGCTCTTGAGAGCTGTACTTGGGTAAGGTCGGCCTTTATCACCTCATCCGAGGTCCTCTTGGGTCTCCCCACTCCGCAGTTTCCATCGACTTCTAGTGCTCTGCACCATTTTATGCAGCTGTCATCCTTCATACGCATCACCTGTCTATACTAACATAACCTCCTCTCCTGCACACAGCATTTGATTCCTCTGATGCTCAGTCTCTCTCTCAATTCGTTTATACTTTGCCGTTCGCGTATATTACACATCCATCGGAGCATGCAAGCTTCTTTTCTTTCTAATAGCGCCCAGGTCTCACTACCATGTAACATTGCTGTTCGTATACACGCATCATGCAGTCTGCCTTTCATTTTGAGAGAAAAGCCTTTTGCAGCTAGCAGTGGCAGTAGCTCCCTGAACATTCTTACCCTAGTTATTGTACTTTCCGAACACCAACCTACTCTGCTAATTCGGTCATCTAGGTAGCAGAAGCTGTCTACTGTTTCTACAGAGCCCTCCCAGAGTTTGGTGGTGCTTGTTTCCCGTGGTCGTTTGCTGCTTGCTGTCCCAGCGCAGCTGCTGCATATGAAGCCTACATTCTTAGTTAAACTTCTTGAGATCCTGCTACATCTCTTGAATTTGGGGCAGAAAATGGAGTTCCTATCTACACCTTTCTTACATACTGAGCAAGGCCATTTCCCTGAGGGAATCTGGGTTCTGTTTTCTCGTCTACTTACAAGAATCTTAGTCTTTGTCAGGTTGACTTTGAGAGCCTTTCTTTCTAGTCCCTGATTCCATGTTTGGAATTTCTTCTCTAGTTCCACCATGGATACAGCTATAAGTGCGAGATCATCCACATACAGGAGTTCCCATGAGCATCCGGTCTTAAACTCCTCCGTTATTGCCTGCAAAACTATAATGAACAGGAAAGGGCTAAGAGCAGAGCCCTGGTGGTCACTGACCTGTATGCTAAATTCCTCGCTATACTCATTGCTAACCCTAACTTTGCTGACTGCTCCTCTATACATGGCTTGTACAGCTTTCACAAGCCATTCATCTACTCCTAATATTCTAAGAGCCCACCAGATTATAGCATGGGGGACTTTGTCGAAGGCGTTTTCCAGATCAACGAATGCCAGATAGAGTGGCTTACTTTTAGCGAGGTACCTTTCCTGTAACTGCCTCACATGGAAGAGGGCATCAGTGGTGCCTTTTCCTGGTACAAACCCAAATTGCATCTCATCTAGTTTTACCCAGTCCCTAATCAACCGTGCCCTAACTATTTCCGTTACTTTCATGACCTGGTTCATCAGCTTTATACCTCTATAGTTTCCTCTATCTAGTGTATATATAATATATATATATTTTTATACTTTGGGAGGGTCATGTTGCCAATAAAAAACACACTCAATAGATTCAACTAAACCACACGACACGACACCACACCACACTACGCCAAACCACTCCACAATACACCAAACCACAATACACCACGCCACACTACACTATACATTCAACTACACCACACGACACCGCACCACACCACGTTACACCTTACCACTCCGCGATGCATCATACCACAATACACCACAGCACAGCACATCACACCACAGCGCACCATACCACACACCGCTACATCAGACTATACTACACCACAGTACACCACACCGTACCACACCATACCACAGTACACCATACGACACTACACCACAGCACAGCACAGCACATCACACCACAACGCACCATACCACACACTGCTACATCAGACTATACTACACCACAGTACACCACACCGTACCACACCATACCACAGTACACCATACGACACTACACCACAGCACAGCACAGCACATCACACCACAACGCACCATACCACACACTACTACATCAGACTATACTACACTACAGTACACCACACCGTACCACACCATACCACAGTACACCACACTACAACACATTAAAACTCACCCCACCACATCACTCGATACCTCACTACACCTCATTACACTACAGAATACTACACCACACCACAGCACACCACACCACTCCCCACTACACCTCATCCACGCTCACAACCCTACACTACATCACACCACATCACATTACAATACACCACACCACACCACGCTGCACTACATTACTCCACACCACACCACACCTCATCACCACACACCACACTACACTACAACACACCACAACCACACCACATCACACCACACCACACCTCATCACCTCACACCACACTACAACACACCACACTACACCACACCACTCCATACTACTCAATATCACACCACAGCAGACTACACCATTCCACACCCGAATCAATAGAGTGTAGCAGCGGTACTGCATAGGGAGGAACACACCTCCCCAGACTACACCATATGACACCACACCCCACCACACCAAACTACACCACAACACACCACATCATACCTCACTACACCACACCACAACACTTCAATACATCACACTATACCACACTACATCATACTACACTACATCACACTCCACAACACTAAACTACGGAACACCACCCCACACTATACTCCACTACATCCAACTATACCACACCACATTACATTCAACCACACCACACGACACGACACCAGACTTCGCCTAATCACTCCACAATACACCAAACCACAGTACACCGCACTACACTACACCACACTTTCAACTACACCACACGACACCGCACCACACTACACTACACCTTACCACTCTGCGATGCACCATACCACAGTACACCATACCACACTACACTACCTACACCACAGCACAGCACACCACACCACATCGCCCCTTGCCACGCACTGTCACATCAGACTATACTACACCACAGTACACCACGGTACACCACACCATACCACAGTAAACCACACTACAACACATTAAAACACACCACAGCACACCACTCAATACCTCACTACACCGCATTACACTACAATATACTACACCACAGCACACCACACCACTCCACACTACACCTCATCACCCCACACTACACCATACTATATCACACCACATCACACCACAATACACCACACCACACCACGCTGCACTACTTTACTCCACACCACACCACACCACACCACATCACCTCACACCACACCACACTACAATACACCACAACCACACCGCATCACACCACACCAAACTAATCAATACCACACCACAACAGACTACACCATTCTACACCCCAACAATGTCAATAGAGTCTAGCAGCGGTACTGCACAGGGAGGAGTGATTCATCAGCAGAACTAAGTAATAGGCTTATAGTGGTGAAAGGAATTAAGGTTCATATGAATACAAGAAGAGAATATCTCCGATTTCCTATTTAGTAAGTTATAGTTAGAGTAAATTATGGCGTGAGACTCAAGCAGGCAAAGGTTACAAGTTTTGCTCGGGGGCGGTAGGGTGGAGATTTAGTCACCAACCTCCAATTGAGTGTATAATCTATACCATCATATTTTAAAGAATGAATATATTTAGCTAGAGAGGTAGCATTTTAAAGCCTATTAATAGAGGTTGTTGTTACAACATCACACGCATAGACAATATTCTTCATGAGGCAATTGCCTTTTAAAGGGCAATTTTCACTCCTACAATTACAATTACGGTGTGTGTTGTTATTCATACCTTGGGATGGCCTGTTGTTAAAACCCACTTGACATGGAATGTGTTCATCCGAGGTGTTGTTAACGAACTGTGGCGCCACACTAGCCAATGTGTTAGGTTGTTGTTGGTTATTCACAGATTTAATATCCTCAAATCCTACTCTAATTTTCCGATTATTAGTACGTGCCAGGTGGTAAGCCAGATTCGGTGTAGTGGAGTACGATAATTTAATCGTATTTTTATTGAATATACTATGGTATCTGCTGCTCGGCGGGAAATTCTTTTCTAGGATTAAGAAGAAGGTTTTGGGAATGTTAGTTAAGACCTCAGAGTTGTATGGTGGGTTAGAAAAGGTGTTCATTCTTCTTCTATGTTTTCTATTTTTCCCCACTACAGTTCGGTTACCGCCAGAACTACTACTCTCCCTTTCGCTGACAAAACCAAACCCACTACATACCTGCCGTGAAACTCTCGCATTATATTGGTCAATACGCCCACCTGAAACTCCACCATGAGTACAGTTTCTATCTCGACACACTTCTATTAGTGTAACCAGTAGGAGTAATTGGAGAATGTATATTAGGGCCATTCTGTCTGGGCCGGGCTGAACTAATCACCATATGGATACTATCTAGAGTTCTATTACTATTAGCAATATAATTCAAGGACATATTGTGCGTAATAACATTATTATGTCTAGCTTTGGTGGATTAGGAGCCAGTAGGTACGTAATATAGTTTATTCTTATAGCCAGACTTGGCTAGTGCCTCGTTATAATAATCCACATTAGAGTTGAAAATACCTTCTCCGCATGATAAACGGCTGATCCTATTAGATACTCCTTTAATAATAGCATTCAGTACTGATTTAGGGTGGTTGGATCCAGCATGTACATAAGTTAGTTTCTCATTAGGTTTATGATAAGGTGTGAAAGTCTTATTTTCTAGGTCTAGTGTTGCATCCAAGAAATTTACTGTTTTATTATTCTTATCAATAGTAATACTAAGGTTAAAACCTTTAAAGAATTTGCGCAGGTCCTTCTTTGTCCTTTCAATACTAAATTTTTTATGCTCAAGGGTAAGGAGGGCGTCGTCTCGGTATAAACCACCACAAAGATATGGAAGTGCCTTGTGGAGCTCATGGAGTAGGTAAAGTCCGACTAAATCAGTTGCCTGAGCAGAGTCTCCAGATCCCATTGTGATATCAAAGTTGTTGGTTGTGTTTTTCCTAGTCCATAATTGTTCCTCAAATAAGATTAAGGTTTTACGCGCAGTTAAAACTATATCAACTTGGGATATGGTGAGGGCCTTATTCAAAAGGATGGGAGATATAGAAGTGTAGTAAGAATCGATATCAAACTGGACAAACATAAGGGATTTATGGTTACTAATGCTGGAGAACCATTTGATTACTTCCTCCGTATTCCCCCACAAATTAAGGTAAATTTTGTTTCTGATTACTGGAATAACTCTGTCTAAAATCTTCTTACTTATGATCCCTATGTCCGACTTAGATGGGCTGATTAGTCTAATAGAGGGGTTGCTAATGTAGTCTTCCTTGTGATCTTTTAGTGTAAACTTCGGTTGTTTAGGGGTGAAAGGTTAAGTATATTCCTCAAGTTTTATTTTTCTGACAATATCCAACGCCTCTTTATTAATTTCATCTAAGTTAGTGTAGGTTGTTTTTTTATAGTTCTTATAAAGTTCTTTATATATGAATCTTCGATATGTTATATGATCTAAGCTATAAATATTTTTAGTTTTATCTGATGAGACTAAGATTGAGTCACTTTCGCTAAAATTCTTAACTATAGAATTGAGGTTTCTATGGAATTTACTAGTATTGACATGATATTTCCTGTATTTAACATTCCTTACCATAATTAAAAAATCATTTTCAAAGTCATCTAATAAACTGTTATGTGGTGGATTCTTATAAGTTCTAAAGCCATACCTATCTTCACGGGTCACCGGTTGGTTATCATCTCGATTTCTATCAAAGTGGAAGGCTTTCCACCTAATTCTCCTAACAAAAGAGTTAACACTAGCAATGAGCAACCTCTCATGTATTCTTAGATGGGATGGGTATGTTCTTAAGTGACAAAGGTAGGTAGTCTTTGGTTAGCATACTGTCAAGTTAATATAAACATGCACCAGTGGATGTGTGGGTTATATTTATTAGCTCTACCAGAGGGAGCAGAATTATTTATTTACGTAAAGCACGGAGCGTATGTGCATAAACACGCACGCACCGTACTGTATTATGGCAGTAGTGTTAGCTCAATGTACAAGAACAGAGCCGTTATATGCAAAAGAAACCAAAGAATGCTTACATACTCAAACAACCCGTGGAAATTTGGGAAATATGTAACCAATTGGTCTAGCCTGTGTTGCTAATATGCATGAGTAATAATTTTGCCGGTTATTTTACAGCAACTAATATAATAAGATTGCTTCAGCTGTATCGTACAATAACCCGATCTGCTGGTGCATAGCTTGTTTTTATGCCGTGACATATAATAACCATATAATAACCATATTTTACTTGTGTAAGGCTTCCTATATGCTTGTGAGCACCCATTGGCTACCTAGTTCGGGTACCTACCAATATACCTTGTGTATGTATATCATGGTGGTGATTCGGATTACTGTGGTCTTTCGGGATGTACCAAAAACACCTCTTAATGCTTATATATAAGTTACCAAGATCACACTCATTCGTGTTGCTAGGGACCAGTGCTTGTACTCTTTTGGCTTCTCTATGTGCTTATAACTTATAACTTTTTTCTTCTTTCTGCATTTATTTCTTTTTTAAAGAATTTCTCTTGGGAAATAATTTTTATTTTTATTTTTTATTTTTATTTTTTAATAAAAAATAAAAAAAATAAAAATTTATTTACTTTTTTAATTTCTTAATTTTTTTAATTTTTTAAATTAAAAAAATTTTTTTAAATTCTTTTTAATTCTTTTTAATTTTTAATTTTATTATATTATTATATTATTTTATTATCTTATCTTTTATTATTTTATTATTTTTATCGACGGTAGATTGGCAGTATCGGTAGAGAGTCGGACACCATGCTTTGAAGCATAGAGTTACGTCCCTTTACGGTCTGAGTTCAAATCCCGCCGAGGTTAACTTTTCCTTTCATCCTTACGGGGTCGATAAAATAAAGTACCAGTAATACACTGGAATAATTGCTGGCCTTGTGCCAAAAGTAGAAACAATTATTTTATTATTTTTATTTTATTATTATTTTTCATTATATTTTATTAATTTGTTTAATTATTTTACTTTATTTTATTTTATTATCTTTATTATTTTTATATTTTTTTATTACTTTATTATAATTTATATTATGTTTTAACCTTTTTCTGTAGTTTTTATGTATTTTTTATGCTTTTGTATTTTTTGCTTTTGCATTCTTTGTTTTTGTGTGCCATCTATTATATCTTCATCTTGTTGAATCCGCTTATGCCCTGGCAGTTAGCAGAGATGCTTAACAACCCCAGCATGCACCTCTTTGTTCTCCATCTCCAATCTCCCTATCGTTATTCTGATTGTTCGTGTGACTAGGTTTTTGTGGAGCTTATACTCAACAGTGTATTTATTAGGCTCTGAGGATACCTGCCAAAAGGTGAGGATGAAACATTGTAAGTAAATAAAAACTGTTTGAGTATGTAAGCTTCCTTGGTTTCTTTTGCATATATATATATATATATATATATATATATATATATATATATATATATATATATATATATATATATATATATATATATATATATTCATATATATATACATACAAATATATATACATCTCTCTCTCTCTCTCTCTCTCTCTCTCTCTCTCTCTCTCTCACACTCTCTCTCTCTCTCTCTCTCACTCTCTCTCTCTCTCTCTCTCTCTCTCTCTCTCTCTATATATATATATATATATATATATTTATTACACATACAAATATACATATATATATGTGTACACCCAAGTATATACCAATATGTATATATATTTTTTAAAGAAATTTTCATTTTAATCTCTTGAACAGAAAACGTGTCATGTTGGAAAAGGAATAAATGTATTAGTGACTAAATTTCTCTCACAATTAAACGAACAACCGGAACTTGATAAAAATGATGTAATCAAATCATTACAAGATGCCTCTGCAGTAAGTATTCAAATACGCTGATTCATTGCTTCTCTCGCCATTTTATTTTTTAATTTATTTTACTAACTTGTCTTAGGTACGAGAAATATGAGAAATTCATAGGCTGACGAAGATACTCTCATGGAATGACGAAATGAGATTTATTGTGGGTGTGTATATATATATATATATATATATATATATATATATATATATATATATATATAATAAAAACAAATAACGAAACGAAATTAAATTTCGTTTCGTTTGTAACTCACTTTTGTATGACTGACGCTAGTTCAATATTCCTTGTCTGGCTTTCTGGAGAATAGAGGAGAGGTGTTTCCTCAAAAACCAGTATGACTCTAAAAACCGGTTTGTCTGTGTGTTTACATACAGAATAGCTGGCCACTCACAGTAAAGTGACCAGTGAAAAAACTTGGTACACCTACATATGTATACGTGTGTGTATTCATATACATACTAGTATTTCAGTATACATATATGGATGTACATCTTTAACTTAATTATATATATAATAGTTGTGAATCAAAGTTTTAGTTGTACAGAAAGTACTATTCGATTTGTTTGAGGCAATCACAAAACACTCAATTGATCTAAAGTTAAAAACATTAGGTCCAGAGTAAACGCAACAGTTATAAAGTGTGATATCAAGAAAACCGAATGAAGGCACCAGCTATACATATAACTACGATATATACAGAAAAGCTTAACAGACCTGGACCATCTTTAATTGAATGAAATCGATATAATTGATAAAATCACAGATAGGTTTCTGAGACCCCTGGAAGTTATATAACAAGTTATATAATGCACAAGTAATACAGGTAATACATGTGTGTACTTTCACGATTGAGCTGGAGCAGTCTTTTGCAGGTTTCATCCTTATCCAAATTCCATCATGGCGACAGATTCAACACTACTTGTAATAATAATTTTGTCTGTAGTCATGTGACCTTTTTCAAAGGAGGAGATCTATTAGTCGAAATTTTGGTGGTTATTTTCGGGTGTGAGAACAAAAGAATCCTTGCAGCTTCAAAAATCAAAGCTCTACACTAGAATTTGTTAACGAAAGATAACTAAATATAATTAAATCGTCATCAATTTAATACATGAGTCGAGGAGATATATATATTCAATTTTCAATCATAATTTCCACTGTGAAACCATAATATTTAGAATTAACCTTATATTCTCTTAGCGGGTGATGGTCAATTCTACTGTCCAAGCATAATTTAGGGGTAGTATCGAGGCCTATTGAAACTTATACTCTGCCACTACCACTAGCTTTCGGTCAACTGCCACTGGCAGGGGGATTAGCAGTAAACTATAACAGTGTCATATTACAGACCTGGAGGGGGGTGATTGTTTCTTTGGGGTGTGAGGGGACATGCCTAGGCAAGTTTCGTAGAGTTTTGGGGTAGTTGATGGTCAACTTCTTTCGGACTTTTGCCTGCGCAAACCGGTGGGGGTGGATTAGGACTCACAAGGAATGGGCGAAGGATTCAAGAACTCCCGCTTTATCTGTTCCCTTGTCGATTCAATTTGGATTGCCTCGGAAACATAACCTTATTATAGCTGTCTGATGATGTCATGGCACTGGGTACACGGAATCGTGTGGCCACTGTCGTCATTGAAATATGTATCACAGCATTACCAATAAAGGACTTTAACATCTGAAACTACTTTCTTATTCTAAATATACTCCGTCACTCCTATGTGGAAAAAGTACATTGAGTGTTTGAATTGAATTGCATCAATGTTTACCGTAAGTATATATATATATATATAAATGAAGTAACAGGAGGCTGGACTGGTGTAAATCCTTGAAAGGTTTATTACACTATGATCATTTCAATGACCGGGTTCCATATGAATCCGGTGATATCATCAGGTATTGGAATATAACAAAGGAATATGTAAAAAGTCATGGGTCCGAAAAACCTCTTTGAGGGCGGCTGGCTGTGAAGCTAGTTGGTCAGCCGCCTTCTCTGTCTCTGGTTTCTCGGACCCACGGTTTTTCGGACCCATGGCTTTTTACATATTCCTTTGTTATATTCCAATACCTGATGATATCACTGGATTCATATGGAACCCGGTCATTGAAATGATCATAGTATAATAAACCTTTCAAGTATTTACACCAGTCCCGCCTCTTGTTACTTCATTTATAATTAACTCCGTATTCGCACCACCAACTACACAAACGAAGATGGGTGAACTGCACTGCGTTGAGTACTCTTCACAATATTACACCAGGATTGACCATACGGAATGACCAGTTCTATCCAGTGGTGAACCAACAAACCTTAAGAAATATATATATATATATATACATATATGTATATATATATGACGGGCTTTCACAGAGTCTCATGTTATATTAACCCACCCCCGGATGTGGGTTGAAGGATTGACCGGAGCTATAGCTAGGGGTCTCATGTTATAATAACCCACCCCTGGGTGTGGGTTGAAGCACTTGGCTATAGCTAGGGGTCTCATGTTATATTAAACCACCCTCGGATGGGAGATGGAAGACTAATTGTGGCTGTAGCCACAGGCCCCACAATATTTAAAGGGATTAAAATTATCATTATCGTTTTTTTTTGCTATAATACGGACAGATTTTCATCCAGGGATCCCGTAGGACCTTCACTTCTCCCAGTGATAAAAAGCGAACTCCTTAGCAATTTAGTTATACATCTACCTACTACCGAATAAATAATGAAGAAGTTTTGAAGAGAGTGCGGATGGAACGTGAGATACTGCTCACTATTAAAAAGAGAAAACTAATGTTCCTAGGACATGCCATCAGGAAAGGTATGCTGGAAGACCTTTCCATTAGTGAAAAATTCCTGGGAAGCATGCCAGAGGTCATCAAAGGAGGTCCTTTTTTGACAATTTCAACATCAAAGCCACAGAAGTAGAGGATCTTGCCCGAGATAGAACAGCGTGGAATGCCATGGTTCGTCAAACACTGATACAGTACCTACTATGTAATTTTTAATAAAATATAAGTGCTTGAGCAATTCCTACCCCAGCTGTCTCTTGCTAAAATCTAACGTATCTCTTTTATTCACAGCTCTACACTAATGGAATAACGATCTATAAAGAAATTTCTCTATATTCCCTTCTGAGAATATTAGAAAACAACTATGTAGTGGTAAGTTCATCCATTTTGTTTTATCGCAATGTCGTATGTTTGGGACACATTCTATATCTCTCATACAATAGTTGTGTGTATATAGATATTATATAGACTTACAGTGTGTATATAGATCTACAGATGATCTATAGATGATATATAGATCTACAGTGCGTATATAGATGTTTCACGAGAAAAAGTAGTGTACATCATGTAGTATGTTCTTGACAAACTATAGTAATTGAATACACACACATATACATTAATAGATGCCCTCTTCTTAGAGACAATTACAAGAGAGCTTTTTAGAGAAGAATAATACACTATACTTAGCTTTTGTTGACCTAGAGAAGGCCTTTCATAGGGTACCCCGATCTGTCAATTGGTGGTCCCTAAGGCAACTGGGTGTAGAGGAATGGCTTGTGTGGACAGTATAAGCTATGTACAGGGGTGCTGTCAGTAAAGTGAGGGTAGGTATGGAGTTTAGTGAGGAATTCCAGATACAAGTCGGTGTACATCAGGGTTCGGTCCTCAGTCCGCTCTTGTTCATTATAGTCCTCCAAGCCATAACAGAGGAGTTTAAGACTGGATGCCCATGGGAACTTCTCTATGCTGATGATCTGGTTCTTATAGCAGAATCAGTAGAGGAGCTAGAGAATAAATTCTGGCTATGGAAACAGCAGTTAGAATCAAGAGGACTGAGAGTGAACCTAGCTAAGACAAAAGTGTTGATAAGTAGAAGAGAGGACAATACTCCGATTCCATCAGGGAAATGGCCATGTTCGATATGTAGAAAAGGAACTGGCATAAATTCTATAAAATGCACACAATGCAGATCTTATGTACACATGAGATGTAGTGGGATAGCAGGCAAACTAACATGTAGGGAAAAATACGTATGCAGTAGATGTACAGGGAAATTTGACAGTAGATGTTGCAGTGATAGACACATTTTTCCAATGCAGGTAGGTGCTATAGAAGTGGTGGATAGCTTCCAGTACTTAGGCGATCAGATTAGCATGGGCGGGGGCTGTTCCGGGGCCATAGTATCTAGAATAAGTACGGGTTGGAAGAAGTTTAGGGAGCTGCTTCCTCTGTTGACAAAGAAGAGTTTCTCCCTGCATACGAAAGACCAGTTATATGAAGCCTAGAAATGAAGCAAGCATGCTCCATTGGATGTGTAATGTCAATGTACGTGAATAACCAAGCATGGATGAGTTGAGAGAGAAACTGTGTCTGAGAGGGATAGAATGTAGTGTGCGAGAGAGGAGACTGAGGTGGTATGGACATGTGATGCGCATGGAGGATGACCGATGGGTGAAGAAGTGCCAGGAAATACCAGTTGAAGGAAGATGCAGTAGAGGAAGACCATGAAAAACATGGGCGGAGGTGGTGAGAGCAGACCTGAGATAGCTGATAATCACGGAGGAGACGACGAAGGACTGTGACAAGTGGAGAGATGCTGTGCTGAATAGGACCCGTCCCACCCTCGCATGCAGGGAAAATCGGAGGTAAAATGATGATGATGATGATGATATATATATATATATGTAGAGAGAGAGAGAGAGTGTTGTAGCTAGTTTGAAGCATTGTTGAATAAGAGATATAAATTAAATAATTTTAAAAGCCATACAATGCATTAGAAAATTAAAGGTGCCAAGATAACGATAGAATTTTACCTTAACAAATTTAATAATCCCAAATATTTTTGGCAGATTTAATTAAAATCTAAATCTGCCATCCAAACAACAACTCATCCCCAACCATCCTTTAAGACCTTCACATGGATATTCCCTTCATAATGGGTTTTTAAACCCCAAAATATTTGGGATTATTAAATTTGTTAAGGTAAAATTCTATCGTTATCTTGGCACCTTTAATTTTCTAATGCATTGTATAGCTTTTAAAATTATTTAATTTATATCTCTTATTCAACAATGCTTCAAACTAACTACAACTCTCTCTCTCTCTCTCTCTCTCTCTCTCTACAATATCTTTTAAATATATATATATCATCATCATCATCATCTTCGTTTAACAAAGATGTGAGGTGTTCAGGATTGCGAGGCAATGTCTCAAGGAGAATTGTGATATTGTTGGGGAGACGTGTGTCCGTAATGACGATGGTATACTTGCCATCACTGATACTGATAAGAAGTTACCTTGGAAGTGTCACTATGAGAGACTACTGAATGAGGAGAATGAATGGAATAAAGATAGTCTGCCCCACATGGATCCAACAGAAGGACCAGCTGCGCAAGTCAATGGTAGTATAGTAAGTAAGGCAATCAGAGATATTAAGACAGGCAAGGCAGCCGGGCCTTCAGGGATAGTTGCTGAAATGTTGAAGGTATCTGGAATGGTGGGACATACTATGGTCACCCGGAAAGTAATACAGGATAGGGTCATACCAAATGACTGGCGTAGCAGCATCATCGTCAACTGTTACAAGGGAAAAGGAGGGGCCCTGGATAAAGGAAACTATAGGGGTACTAAATTAGTTGACCAAGTCATGAAAGTCACAGAAAGAGTTATTACTCAACTAATTAGGGACTGAATTGATCTAGATGAAATGAAGTTTGGGTTTGTGCCAGGTAAAAGTACCACGAATGCTCTTTTCCTTGTACGGCAACTACGGGAGAAGTACGTAGCTGACAGTAAACCACTCTACTTAGCTTTTGTTGACTTGGAGAAGGCCTCTGACAGAGTCCCATGCACCTTAATCTGGTAGGCTCTTAGAAAACTAGGAATAGATGAATGGCTTGTGAGAGCTATACAAGCCATGTATAGAGGAACAGTCAGCATGGTTAGAATTAACAATGAATATAGTGAAGAATTTAGCGTAATAGTAGGAGTTCAAGAGGGCTCCGTCCTTAGGCCCCTCTTGTTTATTATTGTCCTGCAGGCTATAACAGAAGTGTTTAAGACTGGGAACGTCTATATGCAGATGATCTAACGCTCATAGCTGAATCTATGGCTGAACTAGAGAAGAAATTCCAAGCATGGAAGTATGGCCTATAATCAAAAGGCCTTAGAGTCAACTTGTCTAAGACGAAAGTTCTAGTATGTAGAAAGGAGAATAGGGCTCAGGTGCGTTCTGGGAAATGGTTATGCTAAGTGTGTAAGAAAGGAGTTGGTAGAAATTCCATTCTATGCCCCAAATGCAATCTATGGGTACATAAAAGATCTAGTGGGATCACAGGTAAGCTATCTGAGAATGTAGATTTTATATGTGGCTGATGCTCAGGTGCAGTAAGTAGCAAGAACCCACTGGATGATGTCTCCTTTAACTGCCCAGATGGTTCTATAGAAATAGTAGACACTTTCTGTTACCTAGGTGATAAAATCAGCAGTGTAGGAGGGTGTTCTGAAAGTGTAGTAGCCAGAGTTAGAACGGGATGGAAACGGTTCAGAGAGCTAATACCGCTGTTGGCCACAAGGGGCTTTTCTTTAAAAATGAAAGGCAGATTGTATGATGCCTGTATATGAACGGCAATATTACATGGTAGTGAGACTTGGGTGCTGTGTGCAGAAGACTTGCGTAGATTAGAAAGAAACAAAGCTTGCATGCTCCGATGG
>OZ024751.1:1237899-1242899 GCA_964016885.1 Eledone cirrhosa
ATAAATACTACTCTATCTTCAATAGACACACAGTTAAACTATCTTACTCAACAACTACGAATATGGCTCAAAATATTGCAAAAATAAATAGCAGAATTCTTAGTTATATAACCAACAGATAATTAGTGATAATGACAATACTAATAATAATAATACTATAGTTACAGAGAATAACAATAACATTAATTTAAGCACTTACAGTAGAACACCTACAAATATTAACAATGATAATGCGAACAGTTTAGATTATAGAAATAACATGAAATCGAACTGTAACTATAGAAGAAAATCTGAATGCCCTTTGCAAAATAACTGCCTTGATAAGAATTTAGTATATAAATGTACCATTAAAACAAATAATAATATGACTTATAACTACATAGGTGCAACTTCATCGAACTTTAATCTGAGATTTTCCAATCATAAACATTCTTTTTCTAATCCGGATAAGAAATTTCTACTTCTTTATCACAATCAATATGGTCTTTAAAAGAGAAAAATATAAAATACTCAATCTTTTGGTCTAAACTTCGAAACTGTGAAGTTTATCGGAATAATTCCATCTCACCTAACTGCAATCTTTGCAATACCGAGACTCTATTAATAATTGCTAATTATGGTAATTTAATTAATAAAAAAAGTGAATTATTCTCAAATTGCCTCCATAAATCTGCAACAACATTTCAAGCATCATATAAAATTAGGAAAAAACATTGACTGAGTGAGAAAAGATATTGACTCTTATTAATAATTCTTGTAATGCTTCTATTATTGCTTTTATTGCTATTATTGATATTGCGTATAATGTCTCAACCTCACCTTAGGAAATATATACCTGTTCTTTAAAAGAGTATGATAATCTCTTGATTGTTTAAATACCTTTAGTTTCGATTTAGAATCCTCTTATTAAATCCTGTATTTTATAAATTTGAGATCTGTAATATCTTCAGACTTTTAAACGGTTTAATTAATTTAAACGTTTGAATACGTCGTACGAAGATATTGTTTACATTTATCATGTATAAGTTTCGTTTTATCTAAATTGATTAATAATCTGTATTTAACCTGATTTATAGTATTGAATACAGTAAAATTTGGTTGAATCGAAATAATAATACTCTCAAGTGTAATTATAACTAATAATTAATCCTATATATAATTGACAAATATTAATTTAAATAGTATTGTTTATATAAAATGCTTATACAGATGCTAATATCTAAGTAAGTTAAGTTTAATAATTTCATATTTATTAATAAGATTTTAAATTTTAAATTTTATAACTAAATTATTGATTGTATTTGCTAATTTAAATATGCTCCAGATTATCTTTGAAAATATATTATATTATCTTATATCACTTTATACTGTTTTAATTTTGATATAATATAGTAGTATAATTTCTTTCAAATATTATAGAGTAAAAATTTCACGGTATTTAATTGATCGTTTCTACTTAACTTAATATTTAAAAAAAAAGAAAACGGTCACGTATCATATACCTCTAATCTCCTTATGTAATTATTTTATACCATCTATATCTCCCTTTCTTCGTTTTTATCTTCATCTCTCTATCTTTTCCTTTTCTCCTCTATTTAATTCTCTCTCTCATTTGCTTTTTTTCTCTAATACGGATATTTACATATTTAATTATTTAAATATTTAATAGTTATGTGTTTATGTATTTTACTTAACTATATATGTATTTATTTTATTTTTTCTACACATTTTCCTACGTACCCTCTCAATTATATGTAGTTTGTCATGTTACTACTCATGGTATATAAATATTGAGTTTTATCATAACTAATCACGGCCAAGACTGGAATTGAACCATCAGTACAGTTGAGGTATGTCAGACATCAATTTATTTTATCTAATGAGGACGTACTGAGGAAACAGCACAGTACCACTGAAATATATATAATAAAATATATTTGATCACATGAATGTCTATATTTATTAATATTTTGAATTAATATATATATATATATATATATATATATATATATATGAAGGACTAACTCCACCCATTAGCAACCACGCAGCACGTTTATTCTCATATTTACACATATTTTTTCCCCCGCTGTGACCCGTCTATTTCGTTCTTACTGCTTCCTCTTTCTCTGTATCTTTACCCTCTCTAACAGTCACTCTCTCTGTTAGCCTCTTCCTCACCCTTCACTCACTCACTCTCTGTTACTACCTCTCCTCCTCCTCCTTCCCGTTTGACCTGTGCGTAATTCTTTTCTTTCGCACCCCTGGTCAGGCAGGTTCGCTTTTTTTCTCTCTCTCGTCTACGATTTCACAGAACTTACGTTCACCGAATTCACAGACTAGATTCCTTCTTCCTCCCGTTAGACCTGTACGGAATTCCTTCCTTGCTCACATTCCAACCAGGTTTGATGGTCTTTATTCTCTCTCGTTCACGATTTCACCGAACTTATATTCATGGAAATTTGGGACTTGACTCCTTCTTCCTCACTTTTCGTTGCTTCACCATCTTTGTTTGTTTACACTCTCGTGTCCCCTTTATTTACGTGTCCCAACGACTTTTTTTAGCCGTTGCTCGCACCAACCGGAGGTATATGGTCTTTAAAGCGATGAAATACCAATGATGGTTGGAAGATCACTGATGAAGGACTAACTTTATTCAAATATATATATATATATATATCATCATCATTTTACGTCCGCTTTTCCCTGCTTGCAAGGGTGGGACGGGAACTGAATCGGGCTTGATTTCTACAGATGGATGCCCTTCCTAACACCAACCTCATTTACAGTGAGTGCTGGGTGCTTTTTTGCCGTGGCACCTCCACGACCACCTTGCAGTGGAATGATAGGGACCCCAGTTCTACAGCTGAGTAAGCTGGAGCAATGTGAAATAAAGTGTCTTGCTCAAGGACACAACACATCACCCGGTCTGAGAATTGAACTCACAACCTTTCGATTGCAAAGCCTATGCTCTAACCACTAAGACATGTGCCTCCATTATATATGTATATATATATATATATATATATACACACACACACACACACACACACACACACACACACACACACACACACACACACACACACACACACATATATATACACACACATTATTTCTGAAGACAGCATATATATGTGTAGGTATGTATATTTCCTCTGATAGTTTGTAAAATTTTTTCATAGATCTATATGATATACATACCAACACACATATATCCTAGAAAGGATCGTAAAATGATGAATTTTTTAATATAAGGAACTTGTTCTTTGTTTTTATTCATTGTTTTTATTAATTTATATATATATATATATATATATTGTTATACTTTGGGAGGGTCATGTTGCCAATAAGAAACACACGCACCAGTTGCTTTCACTTCAATTTAATTTAATATATATTTATAAATTTACAAATTTATAAATTTCTGGTTGGTTGGTTGGTTCCACAACCAGATAGTTGTTTATATATATATAGTCATAGTTCTTTCGTCACACACTCTGTGACCTCTTCAGTGACTGGGGATTTCTTTCTTCGTTTCTGTGCCTTTCCTTTCTTCTATCCTACGCCATTTTGTTTGTGTGTGGGTTGCGTGCTCAGTTTGCGCATGCCTCTCACCACCACTACAATCTTAACAAACACACAGACACAGAAAACAAGTAATGACAGTAGCACAGAAATCAGAGAAATAAGAGAAAGTAATAGGATTAAAAGGAGTAGGGAGACTAAGGACAAAGAGAATAACCAAGACGAACACACAGACACACAAAATAGGGTAGATAACAACATTGAGCCAGTGGAAAGAGACAGGAGTAATTATGAGAGACATAGAAACAACCATGAAGCTGAGGCTGCTGCTGTTGGTGGAAATAGAAACAACACAACTAACAATAGCGCAAGTACACATAAAGCAGCAGCCTGGAACTCTCCGTTTTATAACCACTCCGATAAATCATTCGACCTACGACGAGTCCACGCCACGACTTTGCCATTTAACAAACGCACGCAGTTGCCGTCGCAGGTCGATGAACAAACAGAAGCACAATTTAGTATAGCTAAATCCGAACTTAGAAATATTATAGAACAGTATAGCAAGAAGCATAATAGAATAGAGGCCCAGCAACTGGGAGAAGAATCTGCAAATGGCTTGCGTAAGCTCATGCAGCGCTCGCGTAATGGAGAGATAGCATGCTTTCCAACAGACAAGTCTGGCAGAATGTCGGTTGACAGCCTGCCAAACTACATCCAGGCAATGCAACCCCACATCACTAACACAAGAGAGGTAACACCACAGGAGCATGAGGACAGAGAAAAAACCCTCAATGCCCATATGGTGATGTGGACAAATATAATGCAGCCCAACAAAAGGACTGCCAACAACTTCCAGGCCTGGAACAATGACGTGCCGGCGTTGTATGGGCTTCGAAAAGACCATAAAACGGGCTGGGACCCTGTCGCGGGACCACCAACACGGCCAGTCTGTGGGGCTAACATTGCTAGTAACTACAGACTGTCCTACTTCCTCTCCCTGATCATACGCCCCATCATTGAGATGTCCCCAGATGTGTGTGACAGCACGGAGGACCTCCTCAGCAGAATCGGCGCGGGTAACCGATCTGGGGACCTAACAAACTGCATAATAGGCAGTATGGATGTTGTGTCCCTGTATCCATCTATTGACGTGGATTTTGCTGTGGAGAAATGCGTCGAAATGATCAGCGAGAGCAAGGTTGAGTTCCGTGGGATTGATACCAGTGAGCTGGGACTTCTACTTAAGCTTACCCATAGTAATAGTTACCTAGACACTTATGACCTTAGCAACCTGTGCCCTACAAGACCAGCAAGAGGCAGACCACCTACCATTACCTCAATGGCCAAGAAAACCCACACAGATAGATGGAACGGGTGGACCAGAGCCATACGGACACCCGAAAACCACGATGAACTGAAGAAAATGATTGCACATGCGGTAGGGGCCAGCATAAAATTAACCCTTAAGGAAC
>OZ024751.1:1247899-1295399 GCA_964016885.1 Eledone cirrhosa
GAGATTGACGAATATAAGGTCCAAGAGGCAATTAAGGAAATGAAAAATGATAAGGCTGCTGGACCATCGGGGATAGTTGCTGAGATGCTGAAGGCATCAGGGGACGTAGGCACTAAACTGGTTGCACGCATCATCAATCAGGCTATATATGGTGGTGTCATACACTAGCGCAGCAGTATTCTCATAAATTGCTACAAAGGTAAAGGGGATGCTCTGGAGAGGAGCAATAGGGGTATGAAACTGATGGATCAGATTATGAAAGTAGCAGAAAGGATATTAGCACAACTAATTAGAGAAAGGGTCAAACTAGATGAGATGCAGTTTGGTTTTGTGCCTGGGAAGAGTACAACATATGCCCTCTTCTTGGTGAGACAATTACAAGAGAGGTTCTTAGAGAAAAATAAGCCACTATACTTAGCCTTTGTTGACCTAGGACCCCGATCTGTCATCTGGTGGTCCCTAAGGAAACTAGTTTTTGAGGAATGGCTTGTGAGGACAGTGCAAACTTTGTACATAGGTACTGTCAGTAAAGTGAGGGTAGGAATTCCAGATACAAATAGGATTACATCAAGGTTCGGTCCTCAGCCTGCTCTTGTTCAGTATAGTCCTCCAAGCCATAACAGAGGAGTTTAAGACTGGCTGTCCATGGGAACTTCTCTATGCTAACTTCTCTATGCTAACTTCTCTATGCTGACGATAGCAGAATCAGTAGAGGAGCTAGAGAATAAATTCTGGCTATGGAAACAGCAGTTGGAAGCAAGAGGACTGTGAGTGAACCTAGCTAAGACAAAAGTGTTGATGAGTAGAAAAGAGGACAAAACTCTGATTCCGCCCGGGAAATGGCCATGTTCGATATGCAGAAAAGGAACTGGCATAAATTCTATAAAATGCACACAATGCAGGTCCTGGGTACACAAGAGATATAGCGGGATAGCAGGCAAACTAACAGGTAGGGAGAAATACATAAGCAGTAGATGTACAGGGAAATTAGACAGTAGAAGTCGCATTTATAGACACATTTTTCAAATGTAGGCGGGTGGTATAGAAGTGGTGGATAGCTTCCGGTACCTAGGTGATCAGATTAGCATGGGAGGGGGTGTTCCGAGGCCATAGTATCTAGAATAAGGACGGGTTGGAAGAAGTTTAGGGAGCTGCTTCCTCTGCTGACAAAAAAGGGTTTCTCTTTGCGTACGAAAGGCCGGTTATATGATGCCTGTGTGAGGAGCGCGATGCTGCATGGTAGTGAGACATGGGCAGCAACTGCAGAGGATATGCAACGGCTGGAGAGAAATGACGCAAGCATGCTCCATTGGATGTGCAATGTCAATCTGTGTGAACGACCCAGCATGAATGTGTTGAGAAAGAAACTGTCTGAGAGGGATAGAATGTAGTGTGCAAAAGAGGAGACTGAGGTGCTATGGACATGTGATGCGCATGGAGGATGACCGATGGGGGAAGAAGTGCCAGGAAATATCAGTTGAAGGAAGACGTGGTAGAGGTAGACCACGAAAAACATGGGACCAGGTGGTGAGAACAGACCTCAGATCACTGAAGCTCACGATGGAGATGACGAAGGAGCGTGACAAGTGGAGAGATGCTGTGCTAAATAAGACCAGTCCCACCCTTTCTGTTGTTAAAGGGGTGTTAGGCGCCGGTTATCCATCTCCGTAGCGCTTTTATAATATCTGTCTGTATGCCTGACTGTCTGCATTACGAGATTCTGACGAACATTGATGACGTATTATGTTCGCTATTTTCCGTTCATTGCCAGGGAACGTCTTCACGAACCAAAGTATCGTCTTCCTGTTTTTCTTCGGTTGCAACGTTTTCCGAAATATTTAATTCTGCGTTCACAGATTGATGTTTTTAGTTTCAGAGGATCCCGTTAAGGGTGAAAGCAACGATTCTTTGCTTAAACTTTAATCTGTTATTTTAATCTATATATGTATATATATAAAACTGAAGAAGAATGTATGTATGTATGTATGTATGTATGTATGTATGTATGTATGTATGTATGTATGTATGTATGTATGTATGTATGTATGTGTGTATATATGTGTGTGTGTGTGTCTGCGACTTTGAATTTCTAAAACTCGAGAAGTACCCAACCGACCTTTTTCAAGCCTTACTTATGTTTCGGGGAGTGTTATGCACATAAAAAATTCAACTCTTTGATCCCCTAGGGCCCGCATTAGATGAAAAACTGCATTTTTTCCAGCTTTTTAGGGTTATTTTGAGGCGTTACGTCAAACCAATTTCCTTGAAATTGTAACTATGTATTAGTCAGTCTCTTCATACTGTGAGCAAAGAAAATCCAACTTTTTTATGGCCTAGGGCCCGCATTAGATGAAAAACTTCATTTTTTTCAGCTTTTTAAAGGCTTTTTTCAAGCGTTATGTCTAGCGGATTTTCCCGAAATTTCAAGGCATATTATGCACATAAAAAAAATTCATTTTCTTGATCCCCTAGGGTCCGCATTAGGTGAAAACCTGCCTTTTTCCTGCTTCATCGAGGAAAATCTTAGATTATCCAGCCATCAGAGTATTCGATTTATTTTCTTTACATATTGTCCAGGCATGCAGTTTTTCCCCGATTAGGTCTGTTGGTGGCCCGCGTTCCAAAATACCTTATCCCGTGCAACGCCGGGTACCACTGCTAGTATATATATATAATATAGAAATGGCTTCAACAGGACTAGAACTGTTTAATTCGGGAGAAATCATCAGGGCTTCCTGATGATTTCTCCCGAATGAAACAGTTCTAGTCCTGTAGAAGCCATTTCTATAGTAAATATTTATACTCTGCCATGTATTGAGTACCTTACTTACTGTGGTTACCCCCAATCGGACCCGAGATAAACTTATATATATATATATAAAGACTTATATATGTATATATAAAGACTGCTTTTACGAGCAACTTTTACAAACAGCCGCAATGACAGAGGACTGAGACAACGTTATGCTAGCAGGGGACTTCAATGGTCATGTTGGACAGCTCCAGGATGGTTACACTGGGGTACATGGTGAGCACGGTTACGGCTCAAGAAATGAGGAGACTGCGATGGTATGGACATGTGATGTGCATGGAGGATGACCAATGGGTGAAGAAGTGCCAGGAAATGCCAGTTGAAGGAAGACATAGTAGAGGTAGACCACAAAAAACATGGGCGGAGGTGGTGAGAGCAGACCTCAGATTGCTGAAGCTCACAGTGGAGATGACGAAGGACTGTGGCAAGTGGAGAGATACTGTACTGAATAAGACCCATCCCTCCCTTGCAAGCATGGAAAAACAGACGTAAAATGATGATGATGATGATGATATATATATATATCCTGTTAAGAATCATCCTGCTGAGGGTCTTTGCCACAAGTGACGTCAGTGAGATCCCCCTGTAGTTTGTTGGTGTTAGAGAGATCTCCCTTCTTTGGCACTGGGATGATGTTACTGATCCTCCACTGATTCGGAGCAACTCCTTTCTCCAGTGCCTGGTTACAGAACTCCAGGATGGTATCATCAAAATCACACCTCTTCATCACCTTTGATGCCACTCCATCTTCTCCAAGAGCCTTGCCCTCCTTGATCTTCTTCTTGGCTCTCTGAAGATCTTCAGAGAGGGAAGATCAACCACCAGTCAAATCCTGATGCTGAGCGGATATTAGAGGGAACTAGAGCAAAGTGCCTTCCTGCAGTCATGGTTTTTATTGACTTTAGGAAGGTCTTTGATACTGTTGACCGTCACTGCCTGATGAAGATCTTACAGGCTTATGGAATGTCCAAGAAGATAGTGGACCTGATATCACTTCTCTACACCAACAAAGCCAAAGCCCAAGTCATTACACCTGATGTGTAAGTTGTACAGTTAACTTCTCTTCATGATATGAAACTCTTAAATCAGTATTTAAATTTTACCATTTTTGGGACCCATTAATTTTGATAACAATAACTGATTGATGACATGCGACACGATTATAATAAGCAGCTTTCACTGTATTTATACTTCTGCATTCCGTCTTATTGTTTTACCCGTTCTAGCCCACAAGCTGTGGGGATGTTGGGATTCTGCCATCTATCCTAATTCTACCATTAAAACTATTTTTATTCTGTTATTGTAGATATACAAGGCCCTAGAACAAGATACAACAGCGCGAAAACTTTGCCTTCACGAGAAATTCTCTAATATCTTCCACTGACCAGTACCGAGCTGTACACCTTCCTGTATACTGTAAAATATGGCCTTATTATTATTATCATTTCATTTATCTTGCTTTATGTTCATACGAGTTATCACCAAGTCACAACCAGTGACCCCAAGGGACAACAAGATCCACCATGTTAAAAAAACACACACACACACATTCACATGTATCTTTAGGTGTTTACAGTTGTGATATACTTATATTGACAGAGCTTTCCTTAGTATATGGGCAGTTCCCATTAGTACTATCTTTTGTATATCTTCTATACACGGATTTAAGATAAGAAATCATAATAATAATAATAATAATAATAATAATAATAATAATAATTGATCCAACTTTAGGCACAAGGCCAGCAATTACCCAGTGCATTACTGGTACTTTATTTTATCGACCCCGTAAGGATGAAATGCAAAGTCAATCTCGGCGGGATTTGAACTCAGATCGTAAATGGACGTAACTATGCTGGAAAGCATGGCGTCCGACCCTCTACCGATACTGCCAATTCACCGCCTAATAATAATAATAATAATAATTGTTTCTACTTTAGGCACAAGGCCAGCAATCACCCAGTGCATTACTGGTACTTTATTTTATCGACCCCGTAAGGATGAAAGGCAAAGTCAACCTCGGCGGGATAATAATAATAATAATAATAATAATACCAAATGGGGTCTAATGATTACTTATCTTAAATCCCAAGAAACCCGCGTATAGAAGAAATACAAAAGATAGTACTAATGGGAACTGCCCATATACTAAGGAAAGCTCTGTCAATATAAGTATATCACAACTGTAAACACCTAAAGATACATGTGAATGTGTGTGTGTGTGTGTTTTTTTGAACATGGTGGACCTTGTTGTCCCTTGAGGTCACTGGTTGTGACTTAGTGATAACTCGTATGAACTTATTATTAGGGCGGTGAATTGGCAGTACCGCTGGAGGGTTGGACGCCATGCTTTCTAGCATAGTTACATCCCTTTACGGTCCGAGTTCAAATCCCATCGAGGTTAACTTTGCCTTTCATCCTTACGCGGTCGATAAAATAAAATACCAGTAATACACTGGGTAATTGCTGGCCTTGTGCCATAAGTAGAAACAATTATTATTATTATTATTATTGGCGACCTACGTAGGAAATCTTATTATCGTGAGCTCCACAAAGGTTTGTTATTTTCAGTTGTTTCAAATTGCCAGTTATGGAAAATATTTGTTGTTAAGTGTTTATAAGTTCACATATATTGCTTTCTGAAAAGGACACTCAATAAAATTGGGGCCTTGAGCCCAAAATTTAAACTTTTATAATTATCAAACAAAAACTTTCTTTGAAAATAAAACATGGACGGCTCTCAGCCACACAAAGCTGACAGCCTTCCTAACAGACTAACATCACCCACCATCACCACCACCATTGTAAACATTACTATGGTTGCCAACACTAAAAATATAAGCAGTGGCAATAATTTAAATTTGTCACATGCAGACATTCATTTCCTGTCGTTACCAATAACTGCAAGTGTTAAATCCGCCACCCCCACCACCACAATGTCAAAAAGAACAACCAACACCACTGATACCACCACAGCGACAATAGAAACAAAAATAAATTATTATCTCGTGACATCGAAATAGATTCACCCAGAATTGACTCTTCCACGCCGAACACCACTGACACCACCACCACCACCACCACCACCACCACCACCACCACCACCACCACCACCACCACCACCACCACCACCACCACAACTGAAACTAAAAATAACAATAACAAAAATAACAATAACAACATCAACACCAGCGCAAAACAAAATGTGTCGTTTGCCAAAGCAGCCAAGAAAAGCGAAACAATCGAGGTAAACCAGGATGAATTGAATGAAGCCAAGCGAATGGTAAAAAAAGATGAGTACAGGTTCAGCCTCACCTACACCCCCATCTAATAAAATGGAGCATCGGCGCCTATGCACCGTGTCATATCGGTCGATAAACGCAAAATCACGCTGAGTGGAACGGGCATCCGAGTCCCAGATACAAAAAGCTTTGGGACATGTGTGGGCAAAAAAAACCCACATCAGACGTGGGCAGAAATATGGAACCGTGGACGTGTTCTTTGGAACCCCACATGAAGCCAGAGAGCACTCCATGGCCCCATTAAGAAGTGACGAGTTCACACTCATCCCAAGCTATTGTAGTCAGAGACTCGTGAAGATCAAGGTGACCCACTTTCCGCCTGCCATCGAAATTCCCTGGCTAATGGCTGCCTTCCTCGCCGACATCGAGGCCAACATTAAAATAATTCAGGTAACAAAAGTAAAGCAGGAGAACTGGTCCGGATCTGGGATGGAGCTCCTGATCCAAGCGGACCAAAAAAAACATTGAGGAAATTCCAGAGGTAATAGACCTTAATGACGGCAGCCACCTCACCGTAATCGTTGAGGGTAGAAGGCTTAGGTGTGTCGTTTGTGGCGAAGGAACCCACCTAAAGGCTTTCTGCCCTCAGGCTAAAAAGTTGAGGCCTCCTTTCTTACCCACCACAGTGACTCAACCATCAACACCAGCAGCAGAAATTGCAGCAAAAACTGTATCAGCAACAACAGAAACAACGGTAGCAGCAACAACCCCAGCATCTGTAGCAGCAACAGTAGCAAAACCAACACCACCACTACCCACCGCGCCAGAGTTAGAACCAGCGCTTCCACCATCCACCACGCCACAACCCAAACCAACGCCTGAGGAGGATTTTCCACGCCCCGACCTCTCGCAACTGGAGACAGATTGTGACGACGAGGAGGAGTGGGAAACTGTATCTGGAAAAAAGAAAAAAAAAGAACCCCAAAAAGAAAAAAGTCCCCTTCCTTCGCCCTCCAAAAACAAAATGCAGGGTGAAGCAAACAAACAAGCAAACAAAAAAGTTAAGACAGCTATGCAACCACCCACACCAGCATCACCATAAACACCAACGCCATCACCATCATTAACCCCAACACCACCATCACCAACACCACAAAAGTCACCCAAAAGCGAAACAGAAACAAACCCACAACAAACGCAAACATAACAAAGCAACCAAAACGATACACAGCATTAAATTTGAACAACAACCAATTATTACACTACATCCAACACAACACCAGCATCACAGAAAAAGATTATACAACACCCAAAAATTCACACCACTTCCACACATTCAAATCACTTGCATCTGACAGAAAAGGTACACGACATTAAAATTAAAATTCCCCAAGGATATCGGGGACTTCCGACAAACACTCTCCAGGAGGATTTATAAAGACATCCTTCCGGAGGAGGCCAGAAGCAGTGAGAAGGGCGGAAAAACCATCCTTCCTCCATGAGAAGTGAGGTAAGCGGTCTTTCCCATCTTTTCCGACTCCTTTTCAACATGACTTCACTCAGAATAGGCAGCATAAATGCGCGTGGCCTTAATAAGAAACCATTATTATTGGCAGTATCGGTAGAGGGTCGGACATGTCCAGCATAGTTACGTCCCTTTACGATCTGAGTTCAAATCCCGCCGAGGTTAATTTTGCCTTTCATCCTTACGGGGTTGATAAAATAAAGTACCAGTAACGCACTGGGGTCGATTTAATTGACTTTCCCCTCCTCCCAAAATTGTTGGACTTGTGTCTAAATCAGAAACAATTATTATTATTATCATTCTAAATGTTAACATTGTTAAAAGATTGTTTTTTCCCATTTTCTCAATTTTTAATAAAATTAATAACCAAAATGTTCACTGATGTTTGTAATTTCTTAGATTGGCCGGTGAGGGGGAGGTAGAGGGAGTTCCAGAGGAGTGACATTCTAGGGAAGAAGGATGTACTTGTTTGTGTGAGTGTGTTTGTACAGGTGTTTATGTGTGTGAGAGTGTTTATGTGTGTTTATGTATGTATGTGTGTGTGTGTGTGTATGCTTGTTTGTTTATTTGTATATGTGTGTATGTACTAGTGAGAATATGTGTCTTGGGTAGTGGGAGTAGGATAAATCAAATAGAGTAGGTTACGGCTGAATGCAGATGGCAGGAGATGAGCAAGAGACGAAGAGCAGAGGCTGGGGTAGTAGCGATAGAGAGAGAGAGAGAGAGAGAGAGAGAGAGAGAGAGAGAGAGAACACGTCAGCGGGCCAGAGGATGGCGTGTGATGGTCAGCAACACTTCCACACTCCTACCGCACTTCCACACACCCCACCTACCACACTTCCACACACTTACCACACTTCCACACACCTACCTACCACGCTTCCACATTCCTACCACACTTCCACACACCCTACCTACAACACTTCCACACAGCTACCACACTTCCACACAGCTATCACACTTCCACACACCTACCACACACCTACCACACTTCCATACACATACCACATTTCCACACACCTACCACACACATACCACGCTTCCACACACCCCACCTACCAGACACCCACCTACGACACTTCCACACATCTAGCATACTTCCACACACTCCCCCAACTACCAGACTTCCACACACTTACCACACTTCCACACACGTACAACATTTCCACCCACCTACGACACTTCCACACACCTACCACACTTCAACACACCTACGACACTTCCACACTCCTACCACAGTTCCACACAGCTAACACACTGTTGCACACCCACCTACAATACTTCCACATACCCCAGCTACCACACTTCCACACTCCTACCACACTTCCACACACCTACCACACTTCCACACACCCTACCTACCACACTTCCACACACATACCACCCTTCCCCACTCCTACCACACTTCCACACACCTACCTACCACACTTCCACATTCCTACCGCACTTCCACACATCCTACCTACAACACTGCCACACATATACCACACTTCCACACACCTACCACACTTCCACACACCTACCACACTTCCACAAACCTACCACATTTCCACACATATACCAAATTTCCACACACCTACCACACACCTGCCACACACCTACCACACATCCAAACACCCACCTTCCACACTTCCACACACCTACCACACTTCAACACACCTATCACGCTCCGCCCCACCTACCACACTTCCACCCCCTACCAGACTTCCACACCGCTATCACACTTCCACACACTTACCACAGTACGACCCACCCACCTACCACACTTCCACACACCTACCAGACTTCCACATACCCCAGCTACCACACTTCCACACTCCTACCACACTTCAACACACCTACCACACTTCCACACACCCTACCTACCACACTTCCACACACACACCACCCTTCCCCACTCCTACCACACTTCCACACACCTACCTACCACACTTCCACATTCCTACCGCACTTCCACATACCCTACCTACAACACTGCCACACATATACCACACTTCCACACACCTACCACACTTCCACACACCTACCACACACCTACCACACTTCCACACATATACCACATTTCCACACACCTACCACACACCTACCACACACCTACCACACATCCAAACACCCACCTTCCACACTTCCACACACCTACCACACTTCAACACACCTATCACGCTCCGCCCCACCTACCACACTTCCACCCCCTACCAGACTTCCACACCGATATCACACTTCCACACACCTACCACAGTACGACCCACCCACCTACCACACTTCCACACTTCCACACACCCCACCTACCACACTTTCACACTCCTACCACAGTTCCACACACCCACCTACCACACTCCCTAACACCTACCAAACTTCCACACTTCCACACACATACCACACCCCATACACCTACCACCCTTCCACACTCCTACCACACTTCCACATACCTACCTACCACACTTCCACACACCTAACACACACCTACCACAATTCCACACACCCCACCTACAAAACTTCCACACTCCTACCACAGTTCCATACACCCGCCTACCACACTTCCTCACACCTACCATACTTCCACACTCCTACTACACTTCCTCACACCTACCTACCACACCCCACACACCTACCGCACTTCCACACTCCTACCACACTTCCACATACCTACCTACCACACTTCCACACTTCCACACTCCTACCACATTCCACACAACGACTACAGTTCCACACAGCTAACACACTTTCGCACACCCACCTACATCACTTCCACATACCCCACCTATCACACTTCCACACCCCTACCACACTTCCACACATCTACCACACTTCCACACACCCTACCTACCACACTTCTACACACCTACCACACTTCCCTACTCCTACCACACGTCCACACACCTACCTACCACATTTCCACATTCCTACAACACTTCCACACATATACCACACTTCCACACACTCACCTACGACACTTCCACACATCTACCATACTTCCACACATCCCAACTACCAGACTTCCAACACTTACCACACTTCCACACACCTACAACATTTCCACCCACCAACCATACTTCCACACACATACCACACTTCCACACGCCTACCACACTTCAACACATCTACCACAGTTCCACACACCTACTACAGTTCCACACTCCTACCACACTTCCACACAATACCTACCACACTTCCACACACCTACCACACATCCACACACCTACCACAATTCCACACACATATCACATTCCCACACACCTACCACACATCTACCACACTTCCACACAGCCCACCTACCACACACCCACCTACGACACTTCCACACATCTATCATACTTCCACACATCCCAACTACCAGACTTCCAACACTTACCACACTTCCATACACCTACAACATTTCCACCCACCAACCATACTTCCACACACATACCACACTTCCACACGCCTACCACACTTCAACACATCTACCACAGTTCCACACACCTACTACAGTTCCACACTCCTACCACACTTCCACACAATACCTACCACACTTCCACACACCTACCACACATCCGCACACCTACCACAATTCCACACGCCTACCCAATTTCTACACACGCCACCTACCACACTTCCACATACCCCACCTACCACACTTCCACACTCCTACCACACTTCCACACACACCTACCACACTTCCACACACCATACCTACCCCACTTCCACACACCCTACCTAGCACACTTTCACACACTTACCACACTTCCACACACCTACCACACTTCCAAACACCTACCACACTCCAACACACCTACCGCGCTTCCACCCATCCACCTACAACACTTCCACACACCTACCACAGACCCACACATCCACATACCATACTTCCCCACACCTACCACACTTCCACACACATACCACACTTCCACACACCTACCACACTTCTACACACCCCACCTACCACACTTCCACACATCTACCACACTTTCACACACTCACCTACAAAACTTCCACACACCCATCTACCACACTTCCACACACCCACCTACCAGACTTGCACCCACTTACCACACTTCCACACTCCTACCAAACTTCCATGCACCCCGTCTACCAAACTTCCACGCACCCCACCTACCTCACTTCCACACACCCCACCTACCACACTTCCACACACCTACCACACTTCTACCCCCCTCTACCCCACCTACCCCACCTCCACCTACCACACTTACACACACCCCGCCTACCACACTTACACACACCCTACCTAGCACACTTTCACACACTTACCACACTTCCGCACACCTACCACACTTCCACACACCTACCACACTTCCAAACACCTACCACACTCCAACACACCTACCACGCTTCCACCCATCCACCTACAACACTTCCACACACCTACCACAGACCCACACATCCACATACCATACTTCCCCACACCTACCACACTTCCACACACATACCACACTTCCACACACCTACCACACTTCTACACACCCCACCTACCACACTTCCACACATCTACCACACTTTCACACACTCACCTACAACACTTCCACACACCCATCTACCACACTTCCACACACCCACCTACCAGACTTGCACCACTTACCACACTTCCACACTCCTACCAAACTTCCATGCACCCCGGCTACCAAACTTCCACGCACCCCACCTACCTCACTTCCACACACCCCACCTACCACACTTCCACACACCTATCACACTTCCACACACCTACCAAACTTTCACACAGCTACCACATTCCCACACACCCATCTACCACACTTCCACACACCTACCACACTTCCACACTCCTACTATACTTGCACACACTTACCACAGTCCCACACACCCACCAACCACACTTGAACCCACTTACCACACTTCCGCACTCCTACCAAACTTCCACGCATCCCACCTACCACACTTCCACACACCCACCTACCACACTTCCACACACCCACCTACCACACTTCCACACACCTACCACACTTCTACCCCCCTCTACCCCACCTACCCCACCTCCACCTACCACACTTACACACACCCCGCCTACCACACTTCCACCCACCTACCACACTTCCACACACCTGCCGCACTTCCTCACACTTACCATAACCCCCCTCCCCCCACCCCAACACTTCCATCCACCCCCACCCACCACACTCCACACACCTACCAAACTTCTACACACCTACCACACTTCTACGCACCTACCACACTTCCACACTCCTACCACACTTCTACACACCCCACCTACCACGCTTCCATACACCCCACCTACCTCACTTCCACACATCCCACCTATCACACTTCCGCACACCTACCATACTTCCACACACCACCTACAAACCTTCTACACACCTACCACACTTCCACATTCCTACCGCACTTCCACACACCTACCACACTTCCACACACCTACCACACTTCCACACATCTACCTCACTTCTACACACCTACCTCACTTCTACACACCTACCACACTTCTACACACCTACCACACTTCCACACACTTACCACACTTCCACACACCTATCACACTTCCACACACCTACCACACTTCCACACACCTACCACACTTCTACACACCCCACCAACCACGCTTCCACACACCCTACCTACCTCACTTCTACACACCCCACCTACCACACTTTCACACACCTAGCACACTTCCACACCCCACCTACCAAACTTCCACACACACACCTACCACACTTCCACACTCCTACCACACTTCCACACACCTACCACACTTCCACACACATACCACTCTTCCACACACCTACCACGCTTCCACACGCCTACCACACTTCCACACACCTACCTCACTTCTACACACCTACCACACTTCCACACACCTACCACACTTCCACACACATACCACACTTCCACACTCCTACCACACTTCCACACACCTACCACACTTCCACACACATACCACTCTTCCACACACCTACCACGCTTCCACACGCCTACCACACTTCCACACACCTACCACACTTCCATACACCTATCACACTTCCACACTTCCACACACCTACCACACTTCCACACACCTACCACACTTCTACACACCCCACCAACCGCGCTTCCACACACCTCACCTCTCTCACTTCGACACACCCCACCTAGCAAACTTCCACACACCTACCAAACTTCCACACTCCTACCACACTTCCTCACACCTACCACACTTCCACACACCTACCACGCTTCCACACACCTACCACACTTCCACACACCTACCTCACTTCTACACACCTACCACACTTCTACACACCTACCACACTTCCACACACCTACCACGCTTCCACACATCTACCACACTTCCACACACCTACCTCACTTCTACACACCCCGCCTACCACACATCTGCCATACCTCGATATGTCTCCCACAAATTTCCCACACCTCAACACGTCTCCCACTCTACCCACACCTCCCACACATCTCCCACACCTCTCCCACACCACACATATCTCTCACCCCCCACACACACCTTCCATATTTCCCCACACCTCCCATACGTCTCCCACACGTCTCCCATACGTTTTTCTGACTCCTTTATGTATCTGACTTCGAAAATAATCTCCAAACCAACATTTAACAAACCCCGAACATTAATTCTATTTCCAAGAATTTTCTTTAGATCATTAGAAAATTACCGGTTAAAATTACTGGTTAAAAAAACAGCAATTATTGTTACCTCTTTCATGTAGGAGAACGTAATTCTTTAAAATAACAACTTGTCATTCTCCACCTATTGGTGGTGAAGGTAGGAAGTTTGATAACAACCTATAATTGCTTAAACTTCAACTGTTTGTTGATGCAAACTATTTAACAAAATATTAAATCGATTGCATATTTTTTAATAAAAAGGCACACCACACCGCCTATAGAGATTCTTCGATTCCATTGTAAAACTGTTGCTGTAATACCACAATCCTTGAATTGCAACAACAAAAAGAAAAAAAATTATTTCGTAGTTAAAAGAAAAAGAAGAAAAAAACCAACAAGAATTATCAGAAGAGACAAAATTGTGATGTATATTTCATTTTATTTTATTATAGTTTAGTTTTATTTCATGTTTTGTTTTTTGTTTTCTACATATTGAATTTCAAAATCATTACCAACTTAAAGAAGAAAGAAAAAAAAGAAAATCTCGTGAGTAAAACTGTACAAATGATTGGTTGACCTAAGATCGATATTTTAAACAGTTACTTCATAGATTGACCTGGTAAACATTATAGCGAATATTTAAAAACTAATTTAATTCGTGTGGCCGACTATGTAATATAACAGTTAACGCTTGAAACGTTCCCTGGTTTTACAACACAAAACTGCTTATTTTCAAATTATAATTTTTATGTAAGAAGTTTTGTTAAGCAATGTTCAAACACTGTTTAACACCAGTGAAGCTACAATAAATTATGGCTTGATGAAACTCTGGGTTTAGTACAGGTTTTAACTACAATAATCTGTGGCTTGATGAAACTCTGGGTTTAGTACAGGTTTTAACTACAATAATCTGTGGCTTGATGAAACTCTGGGTTTAGTACAGGTTTTAACTACAATAATCTGTGGTATTACAGCAACAGTTTTACAATGGAATCGAAGAATCTCTATAGGCGGTGTGGTGTGCCTTTTTATTAAAAAATATGCAATCGATTTAATATTTTGTTAAATAGTTTGCATCAACAAACAGTTGAAGTTTAAGTAATTATAGGTTGTTATCAAACTTCCTACCTTCACCACCAATACGAGGAGAATGACAAAACATCGGTTGTTATTTTAAAGAATTACGTTTGCATCGATTTTCCATTGCTGGTAGCAACTCCTGACAGAAGCGGCAACATGAAATATAGTATTTTGGTCAAGAATCCCGATGTAATAATCACCCGATGTAATAATCAAACCCATATAACAAATCAAATTTCTTTAATACCCTTGGAAAGAGAGATCGCCATTACGGGCATTCAGGTTACAAGGACTAACAGACTGTTGAGAGTTAGAGGTGTGTTTTCACTGATTATTTAAGATGGCACTGACTGACTGAGGTCTGCTGAGAGCCAGAGGTGTGTTTTCTTTGCTCAGCTAAAGTGACACTGACTAACAGACTGCTGAGGCCCATTGGTCTGTTTCACTGCTAAACTAAGGTGACACTGATTGACTGTTGACTTCTGAGAGTCAGAGGTGTGTTTTCCCTGCTCAGCTAAGGTGACTAATAGACTGCTGAGGTTCAGAAGTGCCTGCCATTTTCCTTTTAACCTTTGTGCTGAGGCAATAACTTCAATCTTTTTGCGACATTTTCCAGCTGTTTTGTTTTTTTCATTCAGCCCAGTGGCACACTGGACATTGTCCAAATACTCAAATGGCCAGTCCGCTTCTGATTCCCACTGAAAAAAAATCCCAAGCCATCACTCGCAATCAAGAATGACTTAGCCATATTTTTAGGTGCCCATGTAGTTACGAGCAGACACTGACACTCTTGACCTTCTCACATTTGACCTTCTCACATTTGACCTTCTCACATTTGACCTTCTCACCGTTGACCTTCTCACCGCTGACCTTCTCACCTTTAACCTACTTACTTTTGACCTTCTCATCTTTGACCCAATGAAAACACCATGACGTGGCAACTAAACAGAGAGAACTACAACAGCATTGGGATGGTATTTCTTTATTGACTAATCCCTGTAAAAAAGGGTGAAAGACAAAGTAGACCTCAATGGGATTCGAGCTCAGAGCAGAGAGACTCAGAAAAAATATCGCAACACATTCTATCGGACGCTCTAACGACTCTGCGATATAGACCCACCGGTGATGATGATGATGGTCGTGAGGATATTGATGATGATAACGAAGGTAATGGTGATGATGGTTTAATGATAACATCATTATCATCATCACCATCATCATAATCATCATCATCATCACCATTATTATGCCATTCTGAGTTCAAATCCAGCCGAGGTTAACTTTGCCTTTCATCCTTACAGGGTCGATAAAATAAAGTACCAGTAATACACTGGGTAATTGCTGGCCTTGTGCCAAAAGTAGAAACAATTATTATAATTAGTTGTAGTTATAGTGAAGTGAGTGCTAAATTCTACCATTGAGATGAGAAAAAAAAAGAAAGGTAGAGAGAGAAATGGAGATGAAAGATAGGGAGAGAATGAGTGAGAGAGAGAGAAGAGAGAGAAGAGAGAGGGATAGATAGATAGATAGATAGATAGATAGATATACAGAGAGAGAGAGAGATAGAGAGAGATAGATAGATAGATAGAGAGCGAGAGAGAGCGAGAGAGAGAGAGAGGGAGATAGATAGATAGATAGATAGAGATAGAGAGAGAGAGAGAGAAGATGATTGGAGTGAATCAATGGAGTAACTATGGTGGAAAGTATGTGGTAGGAAGTTCAGTGGAGAGAATCTACCAATTACTTCAAATTATTTCACCAAGCAAGAGCCAGCGTGGAAAACAGTTTCATTAATGATTCCTGATATTACGCTAAAATGGCTCCTAGTTAAGTATTATTAACATGTTAACACACTTTCACTCATTCACTCTTTCGTTCTTTCTTTCTTTCTTTCTTTCTTTCTTTCTTTCATTCATTCTTTCACAATTTTCCTGTCAGTCTGTCTGTTTAATAATCTAATTACCAAACCTATCTATCTATCTATCTATCTATCTATCTATCTATCTATCTATCTATCTATCTATCTATCTATCTATCTCTGGGATGGACACACGCGTATAACTTGCTGAGTCTGAGTAAGTTCTGTTTAAATTTCTATAGAAATTCTTGTCTGATAACTTTAATTTTTGTACCATTTTGTAGAGGGACTGCCAGGTCAAACTTTGATCTGGTCAGTCTCTCAAAATATTCTACGCCTTTAGGCGAAATAGTTAAAAAAAAAGTTTTTTCTTGTTGAAAAGTCAATATTTTTTTAAATGGCCGAAGCTTCTTCACCAAAATTCGAAGGAGGAAAGGGGAAGATGAACTTATAGCTTCCCCCTGCCACTGTCACAGTAGCAGAGGTCAAGAAGATAGGTCAGCCAGAGGAAGAATTCTCTCCACCTGTTAACCGACAACTTGACGTTGCCATGGCAACAACCCAAAGAACCAGCAGCAACAGCAACAACAACAACAATGCGACGGACGAAAGCAACACCAATAACAATAACAATAACAACAACAAGACCAATAACGGTGACAACAACAACAATGATAACAACAACACCACCAACGACAACAACAACACAAACAAACAAAATTTCTCCTTCGCCGAGACGACAAGGAAAACCCTCGACTATCTGCCAGTAGATATAACAAAAGCGAAGAAGCTACTGGCGGATGCGAAAAAATATATAGTGTACGGGGAAAATGGTTCATTCACAATCCATTCCCCCCCGGAACTAAAAAGCCAGAGACTCCTAAACACGGTCATGTTTAGGACAATCTCGAACAAAAGTAAAAAACCAGCTCAACCATCACAGAGCGAGATAGAGCTGGTTTTAAAAGACGTCATGATGGACATCACCTTCATTCAGAAGGATAGACTCTACGGGAGTCTATCCATTCTCATGAAGGACAGGGACACAGCAGTGAAACTGTCCATCAAACCAATCACATCCACCGCATACACCTTCTACCCTACGTACATGGGTAGAAGAACACAAAAAATAAAAATCCACACCATCCTGCCGATTATGGACATATGGTGGGTTTTGACAGGTTTTCTGGACCTGGAGGATGACATGCTGGTGTCCATGGGAAAGGCATCGGGTGACGCGTTCAGTGGAACGAGCCTCGAACTTGTAGTTCAAATGAGGCCCGAAAGGATCGCCCAGATCCCTGAACGCGTCATACTGGATGATCTAACCTTCATCAACATTACCGTTGAGGGTAGACGGCCCTCGTGTTACCTCTGCGGAACCAGAGGTCACCTGAGGGCTGTCTGTCCCCAACTTAATAAGAAAACCCCAATCCTGCCTACACCACCAACAACTGCACAACCAACACAATCACCACAACTACCACTACAAAAAAAACCACCACAGCTCAAACCAAAACAAAACAATGTCCAACCCATCCCCTCCACTCAAAAAACAAAAACAATTTCCAAAACACCCGTACCGCAAACACAACCCGAAAATATACCCCTCCCCTCCAACGCGGAAGATGATCCTAGTTCGTCGTCAGACGAGGAGGAGCACTTCCACACAATCAAAAGAAAAAAAAGAAAACACACCTCAGACACACAAATGAAAAAAACCCCTCCCCAAAACATAACACTGACACCAACACAAAAGAGCTCACAACAGCAAACAAAAAACACCACACAAAAACAAAAACATGCATACACATACATAAATACAAGAAACAAAAAACTGTTAAACATTGTGTACAACAACAATCTAATAAAAACACAAGGGCCTAACTTCACCCAGGCAGGGGATTTCCCCCACCTCAAAATGATTAAGGCCCCACAGGACACCTATAAAACTTTAAAAAACAATTTTAAAGAGGACGTGGGTCCCCCCTGCGTCGGGCCCATTAACCGCGTCCTCCTAAAAAACTATCCCACCCCCTCCCCAAACACCCTCACAACTCCAAGCTCCCCAACCACACAACACACTGATGCCCCCACACTTCCACAAACCACCACCCCACCCAACAACCCACCCCCCACCCTAATGGAAATTGTGCAGCCCGATACCCGGGACGCAGAGAGGTAAGTGCCTTTTCTCTTCACCACCAACATGGCTATGCTAAGAGTAGGCTGTTTAAATGCGCGTGGCCTGGGCTCAACTTGGAAGCAAGCAATGCTTCTAAATGACCTCAGGACACAACGTATAGATGTGATGGTTATTTGCGAGGCCCGGATCAGCAACGTGCGACAGCTGGCCCCCACCTTTGATGACTTTGAGATGCACGCATCTCTCTGTCAGCCCGGAGGTGGGGGTGGAGTTGTCGTTCTGCTGCAAAAACATCTGGGTCTCGCAACACAGATGGTACATTTGGACCCGGAGGGTCGACTAGTGGTTCTGGACCTTGGCAGTGGTAAAGGCGGAGCGTTTAGGTTGGTAGCCGCCTACGGCCCTTTCGGGTCAATGCGGCCGGACTTCTTCCATCGTCTGGAGACTTTTCTAGGGACGTCCCGCTCCTTGCTATTAGTGGGGGACTGGAATGGTATCCTAGATGCACGCTGGGACTACGTAGGGGCCTGCCCCGATAGAGAGGGGTGTAATAGCCTCAAAGGGTTAATCGGTCGATTTGACCTGGCCGATAGATATCGACTAGATTTTCCGACTGCGCCAACCTGGACTTGGGCAAATCGTAGCGGATCATCTAGGTCGTACCTAGATAGGTTCTTAGTTAGAATTAAGGATAAGGACTTTTTAAGTTGTCCAAAAATGCGCATTGTTGGCTATTCAGACCACAAATTAGTGACCTGCATGGTCAACCTTGACAGAACTCATAGACAGGGCCCCGGTTACTGGAAGCTCAACTTGTCCTTGCCGGCAAGTAGAGCCTACAGGAATCGGATTAGTACGTTAGTTAAGGAACGGTTGACTGGAGCGATCGTCAACAGCAGGTGGTGGGTATCTCTAAAGAGAGAGATTAGAGTAGTCTCGATAGAATTTAGTAAGGTTCTAGCTGCGGATAGGAATAGGAAGGAAAGGGAGCTAATAGATAGAGTAGAAGAGGCAATTAGAAGCGGCGACGTGGCCAGAGTGCTAGCGTCGAGAACGGCTTTGAGCCAGTTTTTCGACGCGAAGCACGAAGGCTGCGTTGTCCGAAGTAAAATACGTGCTCTAGGGAACGAGGGGACCAAAGCTGTTAGCTGGGCCCGCGTGACAGAGGCCAACAGTGGAACTAAATCCACCATCCGGTCTTTGCGAGACCTGGATGGACGGGCGATTCTTGAGCCTAAGCAGATGTGTGAGGCCTTTCAAAGGCACTTTGCCCGACTGTTCGGGAGGGGCGGGGAGCCGGTTGGGAACGTGGACTTCGGTCCATACCTCGACGGCCTGCCGCGCCTCTCGGACAGGGAGGCGAATTCCTGCGAGGAGCCGATTTCGGCCGCTGAGATAGAGGACGTGCTGAGCCAATGCGGCAAACGCAAATCCCCGGGTCTCGATGGTCTTCCTTACGAATTATATCTAGCTATGCCGGACTTGTTCCCCGATCTCCTCGAGGCGGTCTACTGCAACTGGCAACAGAACGGGAGAATTCCCTGTACTGTGACCAAGGGCGTAGTCACGCTAGTGAGGAAGGACGAGAACAAGGGGGACGAAATAAGTAACTTCAGGCCCATAACACTGCTAAATACAGAGTTACAGATTTTGGCCAAGGTGCTAGCAAAGAGGTTGGCGCTTGTCGTGGGCAACCTGGTGGGAGATGCGCAGACATGCGCTATCCCGTCCAGGTCCATCCATGACAACCTCCACCTCATGCGATACATCATAGAGAGGGTTGGGAACGAACCCGGCTTTGGTGGGGCTCTGATCAACTTGGATCAATCTAAGGCGTTCGATAGGGTCGACCATGGTTACCTGGATGCGGTGCTAGCGGCGGCAGGCTTCGGACCCGTTTTCAGGGGCTGGATCACTGCTATGCACAGCGGCCGCATCTGCTCTAGGGTCAAGGTGAACGGCTACCTCTCGGAGCCGTTCAAAATCGCGCGGTCCATCCGACAAGGGTGCCCTCTCTCCTCCCTTCTGTATGTGTTGACTCTCGAGCCACTACTGCGGAAGTTGGAGTTGTTGCAGGGCATCCCTTTGGAACCGGGATTGCGGAAAGCGGTGTCGGCCTACGCCGATGACGTGACAGTAATGGTGTCGACGGCCTCCGAAATCGAGGCGGTCGGCACCTTACTGGAGGAGTACGAAAAGTTCACAGGGGCTAAGCTGAACCGGGACAAGTCGATCGGTTTGCAACTCGGCACGTGGAGGGGCAGACCGATGCCCTCCGATAGCGTCGTCGGACGCTGGACGGAGGGCCCGGTGAAGTTGCTCGGGGTCTGGTTCGGACCGGACCTCCAGGTGGAGAAAAACTGGGCGGAGGTTACGAACAGGGTGTTTGCACTGACCCAGAAGTGGGCCAGTTGCAAACTATCCCTGAAAGGTCGGGCGGAGGTGGCGAACACCTACATAGCGTCCGTCATCTACTACCGCCTGACCGTAGTGCCCTGCCCAAGGGAAACCCTCACCAAGATGGAGCGCGCGCTCTTCCAATTCCTTTGGAAGAGGCGGGCTCCTATGGTGAGGAGATCCATCTGCTGTCAACACCCTTCGAAAGGAGGGCTGGGGATGCCGTGGCTAATGATGCGTAAACACGCATTAAGGCTACGGCACCTCTACGTATTCCTCACCGGACAACCGGTGTGGGCCTCGTTTGTGAGACGAACCTTTCCCAGACTCGTCTCACTCACCGAGCTGCAATCCTGGGTCAAGCAAAGACCGAGAAAACTGGGCGCCTGGCACACTGAGTGTGCCCAGGCGCTCACCGCCCTCTGGCAGGCGGATCCGGTTATCAGTGGAGACTCCACCGCAACATTCTATAGAGGGCTGGTACGCAGCAGGTGCGACGACGCCCTCGGAGAAGCCCTAGACATGGAGGAGGACGAACTGGCCAGCCTGTTCGGTAGGACATTCAGCCCGGGACCTATGGACAACTTCCAGAAGTCCCTGGCCTGGCAGTGCTACCGAGGGGCTTTACCCGTTCGAGAAAGGCTCTACAGACACGGGCGCCCGGGTAGGGACCCCGCCAAAAAGATCTGTCCCAGATGCGTGTGCGACGAGGAAACCGTTGCACACGCATTAGTACACTGCTCGGGCGTAGCCGATCTGTGGGGCTATGTCGAACAACTGCTGTCAAGGGTGGGACCGATCCGGTTGACCACCGAGTCTATTGTAATGATCAAGCCGCCTCCCCCCTTCAAAGATGAAGCAGAGGCGGTGTTTCTGTGCGTAATAGCCATGGCGAAAGAGGTTGTATGGTGGACGCGTCTGAAAGGACTGAGGTCGGGCACCTTTCTCTCTGGCCAACAACTGGTCCGTTTCTTCCGATATCATTTCGGAAGAAGGATCAGGATGGAGAGAGAGGTGCTGCACCCCAGCCGTTTCTATGAAAGATGGGTGAAAGTGGCGAGAATGGCCCGTGTGAATGGGCCTTCACTCTACATCAGACTATAGGTGAGGAAGATGAAAGACCAAGGGAGCACCCCTTCTCTGTGCTCCTGAGGAGAAGGGTTGCACACTTTTTTCGGGGGTGTGTGCGACCCCACAAGGCGCCTCCTCTCTATTGAGGATTTTGTTAAAAATTTTATTTTTTGTTATATCTTATTTTATTTTTATATTTTGTTATTGCCTTCTCCTTATTGAGGACGCCTTTTTGTGTAAACTCCCCCCTTTGTACTTGTCCCACTTTTGATGCCCTAGTGGCAAATAAAAGAAATATATCTATCTATCTATCTAACTATCTATCTATCTATCTATCTATCTATCTATCTATCTATCTATATATCTATCTATCTATCTATCTATCTATCGCGCCTGGCACACCGAGTGTGCTCAGGCGCTCACGGCTCTCTGGCAGGCGGACCCGGCTGTCAGTGGAGAATCCACCTCGTCATTCTATAGAGGGCTGGTGGTTAGCAGGTGCGACGACGCCCTCGGAGAAGCCCTAGGCATGGAGGAAGACGAACTGGCCAACCTGTTCGGTAGGACATTCAGCCCGGGACCCATGAATAACTTCCAGAGGTCCCTGGCCTGGCAATGCTACAGAAGGGCTCTGCCCGTTCGAGAAAGGCTCTACAGACACGGGCGCCCGGGTAAGGACCCATCGAGAAAGATCTGTCCCAGATGCGTGTGCGATGAGGAAACCGTTGCACACGCATTGGTACACTGCTCGGGCATTGCCGATCTGTGGGGCTATGTTGAACAACTGCTGTCAAGGGTGGGACCGATCCGGTTGACCACCGAGTCTATTGTAACGATCAAGCCGCCTCCCCTCTTCAAAAACGAAGGAGAGGCGGTGTTTCTGTGCGTAATAGCCATGGCGAAAGAGGTTGTATGGTGGACGCGTCTGAAAGGACTGAGGTCAGACACCTTTCTCTCTGGCCAACAACTGGTCCGTTTCTTCCGATATCATTTCGGAAGAAGGATCAGGATGGAGAGAGAGGTGCTGCACCCCAGCCGTTTCTATGAAAGATGGGTGAAAGTGGCGAGAATGGCCCGTGTGAATGGGCCTTCACTCTACATCAGACTATAGGTGAGGAAGATGAAAGACCAAGGGAGCACCCCTTCTCTGTGCTCCTGAGGAGAAGGGTTGCACACTTTTTTCGGGGGTGTGTGCGACCCCCCAAGGCGCCTCCTCTCTATTGAGGACTTTGTTATAAATTTTATTTTTTGTTATATTTTATTTTATTTTCATATATTGTTATTGCCTCCTCCTTATTGAGGACGCCTTGTTTTGTAAACTCCCCCCATTGTATGTGTCCCACTTTTGATGGCCTGGTGGCAAATAAAAGAAACATCTATCTATCTATCTATCTATCTATCTATCTATCTATCTATCTATCTACACGCATTAAGGCTACGGCACCTCTACGTATTCCTCACCGGACAACCGGCGTGGGCCTCGTTTGTGAGACGAACCTTTCCCAGACTCGTCTCACTCACCGAGCTGCAATCCTGGGTCAAGCAAAGACCGAGAAAACTGGGCGCCTGGCACACTGAGTGTGCCCAGGCGCTCACCGCCCTCTGGCAGGCGGATCCAGTTATCAGTGGAGACTCCACCGCAACATTCTATAGAGGGCTGGTACGCAGCAGGTGCGACGACGCCCTCGGAGAAGCCCTAGACATGGAGGAGGACGAACTGGCCAGCCTGTTCGGTAGGACATTCAGCCCGGGACCTATGGACAACTTCCAGAAGTCCCTGGCCTGGCAGTGCTACCGAGGGGCTTTACCCGTTCGAGAAAGGCTCTACAGACACGGGCGCCCGGGTAGGGACCCCGCCAAAAAGATCTGTCCCAGATGCGTGTGCGACGAGGAAACCGTTGCACACGCATTGGTACACTGCTCGGGCGTAGCCGATCTGTGGGGCTATGTCGAACAACTGCTGTCAAGGGTGGGACCGATCCGGTTGACCACCGAGTCTATTGTAATGATCAAGCCGCCTCCCCCCTTCAAAGATGAAGCAGAGGCGGTGTTTCTGTGCGTAATAGCCATGGCGAAAGAGGTTGTATGGTGGACGCGTCTGAAAGGACTGAGGTCAGGCACCTTTCTCTCTGGCCAACAACTGGTTCGTTTCTTCCGATATCATTTCGGAAGAAGGATCAGGATGGAGAGAGAGGTGCTGCACCCCAGCCGTTTCTATGAAAGATGGGTGAAAGTGGCGAGAATGGCCTGTGTGAATGGGCCTTCACTCTACATCAGACTATAGGTGAGGAAGATGAAAGACCAAGGGAGCACCCCTTCTCTGTGCTCCTGAGGAGAAGGGTTGCACACTTTTTTCGGGAGTGTGTGCGACCCCCCCAAGGCGCCTCCTCTCTATTGAGGATTTTGTTATAAATTTTATTTTTTGTTATATCTTATTTTATTTTTATATTTTGTTATTGCCTCCTCCTTATTGAGGACGCCTTTTTGTGTAAACTCCCCCCTTTGTACTTGTCCCACTTTTGATGCCCTAGTGGCAAATAAAAGAAACATATCTATCTATCTATCTATCTATCTATCGAGGAGCTCTACCAGTTTGAGACAAGTTCTACAGACATGGGCGCCCGGGCAGGGACCCTGCAAAAAAGATCTGTCCGAGGTGCGTGCGTAACGAAGAAACCGTCGTACACGCATTCATACACTGCCCGGGCGTCACTGACCTGTGGGGCTATGTAGAACGACTATTGTCGCGGGTGGGACCAATCCGGTTGACCACCGAGTCCATTGTCATGATCAAACCGCCACCCTCCTTCAAAAACGAAGGAGTGGCGGTTTTCCTTTGTGTGATAGCTATGGCGAAAGAGGTTGTATGGTGGACACGGTTGAAAGGGCTGAGGTCAGACACCTTTCTCTCCGGCCAACAACTGATTCTTTTTTTCAAATACCACTTTGGAAGAAGAATCAGGATGGAGAGAGAGGTGCTGTACCCCAGCAAGTTTTATGAAAGGTGGGTGAAAGTGGCGAGAATGGCCCGAGTGAATGGGCCTTCTCTCTATATCAGCTTGTAGGTTGAGGAAAAGGAGAGGAGAGGAAAGGAGTACAAACTCTTCGTACTCCTGGAGATGAGGGTTTCACATTTTTTCGGGGGTATGTGTTACCCATATAAACTGTCTCCCCCTATTGGGGGAAAATCGACTAACTTTTAAATTCCATCTGTGATAACATTTTACACGTTTTTATTGTATGTAAACTTCCCCCTTTGTATTTGTCCCCTTCTTTTGTGCCCCTGTGGCTAATAAAGAAATCTATCTATCTATCTATCTATCTATCTATCTATCTATCTATCTATCTATCTATCTATCTATCTATCTATCTATCTATCTCATTTAATAACCGATAAATCTTTAAAGATAAACAAGTATTGATTATAATAATTATTTTCTCTTTGTTGCATCTCACCTCCTCCCCTTCCTCAACCCACATCTCTCATTCGCCTTTTTCTCTTTTTCTCTCTGTCACTATCTTCCCATTTCTCTCACCTCTTTCTACATTTTCCGAACCTCTCTCCTCATCTCTTTCTCTCCTTCTCATTTTTTGATCCCTCTACTACTTCTCCCCCTCTCTTTCTCCATTCCCCTTATCCTCATCCTCACACCTTCACTCCAGCTTTCTTCTCAAACACCATCCACACTTTTCTTACCACTTCTCTTCTTCCTTTTCTCTCTCATCCCTCTACCCTCTCACCATCCACCTCTCTGTTCACTTCTCTCCCCCTCTCTCTCATCCCTCAACCCCTTTCTCACTCTCTCTTACCGCTAGAAAAAAAATACAAAGACAAAACCAAATAGCAAAAAAACAACAAACAAACAAGCGCACAACACAGTAAAAAAGTAAAACAATATCAAATTTTACCTTGTTTCATTCTGGAAATTTGAGGAGCCTTCATGAAATCCCACTCGAAACATTCTATAAATATTACATGGCAAACGGAACCCCACCGACCCAGAAAAATTAATTTTTCATTAAAATTTTAAAAACAAAATCTCTATGTAAATTTCTGCGATTCTGTCACACCACGTACAGAGAGAGGAGTAGTTTGACTACCTCATACTACTCCTCTCTCTTTTCGTCTGCTGCCTGCGTGAATGTATGTGTGTGTAAAAGGAAGGAAGGGGTGCTGAAAAATTATAGCACAATAGTGGCTGGCGTTCCACTTGTTATGCTGTGTATATGTGTATGTGGTTTTGTGTGTCTGTTTTTGCACATTTATATTTATATACTCATACATGTATACACATACGCACACACACATATAATGTATACACACATGCACACACATATACACATACACGTCAGCGTGTTGAATAAATCCTAGTGCCTAAAAATGATGTTGATGGTAGTACTAGTAGGAGTAACAAAATGTCTATAGGGAACGCCATTGATCCATCTTTTCTTCCTTTAACCAAGCTGTTCAATCAAATCAGAGTCTGATACAAAGGATACGAAAGAAACATCAACGACTTCAAGTTGGGCGCTGTAAATGGTAAACAACTAGAAACACTGCTACTAACAGTACACGGATTTACTTGAAGAATTGATATGAGATTAAGATAAGAAAAGTTGGCAAATGGAATATATTACTGATGAGGATCATATTGATAATGATGTTAACATGTTGCACCAGTGTATATATATATATATATATATATATATATATATATATATATATATATATATATATATATATATATATATATATATATATATATATATATATATAAACACACGCATACATATATATTTATAGAGACGTGGTGGTATAAATACCAATGCTGATCCCTGGTTCACTTCAAGATCAAATTTAAGAAAATCAACAAAACATAAAATAAAAATAAATATAAATAAAACAACAAGTTCTGTGTGTATCTGCAAGTAACAATTTTATTCAAAAAAGATTTATTATCATTTTCATTATTGTTATTATTATTATTATTATTATTATTATTATTATTATTATTATTATTATTATTATTATTATTAATAGTGTTATTGTTCGTATTTCATTTTTTTTCTTTTCTTTCCTTTGATTCTTGAAATTTGAAAATTTTTTAAAAATTGTTTGTTGGCAGTATGCAATGGGCATAGCCAATGAAAATTGTGAGAAATAAGTAACAGCCAATGAAAATTGAGAAGTTTAACAGCCAATGAAAATTGGAACATGACAACGATCTGTCGTCCATTCATTCCGAACATATCAATTCTTTAAGCAAAGAATTACTACAAAAAACAAAACAAAAATCCCATCAATATTCCCTTGATATTCCAGCCTTCGTGACGGTTTCAAATCTCATGATAGTAAAAAAACCCAAAAAGAATGGTATACAGAAAAAATAAAATAAACAGAATTCTAACATTTACTCACATAGAAGAATTAGAAACGTGAAAGCTATATATGTATATTATATATATAGATACATATAAGTTAGACATGGCCTATCAAAGTTATCAATATTATAGGTATATATATTTATGTATGTATGTATGTATGTATATATATATATATAAATATATATATATATATGAATATATATATATATATATACAACATATAGACACACAAACACACATATATGTGCGTGTGTATGCATGTATATATATGTATAAATATATATGTATATATATATATATATATATATATATCTATCTATATATATATATATATATATATATATATATATATATTATATATATATATATATATATATATATATATATATATATATATATATATATATATATATATATATATATATATATATATATATATATATATACTTGCATAAAAACATACATACACATGCACACACAAGCTCACACACACGCACATATATCTATGACATGAACCGGTTATATGTGTAAACATATTTTAATGTATTTCTTCTATTCGTACCCTGTGCTTATTTATTTGTCAGAAAATAGACGAAATAATTATTCAAGAACAAAGGTTAATAAATAAATAAATAAATAAACAAATAAATAAATAAATAAAGGAACAAAAAGTCAAAAGAATTTGAAGAAAAAATATTTGATTTGTAGAAAGGAAATGGTGAACATCGGTTGCATTTACTATTTTTACTTATTTCAGATCATCAGCTCCACTCGAGGAAAATAGCTAGATAAATAAATTATATTACACACACACACATATATATATAAGAAGAAAAAAAGCCCTCTCATAGATACGTTAAGAGAAAAGGTTTCTGTTAGGGTTGTCGTTGATAGAAATAATGAATAATCAACAATAGAAATACTGACAAATGTAGATATTTGCTACACTGCAGAAACTATAGAGGAGATGAAGAAAAAATGATGATTTTCGATGAATTAGTTAAGAGCTCTTTTGTAGAGAGAGAAGAAGAGAGAGAGAAAGAGAGAGAGAGAGAGAGAGAGAGAGAGAGAGATAGCGATATATATATATATATATATATATATATATATATATATATATATAGAGAGAGAGAGAGAGAGAGAGATGGATATATATATATATATATGATATATATATCCATCTCTCTCTCTCTCTATATATATATATACATACACACACACATTTATATATACCGAGCTGCAATAATCCATTATTTGCCAGAATCGACAGGGAGAACGAAATAATAAATACAAATAAAAAAAGAAAAGGGAAAAGAAGAAAAGAAGCTAATGTTTCATGTACAGAATACTTCAAATTGTACTTTCTTTAGTTTCTATGTAATTATTTACCTCCCTTTCTAGCATCTTTGTATAAATGACTTCAGCTCCTCACGGATGCGCACACACGTGCGCCCCCCCCCACACATACAGACATAACCAAACAGAAACTTGTTGAAATATATTTCATTTTATTTATTTTTATATTAATAATAATAATGATAAATAGAGAATTCCTTTTTTCTTAATGTATTTATTTCTAAAAAGATATAGTCACGTTCGATGTTCTTTATTTTTATTATTATTATTATTATTATTATTATTATTATTATTATTATTATTATTATTATTATTATTATTATTATTATTATTATTATTATTAACCTGTCTCTCTACTTTTGCAAAATACTACATAGAAATTGATGATAAAAGTGGAATATAAGAAATCTCCTATTATCCATATATATATATACACATACACATATGCTGGAACAGGTAAAAGAGTAAAAGAGTAATATATATATATATATATATATATATATACATACATATATGTATGTATATATGTGTATATATATGTATATTTATATATATAATATATAATATATAATATATAATATATAATATATATATATATCAAGGGCCGTGCCCCACCATGGCCTCGTCGGCCGGAGCAGGTAAAAGAGTATATATATATATGTATATATGTATCTATATGTATATATATATATATATATATATATATATATATATATATATATACACGAATATAAAACAAAGGTAAAATCAAAAACAGGAAAAGGAGATAAAATAGTTGTGATCAACATGATAACGGTTGTCATATATTAATTTTCCTTGTAATCATTTATATAGCGTTGTTCCCGCACCACCAACATGATTCAACATCAGAAATGGATGAGTTACATAACGTAGAGTGATTTTCTCATATTACGTCATGATTAACATTGCAGAATGACCAATTCTACCCAGTGGTAAGCCACCAAATTTTAAACGATGTAGTAATTTGAATTTATAAGTTTACCGTTACGCATGTATTTTGTATTTCTTATCAGTTTCTGATGAAATGATGGAGGTTGTATGTACTTTAAATTGAGTTATGCTGTCTTCAGTGTTTAGCAATTTCTAGACAACACTATCATGGAAACAATTGTTAGACTGTAAATAAATCTCCTTGTTTGTACTGTTGACCATGTTATTCACTTTTTTTATTACTCCAAGATATATTTCCATAGGAATACAAGTGAAGTCATAAACTCGTCACCCACGTAAACCTCTTGTTGAGTCACACAGAACCGTACGCTTTAACTGTCCATGATAAGTAGTTTTCAAAGACTCTTATCGGATTACCTTTAACGATTTATTGTTATCCTACATATATATACTTATACATACATAAATAAACATATACGCACACACATATGCATATATACATGCATATACATACATACATATTCACACACACACATACACACACACACACACGCGCGCGCGCGCATTGAAATCTATCCCCCAGTAAACGCCAGCAAGTTTTACGATTTTTTTACAACCAAGATGGTTCTCTAGAAAACACTACGTCTTTGTAAGAAGATAAAACGATATTTTAGCAATGTTAAAACGAGGCTCACTTAACATCGAATGAGTGATTGGTTCAGATAATATCACTGACAAAACTAAACGAATACAAAATAAAACAAGTCAGTAAATATTTTGAAGATAATGATGTTGTTGTGGTTGTTATTGTTTGGGGCGAGAGGAAGCTGTTCCTGAAAGGAAGGGTGGAGGTGGCGAATGCGTACATCGCACCCGTCATCTGCTACCGCCTCACCATCGTCCCTTGCCCCGGACCAACTCTCACAAAAATGGAGCGCCTCCTCTTCCGCTTTTGGTGAAAGGGACGCGGTCCCATGGTCAGACGATCCATCTGCTGTCAACACCCGTTGCGTGGAGGACTGGGCATGCCATGGCTGATGATGCGCAAACATGAGCTGAGGCTGCGACATCTCTGGTGCTTCCTTGACGGTGAACAGGTGTGGTCGCCGCCGTTCGATGGGCACGTTTTCCCACAGCTCGTTTCTTGACGGAGCTGCAATCCTGGGTCAGGAAAAGACCGAGAGATAGCGCTTGGAAACTGCACAAAACTACATCGTACCGTCCTGTGCCGTCTGTAATGTTTTTCTTGATGTCAGCCCTTGTGGCCAATAAAGAAATCATTATTATTATTGTTATTATTATTATTATTATTATTATTATTATTATTATTATTATTATTATTATTATTTACACGTTATTTATTAAACTTCCACTGTCCCTGTCTATCGTAGTCCCCTATATGTAGGCCCTTGTGATCAATATAGAAATAATAATAATAATAATAATAACTATTATTATTATTGTTGTTGTTGTTGTTGTTTTTGTTTAGTCCCCGATTATCCCTGATCTAACAGAGTTATGATCAAAGGCATTCTCTTTATCACCGTTAGTGCACCGGTTTAGTTTTTACTAGTATTTTGCTTTTGTATGACTCCAGTAAGTAATGTGCGTTTGCTTTATTTAAGATGGTCGCTAGTTAGGATATGATTTGGAGGATATTTAACTACAATTTCTAGGTTGAACAGCAGCATAGAAGTTTCCAGGTCGCCTCATAAAGGCTGAATTGTACAATGTTGAGTTCAATTGGTGACGTCAAAGAGGTAACAGACGACCTCTGTTGCTTGTTTGTGGAATCAACAAGTTCAGTATTGCAATGAGTCTATCTAGTGCAAAGTTTTTAACACCTTGAAAACAACCCCCGTTTTGTAGAAAATGAAAAATAATTTGCTTTAAAATGCTTACATTCATCTAAGAAAGTTCTATCATAATTTTATGTAAGATCCTAACCCTTTTAACACCTAACTGCTCGAAGCCGCCCCTGGTTTTAGAATACAGAGCAGTTTGTTTTAAAATATTTATGTTTATCTAAGAATTTTCCATCATCATTTTATGTAACAACATAACCCTTTTGATATCAAACCACCCTGAAACCACTTCTGGTTTTAGAATACAAAATAATTTGTTTTAAAATAATTATATTTATCTAAGAACTTTCCATCATAATTTTATGTTAAAAGATAACCCTTTTGGTATCAAACTCCCCTGAAACCACTATTGGTTTTATGATACAAAATGGTTTTATGTTTATATTTATCTCAGAACTTTCCATATGTAAGAACCTTTATTAAGTTATATTCCAAACACCAGATTAATAATGAGAAAGTTTGTTATATTACTAAATCCATCCCAATTCCTTACTATTTTCAAAATAATTATAAGGAGTTAATCCTTTTGTAACGATACAAGAGGTCCATAATATATCTATCGTTACTTTTAACTCTATAACTTCACCAAATGTGTCCCATCCTGGCATTGATCTTGTGTATTCTTTCCCACTTCTTTGCATCTCTATTTATCTTTCACATCCTTTTCTTTTCTTTTCTTCCATCAACTTTGCTTCTTTATTATCATTCCTACCTGCCCTTCTCAACGTTTAGATATCGCCTGCTGTCATTCTTCATCTCTTTATATAACCCTTTTCTTCATGTTAGCCCTTGTGGCCAATAAAGAAACCATTATTATTATCATTATTATTAATATTATTTGTTTTTTCCCTCCTTGATTCTGTAGTTTGCGCTTTCTTCCCGCCATTGGTGTATTGTTGGTCTATGTCCCCTCCATTGGTGTGTTCTTGCTATATGTCCCCTTCATTGGTGTGTTGTTGGTGTATGTCCCCTCCATTGGTGCGTTGTTGGTTTATGTCCCCTCCATTGGTGTGTTGTTGCTGTATGTCCCCTCCATTGGTGTGTTGTTGGTTTATGTCCCCTTCATTGGTGTGTTCTTGCTGTATGTCCCCTGCATTGGTGCGTTGTTGGTTTATGTCCCCTTCATTGGTGTGTTCTTGCTGTATGTCCCCTCCATTGGTGCGTTGTTGGTTTATGTCCCCTCCATTGGTGTGTTGTTGCTGTATGTCCCCTCCATTGGTGTGTTGTTGCTGTATGTCCTCTCCCTCGGTGTGTTGTTGCTGTATGTCCCCTCCCTCGGTGTGTTGTTGCTGTATGTCGCCTCCATTGGTGTGTTGTTGGTTTATGTCCCCTTCATTGGTGTGTTGTTGGTTTATGTCCCCTCCATTGGTGCGTTGTTGCTGTATGTCCCCTCCATTTGTGTGTTGTTGGTTTATGTCCCCTCCCTTGGTGTGTTGTTGGTTTATGTCCCCTCCCTTGGTGGGTTGTTGGTTTATGTCCCCTCCCTTGGTGTGTTGTTGCTGTATGTACTCTCCATTGGTGCGTTGTTGCTGTATGTCCTCTCCATTGGTGCGTTGTTGGTTTATGTCCCCTCCATTGGTGCGTTGTTGGTTTATGTCCACTCCATTGGTGTGTTGTTGGTTTATGTCTCCTCCCTTGGTGTGTTGTTGCTGTATGTCCCCTCCCTTCGTGTGTTGTTGCTGTATGTCCTCTCCATTGGTGCGTTGTTGCTGTATGTCCAATCCATTGGTGCATTGTTGGTTTATGTCCCTTTCATTGGTATGTTGTTGGTTTATGTCCCCTCCCTTGGTGTGTTGTTGCTGTATGTCCCCTCAATTGGTGCGTTGTTGGTTTATGTCCCCTCCATTGGTGTGTTGTTGGTTTATGTCCCCTCCCTTGGTGTGTTGTTGTTCTATGTTGTCAACAGTCAACAAACTAACAACAGACTCTTAACCTTATAGACACTCAAAGCAGACGTTGCAGGCAGTAGACGCTGTAGAGAGATATTTGAAGACGACGTCATATGTAAACACTGCTGGGAAACATTGGTAGACACCACATGTAGACACTGCAGGAAAACATTGGTAGACACAACATGTAGACACTGCAGGGAAACATTGGTAAACACAACATGTAGACACTGCAAGGAAACATTGGTAGACACAACATGTAGACACTGCAAGGAAACATTGGTAGACACCACATGTAGACACTGCAGAGAAACATTGGTAGACACAACATGTAGACACTGCAGGGAAACATTGGTAGACACAACATGTAAACACTGCAGGGAAACATTGGTAGACACAACATGTAAACACTGCAGGGAAACATTGGTAGACACCACATGTAGACACTGCAGAGAAACATTGGTAGACACAACATGTAGACACTGCAGGGAAACATTGGTAGACACAACATGTAGACACTGCTGGGAAACATTGGTAGACACAACATGTAGACACTGCAGGGAAACATTGGTAGACACAACATGTAGACACTGCAGAGAAACATTGGTAGACACAACATGTAGACACTGCAGGGAAACATTGGTAGACACAACATGTAGACACTGCTGGGAAACATTGGTAGACACAACATGTAGACACTGCAGGGAAACATTGGTAGACACAACATGTAGACACTGCAAGGAAACATTGGTAGACACAACATGTAAACACTGCAGGGAAACATTGGTAGACACAACATGTAGACACTGCAAGGAAACATTGGTAGACACAACATGTAGACACTGCAAGGAAACATTGGTAGACACAACATGTAGACACTGCAAGGAAACTTTGGTAGACACCACATGTAGACACTGCAGAGAAACATTGGTAGACACAACATGTAGACACTGCAAGGAAACATTGGTAGACACCACATGTAGACACTGCAGAGAAACATTGGTAGACACAACATGTAGACACTGCAAGGAAACATTGGTAGACACAACATGTAGACACTGCAGGGAAACATTGGTAGACACAACATGTAGACACTGCAAGGAAACTTTGGTAGACACAACATGTAGACACTGCAGGGAAACATTGGTAGACACAACATGTAGATACTTCAGGGAAACATTGGTAGACACCACATGTAAACACTGCAGGGAAACATTGGTAGACACAACATGTAGACACTGCAGAGAAACATTGGTAGACACAACATGTAGACACTGCAGGGAAACATTGGTAGACACAACATGTAGACACTGCTGGGAAACATTGGTAGACACAACATGTAGACACTGCAGGGAAACATTGGTAGACACAACATGTAGACACTGCAAGGAAACATTGGTAGACACAACATGTAAACACTGCAGGGAAACATTGGTAGACACAACATGTAGACACTGCAGAGAAACATTGGTAGACACAACATGTAGACACTGTAAGGAAACATTGGTAGACACCACATGTAGACACTGCAGAGAAATATTGGTAGACACAACATGTAGACACTGCAAGGAAACATTAGTAGACACAACATGTAGACACTGAAGGGAAACATTGGTAGACACAACATGTAGACACTGCAGGGAAACATTGGTAGACACAACATGTAGACACTGCAAGGAAACATTGGTAGACACAACATGCAGACACTGCAGAGAAACATTGGTAGACACAACATGTAGACACTGCAAGGAAACTTTGGTAGACACAACATGTAGACACTGCAGAGAAACATTGGTAGACACAACATGTAGACACTGCTGGGAAACATTGGCAGATACAACATGTAGACACTGCTGGGAAACATTGGTAGACACAACATGTAGATACCGCAAGGAAACATTGGTAGACACAACATGTAGACCTATCTGCGAAACATTTGTAGACGATACCACATGTAGACACATCTAGGAGATAATTATAGACGATATCACATGTAGACATTTTGTAAATATGCCAAGCAAACATGTAGGATTGTCTTAGTCGATACTATTATTATATAAAAGGTTCTGTTGCCAGCAGAGAAACTGACAGCGGCAGTACACACTCTAAGTAGACATTGCAAGGAGACATTGTAGAAGATATGACAAGTTGACACTGTAAATGTACCAAACAAATGTAGATTATTAATATAGACTTGTCTAGAGAGACACTGTGGTAAAGATTCTGGTGGATCCTCCGTCAGTTTCGACAATGAGCCTTCTTGTGTTTGATGAACAGAATATCTGTCTTCATTAGATTGAGGTCTAAGTGGCTGAGTATTCCACAGACTTATGTACATTTAACGTAATTCTCGGAAAGATTCTGATAAATGCGAAAAGCTGTATACACTAGAGTAGACAGATATATACTAAAGTAGACAGATATATTTTAAAGTTAGCAATTATATATAGTAGAGTAGATAGATGCATACTGCGGTGTGAAGGGTTATATATATATATATATATATATATATATATATATATATATATATATACTTAACTCGTCTTATGGAATGAGTGGTCTAACCCTTGGATATTTATGCCAAATTTGTACTACAGCATATATCTACACACACACACACACACACACATATATATATATATATATATATATATAATACAAGGACGATTTGTTAAGCCTTCATTATGTTTATTGATTGGTGACGCGCGTTTTGCTATTGATCAGCTCACGGTTCGATCTGTATCGATCTGTCCCGACTCTGGAATCAAAATTTCGTCGGGCCTCTGCTGTTGAAATGACAGAACGAACATATAAAGCATAGAAATGTCTGTAACGTTTCGCATTCATATGGTTGGCAATTTATGTTGTTTCGATTGGTGGTTTAGCTATGAGGAATGTTTTGGTATGTGTAATAGGTATGTGAGCATAGTGACGAGTTGGTGCGTACGGAAACCTCTTGTCGACTCAAACAACGCCGTACGCTAAAACTATCCACAATAAGAAATATTCACAACCTCTAACTGGATTACCTATAACGATATTTTGTTATCCCTTATATATATATATATATATATATATATATATATATATATATATATATATATATATACGATATTAACAAATGGAAACTATATTTATAAAACCATATTTATTTCATTATACATATTTCAAGGACACCAAATTAAATTATGGTGTGCTTTCATCAGACAAAATATAATATAGATCAGTTTTATAAATAAATATTGACATACTCTTAAAAATGCAACCATTACTGTTGGAAGCTCCCGGATATATATATATATATATATATATATATATATATATATATACATATATATACATATATATACATATATATATATATATACATATATATATATATATACATATATATATATATACATATATATATATATATATATACATATATATATATATATATATATATATACATACATACACACACACACACACACACACACACACACACACACACACATATATATATAACCGAGTAGTACTGCGAGGCAGGTATGTAGTGTGTGTACTAAAAGAATTCCTATAGTTTCACTAATGTGAACCACATAGAATAAGACCCCTCCCCAACAGCTCCCCAGCTCAGTTTAAGCCTAACGAGACAACTATGAGGCAGCTATTGATTTATTTATCATTCTATTTTCGATGTTGGTATATTAATAAACTGAATAATAACACCCTCCTTGTAGTTACTGCGTCGCTAAAACTATCAGTCACTACACGGAAAACAAAACCACACACTGGACAACTGTCAGCAACATATGCCTTTATAAAGTTTTTCTTTGTTTAGTTAGACATAGGCTTGGGCAAAATGTTTTGTCTCTAATGAATCGTTGCTATCACTTAAGTATAATATATATATATATAATACTTAATTGCGAAATTCGTATAGTGAGAGAATATGCTCCGAAATCATTAGACGTGTCCGTCGAACCTGCGGGTCCAGATTCGGACAGATCCAACAATGATCGCGTCTCGAACTGTCCGCCGGGGAAACAATTGTAACACACAATAAATTGAGTTCAGATGTATCACTGATTTTTCGTTTTCTATTCTATCATACTCTGCTCTGTAAGAGCATAGAATACTCAACCGGCATACCGCCTATGGAAGCATCTTAGCTACCATCAGACACACACACACACACACACACACACACACACACACACACACATATATATATATATATATAATAATAATTGTTTCTACTATTGGCACAAGGCCAGCAATTACCTAGTACATACTGGTACTTTATTTTATCGACCCCGTAAGGATGAAAGGCAAAGTTAACTTCGGCGGGATTTGAACTCAGAATGGCAAGGGCCGTAACTCTATGCGTCAAAGCATGGCGTCCGACCCTCTACCGATACTGCCAATTCACCGCCCTATATATAGTAATAATAATAGTAATAATAATAGTAATAATAAATGCGAAGACAAAAATTCGAAGATGTTTTTAGAGTTTTCACCCGGAAGCATCGATTTTTTGCTTAAACTTTGATCTGTTCTTATAATATATATATATACTGAAGGATAACACACTCTCTCACACAATCTCTCACACACGCTCTCTCACAACCTCACACACATACACACACACACTCTCTCTCTCTCTCTCACACACATACATTCTAATAACATTTAATTGTTTCTATTTTTAGGCACAAGGCCAGCAAATACCCAGTGCATTACTGGTACTTTATTTTATCGACCCCGTAAGGATGAAAGGCAAAGTCAACCTCGGCGGGATTCTAATTACATTCTAATTACATTTAATGCGATGTAGTTCGATATGATTAGTTATATAGTCTATCTAATATATAACACATACAAATACGTGCTACAGTTATCATCATGTTGTAGACATCACTTCGCCATACAATCCCATACTGCAATTACGTTTAGCCATATAATATGGGATAATATTCAATAAATTTAACCGACAACATATGACATAATTCGTCAATATACGATAATATTTGATGAATGTAACCCACATCATATTATGCCCCGAATTTTATAATGTAACTATTCTTAGTTTTAACTGATGTGCTAGCATCCAGCAACATTAACCTAGAGAATAACATACCCCGGATTCTATGACATAATTCACTCCCAGTTTTAAAATATATGATAATATTTGATGAATGTAACCTGCAACATTGCAAGCCACGAATTATATAATACGAATTCTATAATTCTTTTAGTGTTAAAATGTTTAGTAACATCCTGTACGTTTAATGTACAACATAATACGCCCCAGTTAATCCAAGTATTAAACTATTTGATAATATCTATTCACTTTAACCTACAGTATACCATGCCATGAATTCTATATTACAATTACAGTGTTAAAATATGAGGTCAGCAATTTTAACCCACAAAATCACATGCCTCGAATATTATACTAAAACGACTCTTAGTCATAAATTCCTTGATAGCATCTAGCAACTTTAACCTACAATATTAATTATTTCATCTAGCAACTTTAACCTAGCAACTTTAACCTACAATAATTTCATCTAGCAACTTTAACCTACAATATTAATTATTTCATAACATCCACTACGTTTAACTTGCAACATTACATGACTTGAATTGTTTAAAGTTATTACATATAATGTATAATAACTTTAAACAACAAAATTAAATGGAACGAATTGTATGATATAGTAACTCTTAGTCTTAAATTATTTGATAATAATATCCAGTAAATTTAAACATACAACGTTACATGCCCTGAATTCTGAATTCTCTAATAACGTATGTAAACTCTGACATACTTTCTAGCCGTGCCCACCACCCAATGATATACATCGATTGTACAATCCCTCTCTATACACTATACCTTATTTCTATAAGATAGCTTGGTGTCACTAGATTACTTCCAGTTTCACTTTCACATATCAAGCTGACATATTTAACGTCATATTACATATTCTTCACACAGCGTTATTCTTCAAGCTCTAAAACTCTCTCTATATATGTTACAACAAAAATAAGCTTCAGCTTTGTTTGAACAATTGATCAGTATTTCAGAGGATCGATCTCAGTCAGATCCAATGTCACCTTTTATAGATTTTAAAACATCTTCAACATTTAAAGTGCATACGTACGTAAGTAGGTAGGTTCGTACATACATAGAGATGCGTACATGCGTGTATGCATATACGTATGTATGTATGTATGTATGTATGAATGTATGTATGTATGCATATACGTATGTATGTATGTATGTATGTATGAATGTATGAATGTACGTATGTATGTATGTATGTATGTATGTATGTATGTATGTATGTATGTATGTATGTATGTATGTATGTATGTATGAATGTATGTATGTATGTATGTATGTATGTATGTATGTATGTATGAATGTATGAATGTATGTATGTATGTATGAATGTATGTATGTATGAATGTATGTATGTATGTATGTATGTATGTATGTATGTATGTATGTATGAATGTATGTATGAATGTATGTATGTATGTATGTATGTATGTATGTATGTATGTATGTATGAATGTATGTATGTATGAATGTATGTATGTATGAATGTATGTATGTATGTATGAATGTATGTATGAATGTATGTATGAATATATGTATGTATGTATGTATGAATGTATGTATGTCTGTATGTATATATATGTGTGTATTTATGTATCTTTGTATGAATGTATGCGTGTGCTAGTATAAACGTATATATATAAATGCATACACACAAACACACACACATTTATATATATATACAGACCCACACATACACAAACATTCTCACACACACACTTATATATATATGTATATGTGTATATATACCCACACATACACACATACAACACACGTGTGTATGTATGTGTGTATGTATGTGTGTGCGCGATGCTGGTGTTGTTTCAAACACTTAAGGGAGAATATTTTTTTCCAGCTGATAAATTTCACTAGAGTTCGATTTAGAAATAATTCTATTGACGTTTGGCCTTAAAATGAATCTTATTGTGGTATTTATGTTAATGCTGCCTGAACTCTATAGTCTACAGTTTATTTTTTATTTTCAATGATAAAATCTGGAGTTATATCTTTCATATTTCCTTTGAAATAGAGATTGTAAGTAAGAAAGCGGACGATAAAAATATAAGAATATATATATATGTATATAAATAGATAATATATATATATATATATATATATATATATATATATATATATATATATATATATATATATATATATATGCGTATATATATACATAATGTATATATATATATATATATATATATGAAATAAATTTTATAGATCATGTTCAACTAAGGATGATATATAGATATAGTAGAGACTCCAAAATGACATTGCATTTCATATAACTGAAATATATTCACATAACATAACCAGACAAACATACCTCTAGAGTCTATATTGTAAGACAGGGAAGATGGAATTGGATACATATATATATATATATATATATATATATATATATATATATATATATATATATATATATATATTATGTATACATAAAATATATTATCTATGAAGCTATCAATGTAATTTCTTTTCCTTTTACCCTAGCTTGTCTTCTCATCTGATGTTTCTCGCAGAACACGACCTCTTGCTATCTCCTCATGTATTATCATTTAATAAAATAACTCAGCCGAATTTGCAAGAGGTTGCATATATATTTATAAATATATATTGACAATCGCCACCGACGAATGCGAGAAATCTCCCCACCGAAGTTAACAAAGAACTTACTAGATCTACAATTTTATAATACTATAAAATTAAGTTGTTTAGAACTACAAGTGATGTCATTCTTTTCCTTTTTTCAAATATATATATATATATATATATATATATATATATATATATATATATATATATATATATGCATATATATAGAACAAGGGTTGCTAACCCTATTATCAGCCATACAATTGTCCTATGTAATACTACCTATATTCTCCGGAAGATCACACGTGTAGACTCTCTCGTAATTCTACAGAGATCTCTTAATTACTTACATAATATAAACTTCCGGGATGATAAGTCAGATTTCAATTTTACCTTTGACAGAGTCAAAAGCAATATTTTATATTTTTATATTCGATATTATCGTTGGTGTTTGCATAATTAATGCGAACACAAGTTTTGTCAAAATATATCATTATATATATACACACACACGCACATATAATGTGAGTGCATATATATATATATATATATATATATTTATATGTTGGTGTTACAATCAACCATATCAAGAGATGCTAGTTGGCCTTCTTGGTTTTAAGAGTTTTATTATTCAAGTGAATCGGATTAGTATTGGGCCTTAGATGGATTGATGGAAATCTTTTGATATGGTCTCCGTGACACTGAATTGTTCGGGAAAATAGTTTCATAATTGGTTGTGTTAGAGTTGGTGGCTGAATCCTTATTTTAGACTCTTATTACGACGCGACAAAAATATCAATGAAGAATTTTCCGGATTGGAAGGTTCATAGACCGAATTTGAAAAATTCTTTAACATAAAAGAAACCTTTCTCGTATCGTGTCTATTAAAACAAACCAGTGCTGGTTTGTTAATGACCCTTTAATTTCTCGGAATACACAGGAAAAGCGTTTAAAAGCATTATAAAAAAATCGTTGAAAGGAAGCGTTTTTGAAATAAAATCACATTTCCATTGAACAACGTTTGGATCACAAATATTTCGAAAGAGAATTTTGTTTGATTAATCTTCATTAATCAAAACTCTATTGTCACAAATTAATTTTCAAAGTATCGAAATTTGGTGTATATATATATATATATAACCAAGAAAAATTTTAGTCGAGAATAAAATTTAAAATAAAAAAAAAACAAAAAACGAAAAGACACGATAATGTCTCCAGATTGTAAAATTGAATTTTTTATTTTTCCAAGTCAACTTTCAGTTTTATATTACTGATAGAAACAACAGGTTTAACTGTTTCGATGAAAATGGGAACCGTTTGCACGGATCAAATATGTCTATGATAATTACAAATTTGTTTTAATTATCGAAAGTAAACAATTATTGTTTTTTGGTATAATTCTTGTAAACGAAATGTGGATGACAACATTTGCCCCAGAATTTAGATTCAGAATACACACATGCGTAGATACATATGTTTGAAAATAAACTTAAATTGCTATCCACAGTCAGAACTCCTGAACTGAAGTGCTTTTCTAGATTTCCATAAACACATTCAGACAGTAAAATATGAAATGTTTCTCGTAGTTTCGGATTAATCCGTTAGGATTGATGTCAGGGGAATATATATAAATATATAAATTCCATAGGAAGTAAGAATCAAATATAAATGCAAGGTGAGGGTGTAATCTCATTTATTCCCAGACGATGCACTCTTTTACTAGTAGATCTCATCCAAAATGGACGTAGTTGAATAGAAGCATTCGATAAACTATTGTCTTAGAAAGCGTGGTATTTTTATGGTATTGTTAGGTAACTTTCACTTTCACATTGGTTGGTTTTAGGTCGTCTATTTTGTTTCTCGTTTAGAAATTCATATAAACCAAACAGGCTGAAGCGAAATTCTTTCTGTTTTGTTTTCAGTTGTAAGTTAGGGTAAATAGTCCTTTTTATCCAGGGTAGTATGCCTTAAAACTCATATCTATTTAATATACGACGGCTCGATTTCGAGTAATGCTATCGTTTGACACCTTAGCACAAGCAGCACGGACGTGGCTTTTTAGTCCCGTTAGGGACTTACACACTCTTCCATAGACGCAGCTTTTTAACTTCTTAACTTGTTAAAAACTATTTTAAGCATTTAACACATAAATACATACATACATACAAACAAAGACACACGAATATATATTTATATATACATATACTTACTCGCGCACACATTTTTTTATAAATAGATATGCATATTTATATAATTATGAATGTAAATATGAATGAATGTATGTATGTACGTCCGTAACATATATATGTATATATATATATATATATATATATATATATATATATATATATGTGTGTGTGTGTGTGTGTGTGTGTGTGTGTGTGTGTGTGTGTGTGTGTGTGTGTGTGTGTGTGTGTGTGTGTGTGTGTATATAGTAATAATAGTAAATATATAATCATAATATATATAGTGTCTACATTACATATAATTATTAATTAGTGTTTACATGATTATCTCCCCCTGCTAGGGTTAACAGACTGTTACTGCCTACATAATATATTTTATTTTACTCTTAACCTTATTATCTGCCCCTGGTAGAGTCTAACTTAAATAAACCATTATTCTCTACGTAATATATATTATTTTCGCGGTTATTTTATTATCTCCCCTTCCTAGAGTCTAACTTAGATAGACAATTACTGTCCATTTCCAGTTAATGTGCTTGTTATGTAGTATTATATATACTTTTAAATTCCAGTAACGTATTGGGGTCGATTTAATCAACTTTCCCTTCCTCCAAAACCATGCTAGGGTCTTATTTAGACCGTTACACTCTACATAATATATTTTCAGTCAGCATCTATATTACGTATTATTGCTTTAGTGTACAGTTGTGGTGAGCCACATATATTCTAACCATTAGAAAAAGAAAATGAATTATTCACCATTGATGGAGAGATGACACAAGGCGAAGATTTTAGTCGCTCTACTATTTTCAGGTTTAGTGTCTACTTTATAATTCTGTTAGTATCTGATTTAATCCCAGTCTTTCATCTGTATTCTGTAAACTGTGAGTATTTTGTTTAGAATAGGTACACAGTAATGCTGCATGTTATAAGAGGTCAACACAATAATGGCGTCCTACTATAAAACATTGCCTCCCCTTAAGGCCTCCATGATGAGTCTGGTTAAGCCAGTGTTAGCCGTAAAATAGCCTTATAATGCTTTAGAGGGTTATAGTATAGTGTGTACTATCAAAATATAACTATCCACTTTACCAATTCCTAACCATTGTCTACATACAGTAGAGTTCTCATCGCCCCAGCCCATCTTCTTCTTCTTCTTCTTCTTCTTCTTCTTCTTCTTCTTCTTCTTCTTCTTCTTCTTCTTCTTCTTCTTCTTCTTCTTCTTCTTCTTCTTCTTCTTCTTCTTCTTCTTCTTCTTCAGGACAATGCGTCATGTTGAGCTCCATTATATCCTCCAGCCCCTACCCTCTCCCGCCGCCAAATTCCTTGTCACTTACAATACAAACAGCTTGGCTTGCAAGACAGGGACCTAAAAAAAAGCAGAAAAATGAACGCCATGACAAAGACAAAGACGAAGACGAAGACAAGAAAACGTACAAACGCCAAAGATAGGTAAAAATGTTTTACTTCCGGTAACCATGTCTGCATAATTTTCGGTTTATTTTAAAAATAGATTTAAAGAAATAACTGCTATATCCTGCATTATAAATAAACAGGTATATATATATATATATATATATATATATATATATACCTGTTTATTTACAGTTTATTTATAATGCAGGATATAGCAGTTATTTCTTTAAATCTATTTTAAAAATAAACCGAAAACTATACATACATATAGATATATATACATATGTATATATACATATATACACGCACACACACATACACACACACACATATATATATATATGTGTGTGTGTGTGTATGTATATATGTATATATACATATGTATATATATATATATGTATGTATATATATATATATATACGTTTATATATATATGTATGTATATGTATATGTATATATGTATATATATATATATATATATATATATTTATATATATGCTTTATGTGGTATCTTTCCCCTTCCATGTGAAATAATACTATGTAATGTTTTGACCTTCTTTTTATGCATTGTTGAGTCGAGAAATAGTGCAGAGATGGTGTGGACTGTATTGTAGGGTGCTGTAGCGTGACTCTGATCAATGTAGAATTATATGTCATAGAAGCTGTAATATAGGTTATGTTGGTGTAGGGGTCATATGATAGATGTAGGTGTATTGTGTCATAGCAGTTGTAACATAGGCTATTTTTGATGTATTGTGTCATAGCAGTTGTGACATAGGCTATTTTTGATGTGTTGTGTCATAGCAGTTGTAACATAGGCTATTTTTGATGTATTGTGTCATAGCAGTTGTGACATAGGCTATTTTTGATGTATTGTGTCATAGTAGTTGTGACATAGGCTATTTTTGATGTGTTGTGTCATAGCAGTTGTGACATAGGCTATTTTTGATGTATTGTGTCATAGCAGTTGTGACATAGGCTATTTTTGATGTATTGTGTCATAGCAGTTGTAACATAGGCTATTTTTGATGTATTGTGTCATAGTAGTTGTGACATAGGCTATTTTTGATGTGTTGTGTCATAGCAGTTGTCATATACCATCTATCGGTGGTATAGAGGTCTCATGACAGATGTAGTGTCATGTGTCATAGGAACTGTGATATAGGCTATTGTTGGTGTAGGGTAATGTGTAGATGTACTTTTCATAGGATATTGCGGTGTAGGTATGTTGTGGTGTAGTTGTGTTGTGGTGTGTAGAATCTCGAATGTAGGTACTTGTGAAGAAGTTATAATAGGTGCTGTGAGTAGTAGTAGCAGCAGCAGTAGTAGTAGTAGTAGTAGTATAGAGAATAAGGAGTAGTGTGTAGTGTTGTATTAAGTGTATAGATTTATATATATATATAACTTTGTGTGGGTGCATATATATATATATATATATATATATATATATATATATATATATCTGAGATACAACCGGTACTGGCATTGATAAATATGCTGTGTCCGTCAACCCTTATTATATATATATATATATATATAAGCTGATTGAAAGGGAATAGAAAGAAAAAGACAAAGAGGATGAGGACATTGACAAGCAGCAACTGTTGCTTACATTGATGTTTACAGACGAAATATCCCTTGGTAAAGAAGATATAGTAAATACTGCTGTCACGAAACAAAGAAGGTACCATAACATGGGGGGAATAACGCAGCGTAAAAACATTAAAAAAAGGCCGCTGTCTTTCAGATGAATAAATAACAAAATGTACCCAAGCAAGGCTGTCTGTAAGTAATCTACTTATATGGAGAAGTATTATGTAATGTATATATATATATATATATATATATATATATATATATATATATATATATATATATATATATATATATATATATATATATATATATATATATATATATATATATATACATACATATATATGTATGTATATATATATATATATATATATATATACATACATATATATGTATGTATATATGCATATATATATATATATATATATATACACTATATATATATATATATATATATAT
>OZ024751.1:1300399-1330399 GCA_964016885.1 Eledone cirrhosa
ATCCGCCAAGATTAGGGGTTGTCTCCCTTATCACACCCTACGTGGGTTTTGATAACGGTCAGTCCTTAGCTTTACATAGAACTAAATGCCTGTTGAAAAAGTGACTTCCTTGTTCGATCATCATACCAAAAGCTTAACATTATTTGTTTAAGCAGACAGTACCTGATTTAGGAGTTGCAGAAACCCCATATTGGATCTTACCACCGTTTCCAGGGGTCCGGGTATAATTTTCAATCATATTTTATTATTTGTTTTACCCGAATAGCTTGGTCGTTTCTATGGCTTTGCGGATAATGGTTTAACCATAGTCTCAGTGTGTTTCGCCTTTTAACTTACGTTGTTGCTCTAGTTCACTAGTTTCTATGGAGCGCTTGCCACACATCTCGGAAGTTGTTTTTCGCTAATTTCCAATACCCGAAATGCGATTCTCGCTAATTTATATTTGTATATATATATATATATATATATATAAATATATATATACATATAATTGTTTCTATGTTTGGCACAAGGCCAAGTGCATTACTGGTACTTTATTTCATCAACTCTGTAAGGATGAAAGGCGGGATTTGAACTCATGCCGTAAAGGACCGTAACTCTATGTTGCAAAGAATGTATAATGATTTCTGATTTAAGCACAAGGCAGACAATTTGAGGGGAAGGGAAAGCCGATTAAATTGACCCCCAGTGCATGACTGCTACTTTATTTGATCGACCACGAAAGGATGAAAGGCAAAGCTAACAGAAAAGGAGAGAAGAAATGACACGACATCTTGGTGCTTAAACATCAACGCTTTAAACACATTTCAGTATTTGAACATCAACGAATTTAAGGATCGCAGTGATGATAAGGAATATTATGATGATGATGATTATGAGGGGTAGGATGAGGACGCCGATGATCAGGACGATGCTGCTGTTGATGATGCTACACCTAGAACCAATGTTATTTTTCATTCATAAATATATGTACTTTCATTCATAAATATATGTACTTTCATTCGTATATATACTTTCATTCACATATATACTTTCTTATGGCTGTAAATCAAACAAACACAACGCAACTATAATCTCTGTCTATTGTTCTATATCTTTGGAATTACGCAAATAAATAAATATATATATAAATATATAAATAAATATATAAATATATAAATAAATCAACCCGGAAAAAGAAACTCGTTTGATTCAGAATATTTAGTGAACGTAGATACAACTTCAACAATATACAATTTCAAATACTGGTTCTTTAAAACAAACACATCAGCTCCTAGCGAAGCTGGAAAGATTCTTCTCCCCTAAATCACTTTTAATAAAAAGTTTCTCTGAGAACTTTGAAGTAAATCTAAAGAAAAAGAAACAAAAACAAACAGATATGACTTTCTAAGTATCGTATCTATATTTTCTTATATTCTGTAAATAAAAGAAAATATATTTATACAAGAGAATTGATTTAGAAATGAAACAAATGATTTTTTGAGCTTGAGATTATATCTGAAAACATCCTGCGTGCTGCTACCAAACTTAAATAGATATAGCGTTTTCACTGAAAATAGAATGTTCACATCAAAAATTTATCAAATATTCGAACCCGAAGTTACTATTTTTATAAAATACTTTTTTTTCTTTTTCTAATGGAGATCCGGAGATTGATCCTCGACATTTGGTGATGTTGTATTTTTAACTATCAAATAGAAAACATAAAAAATATATAATATAATGAAATAAAGTAAATACCATGAAGTAAAACCAAATCCCTTGATTGTATTCTATTAATAAAGACACCGAAAATAGTTGAATGTGAGAGAGAAGTAGAGACAGAGAGAGAAATTGAGAGAGAGAACGAGAGAGAGAAGAGAGAGAGAGAGAGAGAGAGAGAGAGAGAGAGAGAGAGAGAGAGAGAGAGAGAGAGAGAGAGAGAGAGAGAGAGAGTATGTATGAAAATAGAACCGGTATTTGCAAGTTAAAGCTGAAATTGAAGACAAGGATCGGTTGAACTGAAATGTACAGCAAAAGCCGCCATTACTACAGCACATTTGTTTGTTTTTTCCATCCGAAACAGTTTAGTTTATTTATAAAACAACACACAGAATTTAAAAAAAAAACATTTCGTAGGGGAATAAATGAAAATTTACTATTCCACTTTTATTCATCATATTGAAAAAAAGGAAAAAAAAGGAAAAAAAAGAAAAAAAGGGCTATTTTATTTGAAGAAATTTTTTTTCTTTGTGACTTGAAGTTTAATATGAAAGTGTTTTGAAAATGGAGAGAAAAATGAATTATTATTATTATTATTATTATTATTATTATTATTATTATTATTATTATTATTATTATTATTATTATTATTATTATTATTATTATTATTATTATTATTATTATTATTATTATTATTATTATTATTATTATTAAAAAAGTTCATTATTATTGATTACCCGTTAGTAATTAAGGGATCATTTATTCAAAAAGATAAATATTTTTGCAAAAGTACAGAGACTCATGGCCATTGGTTTTATTTTTGTTTGTTAAAAATAAAAACCAAGTTTCCGTTTCTTGATATCAAATGTATAATAGTGTTGTATGATTTAAAAGTTAGAGTATTGTTTGAGGGGAAATAAAAGAGTGGACTTGGAGGGTTCAGATTGATTAAGTATGTCTTCCAAAATCGATTATTTTCTTTTAGGAGTTATTGTATTTTGGTCATTTGGAGGAAAAAAGATTGGAAATTAAAAAGAAAAACTTGAGAAGAATTTGCAGTAAATTGAAATACGCCACTCAAAATATGGATTGAAATTCTGTGTAATCGTGGAATGGAGGAAAACACGTCGTAAGTAAAATGTCACTTGTTTTAAGGGGCAGAGTATTATTATTATTATCATCATCATTATTATTATTATTATTATTATTATTCCTGTATTGTCCTGTACTGTCCTTAATGTCTACTTTATGTAAACCCTTGTGGTTAATAAAGAAATCATTATTATTATTATTATTATTATTATTATTATTATTATTATTATTATTATTATTACAATTGCATTTATCTTGCTTTATGTTCATACGAGTTATCACCAAGTCACAACCAGTGACCTCAAGAGACAACAAAGTCCGCCATGTTCAAGAAAGAACATACATACACACACATGCATCTTTAGGTGTTTAGACTTGTGATGTACTTATATTGACAGAATCTTCCTTAGTATATGGGCAGTTCCCATTAGTACTATCTTTTGTATTTCTCCTATACGCGGGTTTCCTGGGATCGAGGTGGTCGGCACCTTATTGAAGGAGCCAAACTTAACCCTGAAAAGTCGGTGGGCTTGCAGCTCGGAACCTGGAGAGGCAGGCCCATGCCGTCCAACAGCGTAGTGGGGTGCTGGACGGACGGACCGGTAAAGTTGCTCGGGGTTTGGTTCGGACCAGACCTCCAGGTGGAAAAGAATTGGGACGAGGTAACGAGCAGAGTAGCCAGTCTCACCCAAAAATGGGCTGGGAGGAAGCTATCACTGAAAGGTCGCGCGGAGGTGGCGAATGCGTACATCGCGTCCGTCATCTACTACCGCCTGACCGTCGTGCCTTGCCCCCGTTCGCGCCTCGTCAAGTTGGAACGGCTCCTCATCAAATTCTTGTGGAGGGGACAAGTTCCGTTGGTGAGGCGGTCCATCTGCTGCCAGCACCCTCTACGCGGAGGGCTGGGCATGCCATGGCTAATGATGCGCAGACATGCGTTGAGGCTGCGACATCTCCAGATATTCTGCCTCAACGGTGAACAGGTGTGGTCACCGTTTAACAGACGGGCCTTTCCGCAGCTCATTTCTTTGACTGAGCTGCAGTCCTGGGTCAAGAAGAGACCGAGACTGGGTGACTGGCACCTGGAATGTTGCCAGGCACTCACTGCCCTCTACCAAGCGGGCAATGCGATCAGTGGAACTTCCACTCTCGAGTTCTATAGAGGATTAGTGGTGGGCAAGTACGATGACGCACTTGGAGAAGCTTTGGGCCTCGACGAAGTCGAACTGACCAGTCTGTACCGGAGGACTTTTGAGCCGGGGACGATGGACAATTTCCAGAAATCCCTCGCTTGGCAGTGCTACCGGGGGGCACTGCCGGTTCGGGATAAACTCTACAGGCACGGAAGTGCTGTCAGACGGACCTGCCCAAGATGCGCACAGAACGACGAAACCGTTCTGCACGCACTTGTCCAATGTCCGTGCATTACTGACTTGTGGAGTTATGTCGAACAGCTACTGTCGCGTGTGGAACGAATCCGGTTATCGGCCGAGTCCATAGTGAAGATTGATCCACCGCCTTCTTTAAGTCAGGAAGAGCAGGAAATTTTCCTCTGTCTGGTGGCAGTTGCGAAAGAGATTATATGGTGGACCAGGTTGAAAGGACTAAAGACAGACACTTTTCTCTTCGGCCAATCCCTCATTAACTTCTTCAAGTTTCACCTGGAAACGAAGGTGAGGGTGGAGAGAGAAGTGCTGCTCCCCAGTACATTTGCTAAAAGGTGGGTGAATGTGGCGAGAATGGCTCGTGTGAATGGGCCTACTCTGACCATGCGCCTATAGGCTAGCTAACTTGAGGAGAGGGGTGCTCTCCCTGGGTGCCCTAGAAGCGCAGGGTGGTTCAGGATTGGTGGGGTACCCGAGTCACCCCAGGGTCGTCTACCCCCTATCGGGGAATTTATTTTGTTATATTTATGCATAGTTTATTTTATATTTTTATACCAGTGACTCCCTCCTACACATACCAGCGACTCCCTCTTACACATACCAGCGACTTCCTCCTACACATAAGATTCTCTTTGACTGTTATTGGATACGTCCAGTCATTCCATGCGTAGATGTTTGTATCAATGCATCTAACCACCCATCCATCCAGCTACCCCCCCAATCCACCCATCTACCCATCCCCCATCACCCATCCACCCACCCATCCAACCATCCACCCAGCCATCCACCCATCCAACCATCCACCCATCCACCCAGCCATCCATCCAAGTCACTCCCTTCTACATTACAACCAAATAAATCTCTTCTTTTCTCTCACTACCACTACCACCTCCTCCTTATTGTCCAGTCACACTTTATTGCATCTATCGACACCCATCAATTGATCCTCTCCTACGTGCCCCCAGTCACACTTTATTGCATCTATCGACACCCATCAATTGATCCTCTCCTACGTGTCCCCGCCGCCTCCACCTACCCGACACCTCCCACATTTTCAGTACATGAATAAATAGATAGGACAAAATAATAAATATTTTTCTTTTACTCACAATGTCAGTAATTTGTGTGGTGGGTGAGAGTGAGGTGTAATTTTGATAAAGTATGTCAAAAATAGAAATGTTCAGTAGTAGTAGTAGTAGTAGTAATAGTAGTAGTAGTAGTAGTAGTAGTAGTAGTAGTAGTAGTGGTGGTGGTGGTGGTGGTGGTGGTGGTGGTGGTGGTGGTGGTGGTGGTGGTAGTAATCGTAGTAGTCGTCGTCGTTGTAGTAGTAGTAGTAGTAGTAGTAGTAGTAGTAGTAGTAGTAGTAGTAGTAGTAGTAGTGGTGGAAAGTTTGTTGAAATGAATATCAAGCCACTACCTGCAGCCTCAGATATTCAGGATGTATCGGAGGGTTCTTGCTGTTCCCAGCAAGCATGCCTTTTGAAGTGTTCCAAAAAGCGGGACTGGACTAATCTTCCTTAACCATCCTTGGAAACTCTTTGAGATAGTACCTAGTGCGCCTATAACAATCGGGACGACCTTGATTTCATGGCAGTTCCAAATCCTTTTTACCTCCCACTTTAAGTCCTGGTATCGGTTAATTTTCTCCCTCTCCTTCTCTTGCACTCTCGTGTCGAATGGGCAGGCCACATCCACAATCAGGCACGATCATTATTATTATTATTATTATTATTATTATTATTATTATTGTTATTGTTATTCCTTGAATCTCAGTCATTGATGTTGGTTAACTGGAAAGTCCGTTGGATTGAATATCAAGCCACTACCTGCAGCCTCAGATATTCAGGACGTATCGGAGGGTTCTTGCCGTTCCAAGCAAGCATGCCTTTTGAAGCGTTCCAAAAAGCGTGAAGGGGCCGATTTTCTTTAACCATCCCTGGAAACCTTTGGAGATAGTCCCCAGTGCGCCTATGACAATCGGGATCACTTTGACTTCATGGCAGTTCCAAATCCTTTTCACCTCCCACTTTAGGTCCTGGTATCGGTTAATTTTCTCCCTCTCCTTCTCTTGCACTCTCGTGTCGAACGGGCAGGCCACATCCACAATCAGGCACGATCTTTTTTCTTTGTCCACAACCACCAGGTCAGGTCTATTGTGTTCCAGTTTTTTGTCCGTCTGTATCCTAAAATCCCACAGCACCTTCACCTGACTGTTCTCCATCACCGCCTCTGGCCTATGCTCATACCATTTCTCAGAATGTGGTAGATTGTTTACTTTGCACAGGTGCCAGTGGATCACCCTGCCCATCACATCGTGTCTCCAGCCCTTATAGTGGGTCTGGGCTAGGTGTTTACACTCGGACACAATGTGAGCCACAGTCTCCTCTCTCTCTCCACAGATCCTGCACAGTGGGCTAGCCTCCTCCTTGTAGATATGGTGCTTCAACCACTTCGTTTTGAGGGCCTGCTCCTGCGCAGCCATTAGCATTCCTTCTGTAGCCTTTTTGAGGTCTCCTCTTCTCAACCAGTTCCATGTCTGTGGATCTCTAAATTCAGTTTTCTCAAAGAAGGTACTATGAAGGGATTTTCCCTTAAGGCTGCTCTTCCTCCTTGATGTTATTTCCTCCTTGGGTATCCCCTGGCCTACTCTCCCCTCCTTCAGTACAGCTCTGAGCATTGGCTCCTTACTATAGGTCACGTATTTGTATAGGTTGTTTTTCTCCATCTGAACACAGTCCTCTATGCTGATAAGACCTCTTCCACCCTCAGATCTCCTTAGGTAGAGTCTATCGACATCACTCCTCTTGTGGAACATGTTGTAGATAGTCAATAGCTTCCTAGTCTTCCTATCCATTTCTTTTTGTTCAGCAACATTCCATCTCAGAATTCCCGCACTGTACCTAATAATAGACACAGCTCGGGAATTTACTGCGCTTATGGCATTTCTGCTGTTCAGATGTGACTTCAATACGCTCCTTACTCTCCGAATGTATTCAGTTCTTAACAATTCCTTCATTTTTTTGTTCTTTATGCCATCAGCCTCCAGAACGCCCAAATACTTGTATCCTTCCTCAGAGTCAATTTCCTTTATCATCTCACCTGTTGGTATCTGGATCCCGTTACTTCTGCTCAACCTACCCCTCCTCATCACAATGACTCCACATTTACCAATACCAAACTGCATACATATATCACTGCTGAAAATACGGACAGTGTCAACAAGCACATCCAACTCCTTCTCACTTTTCCCGAAGAGCTTAAGATCGTCCATGAAGAGGAGGTGATTGATGGTAAGCTCTCCCCTTCCCAACTTGTATCCTGCTCTCACTTTTCGCAGCATAATGGTCAAGGGCATCAGGGCAAGGACAAACAACAGAGGGGACAGGCTATCTCCCTGGAAGATACCTCTCTTGATCTTCACGCTTCCCAAGGATACTCCAGTTGATGTCAACTCTGTCTCCCAGGACCCCATACTCCTGCCCAGCAACTCTCTGATGTTATCTGCCACCCTGAAGATCTCCAGGCTTTTGGTGATCCAGGAATGAGGCACCATGTCAAATGCCTTTCTGTAGTCTATCCATCCCATGGCAAGATCAGTGTGTCTCCTCCTGCAATTCCCCATTACCATCTTATCAATAAGCAACTGGTCCTTTGTACCACGTGACTTCTTTCGGCATCCTTTCTGTTCGTCCGGCAACAAGTTGTTTGTGTGGAGGTGATGGTAGATTTCCTCAGACACAATGCTCGTCAACAGTTTCCACATTACGGGCAGACATGTGATAGGTCTATAGTTGGTAACATCATTACCCTTGATTCGGTCTTTCATTATCAGAACTGTGGTACCTTTTGTCAACCACTCTGGCACCTCACCCGACACCAAGCAGTCATTGAACATGGCCGTCAGCTTCGGGTGGAGGGATGTTAAATGTTTAATCCAATACCCCTGCACACCATCTGGGCCTGGTGATTTCCAGTTGGTTAGTTTTTTGGCTTGCCCCTTAAGAGTTTCAACTGTGATACTCAAATCAGTCTGTTGCTGTGCCTGCTCACCGATCTCCCTCTGTACTGTCTCAATCCACCCTGCCTGGGCATTGTGTCTAACATCCTGCTCCCATATTCCTCTCCAGAATGTTTTAGCTTGTTCCGCCCCAGGGATCAAGTCGGTGCCTCTTTCTTTCCCCTCAAGCTGTCCAAACAGCATCTTCTGGTTGTTGTCGAACATGCGGTTCTGTTTATACTGACTGACTCTGTTCTCGTATCGCCTGATTTTGGCACTCTTTGCTACAATGCGTTGCTTCAATTCCTCTATGATAATATTTAGCTTTTTACTCCTAGTTTTGTATTTTATTTCCAGTCTATTTTTAGTGCCTATGTTTTTTAGTGTCCCATTCAGTAGTGACTCAAGCTTTCCTATGTCATTTCTCATTTCCCCGATTTGCCCACTCAGTCGCTTCTTCCACCACGGCTCTGCTCTTTCTTGTCTGTTGTTTCCTCTCGCTTTTATACCAAGTAGTTTCCTCACCGTATTTGCTGTTGCTTTGAGGATATTGTTGCACTGGTGAAGACTCCTCGCCTCAAGGTATGGGATGACTTTGTTTACCTTAGCTGTTGTTTCTTTTAACTTTTTCCTGTCTACAAATCTTAGGTTCATAGGTCTCCCACTATCATTGTTCAACTCATCTACCACTAAATTTAGGATGTCAACCGAATCTTGTCCTAGCCCGTCAGCATTCATCTCCTCAGTGGCCGTATCTCTGTTCCAGGTATTATTTATCTCAGTATTCAGATCATTGTCTGCTTCGGGTGGTTCCTCCGCTCTCAGGACCTCCTCACCTTCATTTCCCGCCGGCTCGCTTGTCTGGCATACTACACCCGCCATCTCCAAGCCATTCTCTCTGCTCAGTTCCTCCAGTTCCAGCTCGCTTATCCACCCATTAGTTCTTATTACCCGAGCCTGCCCGGCCAATTTTTGTTCATCTAATTTAAATAAACCAATCTCGTTCCAGATGTTATGCATCCGTCTCCTGTAGCCCCTCTCCTTGGGGTTACTTTTCAGGTAGCATTGCATAACAGTTCTATTCAATTCTTTCGTCCAGTTGGTTCTGGCCCCTTTCCTTCTTCTTCTTCCTCCAACATCAGCAGTATTTCGTTGACAGTCAGGTTCCTGCTGCTGAGCCAGGGGGCACCTGTTGGGTGAGAGTCTGTCACATGACGTTCTAGTCTCCATTTCACCGTTATTCGAACTGTTTATGTTCGATATTTAAACACTCTTATCGAGGATTGGCGAATGTATGTTTACATAGCCATCTGTGGATCCGCCATCCCACTTGGCCCTTGTGTGGCATTATCACCACGCTGTATACGGACACACATAAACAAACAAACACACGGGCAGAAAGGGCCCCAAAAATGAATAAGCATAAGTTTCATTGTAATGTAGTATTCGAATGTCTGACTTAGTTTTTGTTTTTTAAGTTTTACTTTTTCCCCCCTCTTCTCTGTCCGTCCGCCTGCCTCTCTCTTCATTCTTATTTTCTTTACGTTTTGGGGGTTTCTTTTTTTGTTTTTGTTTTTCTCTGTTTTTCTCGTTTTTTACTGTTGTTGCTGTGCTGCTTTTGTTGTTTATTTTTTCTTTTTTCTTTTGAGTCTATCTATATATTTTGATGCCTTCCTCTTTTTTAGCAGTAGGGATTCTATAATGTGGTGGCAGCAGCCAGCTAAAAGAAGAAGTGGGAGACTGGCGGCGGTAGCGATACTGAGACAGTGGTGGTGGTGATGTCGATACCGAGGCAGTGGTGGCGGTGATGTGACCGTATTACTGTAGCGATGGTGCTGTAGCGGTGGCAGCAGTGAAGGAGTGAAGGGGTGGTGGCGGCGGTGATGGGATAATGGTTGTAATGATGGCCGTAGTGATCGGTGGTGGTTTAGTGTACACAGGTGATAGGGTGGGTGGTGTATCTAGTTTCTGGTGTTGGTGAGTTTGGCTGTTCTATATAGTGTATACAGAGGAGGAGGGGGGGGGGTTCTTCTTCCATTTATAGCCATTTTCTTTTTTGGATATACAGTGTACAATACAAAGTTGAATATTTGAATATTTGAGCCTTATAACAATATATTTTGGGTCCGAATTTTTTGGGGCTCAAGCCGGGTGCTTTACGTAGCATTTGTACTAAGAGTTGTTATTTCACAAATGGTTTAAATATGTTAAAAATTCAAAACTTACGGGAGCGATTTCATGACCTCCGTCACCTCGTGCGTCTTCTTCCCTTATTATTATTATTATTATTATTATTATTATTATTATTATTATTATTATTATTATTATTATTATTATTATTATTATTATTATTATTATTATTATTGTTATTGTTATTCCTTGAATCTCAGTCATTGATGTTGGTTAACTGGAAAGTCCGTTGGATTGAATATCAAGCCACTACCTGCAGCCTCAGATATTCAGGATGTATCGGAGGGTTCTTGCTGTTCCCATCAAGCATGCCTTTTGAAGCGTTCCAAAAAGCGTTAAGGGGCCAATTTTCTTTAACCATCCCTGGAAACTTTTTGAGATAGTCCCTAATGCGCCTATGACAATCGGGATCACTTTAACTTCTTCTTCTTCTTCTTCTTCTTCTTCTTCTTCTTCTTCTTCTTCTTCTTCTTCTTCTTCTTCTTCTTCTTCTTCTTCTTCTTCTTCTTCTTCTTCTTCTTCTTATTATTATTATTATTATTATTATTATTATTATTATTATTATTATTGTTATTGTTATTCCTTGAATCTCAGTCATTGATGTTGGTTAACTGGAAAGTCCGTTGGATTGAATATCAAGCCACTACCTGCAGCCTCAGATATTCAGGACGTATCGGAGGGTTCTTGCTGTTCCAAGCAAGCATGCCTTTTGAAGCGTTCCAAAAAGCGTGAAGGGGCCGATTTTCTTTAACCATCCTATTATTATTATTATTATTATTATTATTATTATTATTATTATTATTATTATTATTATTATTATTATTATTATTATTATTTTTACAATTTGTGCATTAAAAAGGCTACCAGTTATTCTGTAGATTTATTTATCTGTCATGTAAATCTGTCTGCCCACATTTCTATCTATCTATCTATCTATCTATCTATCTATCTATCTATCTATCTATCTATCTATCTATCTATCTATCTATCTATCTATCTATCTATCTATCTATCCATCTATCTATCTATCTATCTATCTATCTATCTATCTATCTATCTATCTATCTATCTAGGTCAGACACCTTTCTCTCCGGCCAACAACTAATTCTTTTTTTCAAATACCACTTTGGTAGAAGAATCAGGATGGAGAGAGAGGTGCTGTACCCCAGCAAGTTTTATGAAAGGTGGGTGAAAGTGGCGAGAATGGCCCGAGTGAATGGGCCTTCTCTCAGCCTGTAGGTTGAGGAAAAAGAGGATGAGAGGAAAGGGGTACAAACTCTTCGTACTCCTGGAGATGAGGGTTGCACATTTTTTCGGGGGTATGTGTTACCCATATGAACTGTCTCCCCCTATTGGGGAAAATCGACTAATTTTTTAAATTGCATTTGTGATATTTTACACGTTTCTATTGGATGTAAACTTCCCCCTTTGTATTTGTCCCCTTCTTTTGTGCCCCTGTGGCTAATAAAGAAACATATATATCTATCTTTAAGTATCACTTTAGAAGGAGAATCAGAGTGGAGAGAGAGGCACTGCACCCCAGTAAATTTACTGAAAGGTGGGTGAATGAAGCGAAAATGGCCCGAGTGATTGGGCCTTCTCTGTTTATAAGCCTGTAGGTTGAAGAAGAGAGCAAAAAGGAAGAAAGGAGCACTTGCACAACATGCTCCTGGAGTTAAGGGTTGTTCTATCGACGTGGTATTAAACAACCCATTTGTGGCGCTTCCTCCCTATTGGGGATTTCGATTGTTGTAATTGTTTGTTTTTATACTTTTTACACGACTGTATGTAAAATCCCCGGCATGTCTTTGTATTGTCCCCTTTTCTTGTACGCCCTTGTGGCAAATAAAGAAATCTATCTATCTATCTATCTATCTATCTATCTATCTATCTATCTATCTATCTATCTATCTATCTATCTTCTGCGATAAAGAAAGACATCTTCTGATTTGTTTATTTCAGTTTTTATGTTTATATCTATCTATGTATCTTCCTAGTTAACAGTTTGTATGTCTGATTGTGCGTCTATCGATCTTGCTAAATAAATGCATTAAGATGAATCCTTCTGTTTTGCTCTGCTTTGTCGCATTTGTCAGTTTTCTTGTGTCTGTGCATCAATATGAACAAATGTTAGGCTGGAAAACGTCGGTGTGCAAGTGGTGGTGATATGTATGCGCATGTGTGAAGAATTTCTCTACCATTTGAAATAGATTTGTATATATATATATATATATATATAAACAAATAGTAGAAAGGAAAAACATTTTTTCAGTGAGATATCAAAACATTAATTTATTTACAATACCGGTTTCAGCATTATATGCATTGTCAATTGTGGATATGCAAAATATTGTTAAGTTGCATATTTGTACAAATAGTGATAATAATAATGATAAAAATAAAAAGGGGAATAAACATGTATGTGAAAATTAATTTTTCTCCTCCTTCATATTATTATTATCAATATTTGTACAAATATGCAACTTAACAATATTATGCATATCTGCGATTGACAATGCATTTAATGCTGAAACAGGTATTGTAAATAAATTAATGTTTTGATATCTCACTGAAAAAATGTCTTCAGCATTTTCTACTGAAAGAATCTTTGTCCTTTCTACTATTTGTTTTTATATATATCAACTCGTGTGTTACTTTTCTACATTCGATAGGCACTATATTTCATGTTGCTCCTTCTACGTGGAGTTGCGACCGATAGATAGTATTAGCAATTGGAAAGACCAATGGAAACATTGTTTCTTCGGTCCGATTTGACGAAAGTCGATCGTTCCTATATATATATATATATATATATATATATATATATATATATATATATATATATATATATATATATATATATATATATATATACATATATATATATATATTTATTTATATATATAAATATAAGTATGTACACGAAATTTAGTTTCATTTTTTCCGTTTATATATATATATATATATATATATATATATATATATATATATATATATATATATGTATATATAAAGAGAGCCTTCAGCCAGCAGTGAATTTGAAATATACACACATACTCACATACATATATAACTGTGTGACTGGTATCTTCGTTAAATTTGCTGTAAAATACATATTTCACCGTGTGAGTACAATTGTTTTAAAAATACATCCTTTCCTTTTAATAGAATATAGATGCATGCGAATGAAAAAGAACTGTTATAATTTTCCCCAATACACACACACACAAACACACACATATATATATACACACACGCATATATATATATATGTATGTGTGTGTCCCGAGTTCAATCGGGGGTAACCACAATAAGTAAGGTACTCAATACATAGCAGAGTATAATCTTTAATATAGAAATAGCTTCTACAGGACTAGAACTGTTTCATTTGAAGGAAATCATCAGAAAGCTTTCCTGTTGATTTGTGTGTGTGCGTGTGTGTGAAAATGGATCAGGTTAAGTTAAGGGGAACTTCTCAATTCTTACAAGCATTCCATCATTTCGATTGAAGAAATTTGCCTTTTTTTATTGAATTATTTGCAAATTCGACACAAAAAATAGAAGAAGAAGAAGAAGAAGAAGAAGAAGAAGAAGAAGAAGAAGAAGAAGAAGAAGAAGAAGAAGAAGAAGAAGAAGAAGAAGAAGACTAATGCAAAAGTTGTTGGCATTTCACCTTGGCAAGTGTGATTTAATCTAATTTAATTTTTTTTTTCTCAGAAATAGTAAAAGAATTGGTGAGAATCTTTTACCATTAAATTAGTGACAGACAAATAAATATTGAATTGAATGCTCTGAAATAAATAAATAAATAAACACACAAAATAAATAAAAAAAACTGTGGCTTGTGATGGAGGACTTTTAAGAAGCCAACTCCCATAATAACTATAACGTTTGGAATATTATCTAATAAAAAATGCTTAAAAGAGTGAAAGATAGAGAGATAGAGATAAAGGGAGATATAGAGACAGAAAAAAAAAACATCGGTGTTTGAAATTCATCTTGTGCTGTTTAATATTTTAGACACAGCACCCAATTCTTGAAAGATCGAGGAAAATATAACCTTAAAATCAATTTTGTTCAATTATTTTGTTTTCAAAACCATGCAGAAGAAATTGGAATATTAATAACAATGTAAGTCAGTGTTTTTTGTTTTATAAATACTATTAGAAGTACTATAAAAAGTACTATTGTAAGTACTATTTCCCTGAAAAAACAATAAATAAAAAAAATAGACAGAGAGAAAAAAACATAAAAACATTATTTTTGATTTTATTTCTTGTGTTGTTTTTTTTACGATGTTTTGAAATAAAAGCAAAAACAATATCAGTATTCAGAACAAACAAAATAACAGCAATATATGTATATATATATATATATATATATATATATATATATATATATATATATATATATATATATATATATATATATATATATATATATATATATATATATAATATATAACATATATAAGTATATGTATATATATATAAATACATACATATATGTATATATATATATATATATATATATATATACGTATATACATGCATATATATATATATGTGTGTGTGTGTGTAATGTATATATATCCAACACATTAACAGCAATATGTGTATAAACAAAAACAAAAACGATAAAATGTTCGTAAAACCGGATATCCGGTTTTAAATACAAATACATCCCTTGTTTTTAAAAACATGTTAATTCTTAATAAATAACATATAATCCTGATCTTCATCGATAATTTTGATTTTCTGTTAAAGCACAGAGATACAATAAAAAAAAATCAACAACAACGATCAAACAAATGAAACGACGTCGTTTGTTCCCCAAACGCCATCTTGGTGCTCCTGAAAATGGTGTTTCACACAAATATACATGGGTGACGATAATTTAAAACTCCCAAGATTTAAAAAAAAAGGATTTCTCCCTTATTCAAAAAAACTTCTGTATGTACATTAAAGAAGATATGCTTTTTTTAAATGAATTTTTTTTCTTCCAATATCATTTTAAAATGAAATGTTAACAAGGAAATAGCAAGTTAATAGCATTTTTAATAAGATTAAATAAATATTTTCAAATTTCAACTAATGCAATCAGATTATTAAAGTGTTTGATCATTTTGTTGTCTGTAAACGGCATTCTGTTCAATACATTTCTATTATGAATAAATAACCAGTTTATCAGTATTTTTTATGTGGAATCAACAATTAATCATAATATTGAGCATCATTGAAACAGGACATTACAAAAGACAGAGAGATAGAGGGATGTGTATATATATATATATATATATATATATATATATATATATATATATATATATATATATATATATATATATACACATATATATATATACATATATATATATAGTTTATATATATATATAATATATATAATATATATGTGTATATATATATATATATATGTATATATATTTTATAGGTATGTATATATATATACATACACATATATATATGTATATATATTTATATATATATATGTATAAGCATTATATATATATATATATATATACATGTATATATACATGTATATATATATATATATATATACATGTATATATATATATACATGTATATATATATATACATATATATATATACATATATATATACATATACATATAGATAGATAGATGGAGAGAGAGAGATTAGAGAATTAAGGAAAAGAATTTTCGATCACTACATTGTAGTAAGTCTTTGATTTCTTGGAAGTGACAAAAAGTTGTAATATACAAGAAATACAAAACAGAACAAACACATACATATATACACATATACACATACACACATATACACATACACACACAAAAAATAACCCAACGTTGACGTCTGCTATTTTTTTCGAACATATTTGTTGCATATGTATATCACAGTTAAACCATTATAGCTGAAAGATATAATTCCACATAATATGGAATATATCTCTGTGGGACATCATGTAAAAATTAGTTTAAAAAATAACGAAGCATGAATAAGGAGAATAAATAAATGAATAAATATATATATATATATGAATATAAATAAATAAGTATATATATATATGTACACACACACACACACACACACACACACACACACACACACACACACACACACACACACACACACACACACATGTAAATATATATGTAAATATAATATTTATATATATATATTTAAATGTATATGTAAATATAATATATATATATATATATATAGGTAAATATAAATAAATAAATATGTATATATATATATATATATATATATATATATATGAAAAAATGTAATGACACAACCAAATTTCATAAATAAAAAAAAGTACACAAACAAATATGAACAATAATAGATATTTACAGAATGTCTGATATAACAGATGCAGAGTCTTGTAGACTCTTCCAATTATTGCATTCAAAACAAAAAACAGCAAATGCAAATAACAATGATATTAATAATAATAATATAATATTAATAATAATAATAATGGTAATAATAAATAAATGAATAAATAAATAATAAATAAATAATAAATAAATAATAAATAAATAATAATAAGAAAAAATAGAAAAAATAACTTCCTATATTATACAATTTCGTTGACCTGTTCAAAAGAAAGTCCGACATATGTACATATATGCAAACGCAATACCGCAGCAGATACTCACGCACACATTCACACATATAGCCACATACACACACTCACACTCACACACATACAGGCATATATATACATATATATATATATGTATATATATATATACATCAAACCATATATATATGGTTTGATGATGGCTAGCTGGGTGATAGAAGCTCTTGAAAGAGAAACTTGACGTGCATTGGTGAATGATGGGGTCCATAATTTTGGGGACAGACACATAGAGCACGAGAAGATCAAACGAGATGTTCGTGAGCAATGCCCTGGTGTGTCTCTCGAAACGATCGGTGTCTCCATTGAATTGAAGTGCCCAGAGTGTGGAAAAATTTGCTTGAGCAAATCTGGTCTCAGGAGCCACTGTTACAGCCATCTTCAAAGAGAACCAGTGAACTATGATCTCCACGGTATTGTGAGGGTTCACAGGCAACCTGATGCAAGGCATGAGGCCAGGGAGATCTATAGTTGTCGTCAATGTGCGAAGGAGTGCAAGTCTCTAGCAGGCTTGAAAAGCCATATCCGAGCGTCACACATCTGAACCTGACGAGCGATTGCAATACTCTTATCAGAGTTTGCAGCCATCATGTATGTATATATATATGTTTATCTATCTATCTATCTATCTATCTATCTATCTATCTATCTATCTATCTATCTATCTATCTATCTATCTATCTATCTATCTATATATATATATATATATATATATATATATATATATATATATATATATATATATATATATATATATATATATATATATATATATATATATATATATATATATGTATATATATATATATATATATACATCTATATATATATAGAGATATGTGGGTTTGTGCCTGTATATGTGTATGCGTGTGTATGTGTTTGCTTAGACATATATTTACACGTGGGTAGGTGTTTATTTATACATACATATTTTATACATATATTGATATGGATAGCCGTGTAAACAAAAAGGGGGCGGGAGGCGTGTAACCTCGAAAGCGAGGTTACATTTTTGTCAGACATAGCAAAAAAAAAAAAAAAATATTAAGAAAACTATCGGTATGACGAGGCTATAAAGTTCCCATTGGCGACCGGCATCGGAATCTGTCATATATCTACAACAACGTAGTACTGGTCTAACAGAGGATTACTGAGCCATATCATATCTGTGTAATGTGTGATATGTATATATATATATATATATATATTTATATATATATATCTATATCTCTCTCTCTCTCTCTCTCTCTCTCTCTCTCTATATATATATATATATATATATATATATATATATATATATATATATATATATATATGTGCATATGTACACATACATATACATATATGTATAAATGCACATATTTATGTGTGTGTATGTGTATGAGTGTGGGTGTGTATGCGTGTGCGTGTAAAATGAGCAAAAACCCTCAAGTCTTTAGAAAGTGAGTAATGGCAAGGCAGATTACTGTTTCGACAATCCCGTCTCTTCAGTCACGTGCATCTCTTCACCTTAATTTACGACTGAAGGCCACATCTCGCCATTCCCTAAAATTAAAACAGTTTATTTAAGAACAACTATCCAGCTCTAGAACAACAGTCGTAGATTTGAACCAGGTATAGTTTCAAAATGACCTAGTTTTTCACGAAATGCTAATGTCTATATAAAGTTGAACAGAACTGTAGCTTCTCTCATGCGTTAGGTTGACGGGTACGTATGGTTTAACAGTTCGGTGTGAGTGGAAGGCAGCACTCTCCTGGTTACACTTCTCTTTTTTTTTATCAAACTAAGTTACATTCTGTTTACTATGTTGTCATTTCTACATCTATTTTTAGTGATTTGTTGTAGATCCGACCTTTGGTTGATTTAACGTTTGGTTGATTATACTTTTGGTTGATCCAACTTGTAAGTAATTCAAGTTTTGGTTGATTCAACTTTTGGTTGGTCCAATGTTTTGGTTGATTCAACTTTTTGTTAATTCGACTTTCAGTTGATCCGATTTTCAGTTGAGCTGCTGTTTTGTTGAACTCACTTTTAGATGATTGACCTTTTAGTTGATGCAACTTATAGTTGATCCGCCTTTTTGTTAATCCACCTTTTAGTTGATTCAATTTTCAGTTGATCCGAGATGTTGCTGCTCAAACCTTTCGGTTGATGCCATCTTTAGTTGATTCAAAATTTAATTGATCTGAATTTTAGTTGATCAAGCTATTAGCTGAACACAAAATGGGTAATGTTGAAACATTTGTCCTTTATACACACATACATAGATGATAAACATTTGTATACACACACACACATATATATATATATATATATAATACAACTGCAGAATGAGAGTATGTTCAATGCTGACATCTTTAGCAAGATTATTGCTAGCCAAACGTTGTAGAGAAGCTGAATAGAATAAAAAATGGAGAATTTGTTATAAATCAAAGGATGTGTCTTGTTTAGAAGACAGACAAGTTGATCTCTGTTCATCGATTAGTTTATGTAATCAATGGATTTTTTACCATACCAATTGATCAATTCATTGAATGGTTAGCCAATGAATTAATTTTCATTGGTGGGTTATTAGACCAATCAGAAAGCAATCCGGATAATCCGTATCACAGATCATAATTAACATTCAATAATAAAACTCTTGATTGTTTGTGGGGGGTTTTCAGTCGGTGGGTTATGTGTGTTTGTGTGTATGTATGGGTACTATCATAACATAATGAGTACGTATGTTTGTCTATTTATATCCACTCGAGTATCCGTGTGTGGACTATGTATATATGTGTTTATGTAAATGCAATGAAGAATACTCTTATTATAATATGTGTGTATGAGCTTATTCTTTATGCATATCCGTGCATGTATGTATTGATACACAGACATACGTACACACCCGCACATATGTATATGTGGGGTGCATAACCCAACAAAACTTAAGTACCTGCATATATATATATATACACACACACATATGTATGTATGTATATAGAGATATATATTGATTGATATATTAGTGGATATGTATTTATGTATGTATATATATATATATATGTATGTATGTATGTATATATGTATGCATGCACGTACGTACGTATGTATATATATATACATGAATGTGTGTGTATATATATGTGTGTATGTATGTCTGTCCTTTTCCTTACTTAGCCTACAGATTGATTGATATCATGGATTTTTCAGACCGAGAAATGTTGTCCTAAATATCTGAAGGTGTGCCGATCTTACATATATTACCAACAATACTGTAGTTTCCCTAACTCATCATCACTGACGACTGTTGTTGTGCTTCTTCTCTACACAATGGCCGCTCATATGTAAGATCTGTTGTTAACCTGTCTTCACTCGTTTTAATATCAAAATCAAGCAATGTTCTAATAATATATGGTCCTCACATATATCATGTCGTTCGTTGGAAATCACCGCTTCCATGCGTCGGATGTCTGTGATCGCTGTGCTTGGGTGTGGCCTCTGTTAGCGATGCTGTGGATGCGCTGGTCGGAGCTGCTGGTTCTACCGATCCCGGGTGAACGTCGATACAAGTGAACAAGTTGTGGTTACAGTACAGATAAAAGCGGCAGACTTACAGAATTACGGAACGGTCTCTGCTGTGGAGCAAGAAGTGGAAGAAAATGTGCAATGAAGAATATTAAAAAACAACAACAACAAAACAAGAACAACAGAGAGGAAAATCTCATTTTCATGGTGTCTGCTCTGCTGCTGTAGGTGAGAAATAGGCAGAAAAATAAAAGGAATCTTATTCCCTAAAGCAAGTGTAGTGTACAATGTAACCTTCGTAGACAAATATTATTGAGGAAAAAAATGAACGAAAGGAAACAAGAAAAAAAAACAAACAAAGTAAAAAAAAACAGAATTCTGTTAGAATTCAAAAATTTACAAGATATAAAAAATAAAATAAATATACACATACAAAACAAAAAGAAAATCTCAATTTGCAAATCGTTTTTTTTTTTTTGAAAGATAATTTTTTTTTCCCTCAATTTTTGGCCGTTTGTATCCGATAATGCTTCACCAAAGGACAACTTTATGTTGGCACATTCACGTTTCTGCACCAGATTATTATTTAAAAAAAAATTTATTTCTGTTTTTTTCAAGGGAATGGTAGCTTCCATTTATGTTCTATTTTGTAGTAGCATCTCAATGATGTTATTGAACCAGCATCCTCGGTGTTTCCAATTGAGTGTTCTGCTTTATTGTAAAATATTGAACGCTGCTTCAATGAATGCAGTGGCTCTAGAGATTGGATGGTATGTTGTCTGGAGACTCCTCTAGCGGGGCAACATTATATATATGTGTGTGTGTATATATATATATATATATATATATATATATATATATATATATATATATATATATATATATATATATATGTGTGTGTGTGTGTATATATATATATATATTTATATATATATATATTTATATATATATATATATATATATATGTGTGTGTGTGTGTACATATATGATGACCGGGAACAAGAAACTCCGAGTAGCGACTGACGCAGACTCAGTTTTGAACTATATATATATATATATATATATATATATATATATATATATATAACTGCATGTGCACGCATATATGTTAATGTATATATGGTACCCTATGTGTATGTAAAGTGTTTGTTGGCAATTTTTTTTTGTTGGACAGGTTGTAAGATAGAGATAGACAGACAGACGTACAAACAATTAAATAAACATGGATAAAATAGATAGATAGAAAGATAAGTAGATAGACATAGATTAAAAAGATAAGACATAGATAAATCGACAGATAGTGAGTTAATTAATTAGTTAGATAGATGTATAGATAGATAGATAGACAGATAGATAATTAAGAGAGATTAAAAAGACCGATAGATAAATTGCAACTATTGTTATGAAATCAAAATTGTAAAAACAATGAATTCGAAAAAGAAATCCTTCTGTAAAGATCAAATTCCATATTGGTGGAAATGGTAAAAGAATCCAGTAAGTCAGTTTAAAAAAAAAAATAAAAAAGAGGTTTTGTTGTTTTTTTGTTATTTTTTTTTAATATATCTTCTTTCTTTGATTTTTTTTCTTGTTTGAATTTTGTTTTCAAAATGGAAACCAACAGTTTGTTGTTTTCGAAATATAACCACCATTTTGGATTTTTTTTTTGTCTTCTTCCCTCCTCACAATCATTCAACAAGTCCAGTAGTTATATGCACAAGTTTATTGTCATTATCATAATTATCATCATCATCATCATCATCATCATCATCATCATTATTATTATTATTATTATTATTATTATTATTATTATTATTATTATTATTATTATTATTATTATTATTATTATTATTATTATTATTAGTAGTAGTAGTAGTAGTAGTAGTAGTAGTAGTAGTAACAGTATTTTTATTATTTAACAATTTTTTTAAAACTTTTGCTTAGCATTATTTTTGCTTTTTTTGTATATTTATACTTGTATGCATATAGAAATTCTGAACGCAGTAAACGTAGAAAGAGACTAAAAGTTTTTAGTAATCGTCCGATATATCATATATATATATATTTATAAAGGTGAAAAAACCGTGAAAAATATCTTATGTGCATAGATTATACATAATTAGCTCCGCATTCTTTTTTTTTAAGTCTAGCTTCCGGGTGAGAAAGACGGCAAAAATGTTTTGTGTGTCATGTTCACAGCTTTGAACTGCAGGATGCCAACTTCTACAGTTGCTATTGAAAATCGGAGTAGATTTTTGGGATTAGGCGCAGGGTTGTAGACTTATTTGTGGGAGGGAAGGAAGGAGTATGGGGTATTTGTATTAATATTATTTTTTTGTTTATTTGTTTGTCCTCATACTTTACGAAGTGAGGAAAAATCGGGGACATTGAATCACTGATATTTCTTTCTTCCTTTCTTCTTTGTTTCGTGTTTGTTATAATTATTCTTATTATTATTGTAATAATAATATTTTTTTTTATTGTATATATATATACATATATATATGTGTATATATATACATATATATATATGTATATATAAAAGTCAATGTCTGGAGTTATATATAGCAACGTCTTGTGCCATACTCCTTCTGGTCAATCACACACATATAAAAAATAAAATAAAAAAAATTGTTGAATACATAAGAGGGAGTCGAGGTGTAAAATGATAAAAATTCCAAATTGTCTGTTCTTTTCGTTTCTCTCTTCACAAACACAAACACTTCCCAGTGTCTCAGTTCTGGAGTCTTGGTGCAGTAAGCCAACTTCCTGTACTCAATGATAGAGTTTATTTAGTAGTGTCACATCCACACGCTCACGCTCTCAAAAACACACGTGTATACATAGATACATAGATTCATTCACACACACACAAGCTATTGTATGCCTTTGATTGGCTGCGCTGGGCCATCAAACACACGTGGCATACGTATTACTCTATCGTCAGATCACTACTTCAAATGTAAGCGAGTATTGATATGATGGGTTTATTAAATAATATTATTATTATTAATAAATTAATTATTATTATTATTATTATTATTATTAATATTATCATTATCAATATTATCGTTATCATTATGATTATCATTATGATTATTATTATGAGTATTATTATCATTATAATTATTATCTTTATTACCTGTTGATAGTTTTTGTTGGTTTTCTGATAGAATAAGTCTGTTGAGAGATTAAGGACGGCAAACTTTCCGATTTATTAGGAAAAGATTTCTTGCAATTAAAATCTACATATATATTTTTGGGGGTTTATTTTTGAATTGTGCTGAATTTAGAGATATTTATGACATTTGAAAAAATCTATAAATTCCAAATTTATAATAGTTATAAAATGTAGATTATCAAATAAAACCAGATTAGTGCTATCATCAATGATCTCGACCATTAATAATATATATTTTCTTCAATTTTTTTCTTTCCACTCAAAATCAGTTTTTTTTTCTCTTCAACATAAAACTGGTTTTGAATGACGAACGATCATCAACAAAAACAATAAAATAAAAGCGAGATTTTATTTTTTTCGTTTCGTTTCATTTCACTTCAAGTTATTTAAGAATCAATAAATTTCCACATAGTAGTAGATATATTATTAATAAAAGGTGTTTTAAGAAAGTCGTTAGCTATTGGAAAAATATGCCGTCCTTGTGTCTCTCGTTGAGAAAGTGCATATGAGCTCAAATAACAATCAATAAATTTGATATAGGCAGGTAATCATTTATTGGCGGTTTTCTAATCAAATGTTATTTCCCCTTGGAATACAACATCGTTCACAACATACTTCTTACTTTTAGTGTCCCCCATATTGACTTTTCGTTATTGTTGTTGTTGTTGTTATTATTATTATTATTATTATTATTATTATTATTATTATTATTATTATTATTATTATTATTATTATTATTATTATTATTATTATTTTACTGGACCATTATTATTTTATTAATCACTTTTTAAAAGAGAAACTAATCTAGTTTCACTTTAAACGCAGTCCATTGTGATTATATTTCTTTGTTAAAATTACATCGATACTAATTAAAAACAAAACCCCACAACAACAATATTAACAATATTAACAACAATAATAACAACAACAACAACATTATAAACAATAACTTTGATATTATAAAATCTCAAGCGGTTTCCCGTCTTTGTTACTACACCCTTGGGACTGTTGCAGTGAAATGAGGGGAAAACAGAGTTTTTTTTAAAGGTTGGTCTTTGCATGAACACTAAGAATTAGGCAAAACAAAATACATGTTAAAAAATAACAATAATTCAACCAGAAATAATCACGGTAGTTTCTTTGTTTGATTCTCGTTACTTAAATCGCTGTCGCTCGTTCTTCAATATCTCTCCCCTCTCCCTCCATTAAAATAGAGTTATAATTACATAGTCCATTCACCCTCACCCAGGATACGTTGCTTTTTACAGCTTCACGAATCTCGGTAGTATTAACAGACACATTATCTAAACGCGAGATAACACTCGATGGAGGTTTCTAGAATATATAATAATATAAATTAAAAAATATATATATAACAAAACACAAACTAAAATATCAATGATAAAGTAGTTTAGTTTCCATTATAATAAACTTTAATAAGATTTGTTGTATTCACTCGATGATTACACTTGTTTAAAAATACTCTTCGTCCCACCTTCGACTTATGTACGAAGCTCCGCCCTCCATACTATTAATATATATCCTTAGTAACAAAATAAAACAAACGATAGTAATTATAATGTGGAATGGACAGTGTGTCGGACCTCCGTTGGTTTCAATGATGAATGTTCCAGTTGTTTCATCAACGAAACATCCTTCTCGTGTAATTAACGCGCAAGTAGCTGAGCATTCCACAGAAACATGTACCCTTAAGGTAATTCTCAGGGAGATTCAGCATGACACATAATGTGACAAAACTAGCCCTTTTAATTACAAGCACTACTCATTTCCCCCCAGCCAAGTGGACTGGAGCGACGTGAAATAAAGTGTCTTGCTCAAGAACACAACGCGTAACCGGGAATCTAACTCAGAAACTTAAGATCATGAAACGAACACCCAAATATTTAAGCCACACGTTTCCACCTTAATTGTAATAAAGATTAAAAAAAAGATAATAATAAAAATAACAGCAAAGCAATGGAACAAAAATTAGGAAAATAATAGAAGAGTATCATTTTGTCAGTTGACTACAGCTGGAAATATTGTCTGTGATTGAAAGATATATGGATGGAAGAAAAAAGAAGATCAGTTGCTTTAGCAAAGGAGTGCTCCAGTGGAATTTAATATTGCATGGCTTGATTTATGCTAGCAATATTTCTATATATGGCATTGGATATAGATATTGTATGAACTGCTCAGCAGTTTCTACACATTGTTTGAAATGGCATCAGAATAGATTTATTACAAGATCATAATAATAATATTAAGAGTAATAATAAAAATAAAAATGTCTTCACAGGCCTTTTAATGAAGGAGCAACGGATAGGTTTATTATATTATAGACTTATATATATATATAATCCATAAATTATGGTTTAAGCAGGTATTAAGCACTCTACGTTGGTTATATTATGTATCCAACAATGATATTGGAGTATCGTGTTACGAATGTGTATGTATATGTACACATATATGAATATATGTACACACACACACACACACACACACACACACACACACACACACACACACACACACACACACACACACACACACACACACACACACACACACATATATATATATATACATATTTATTTATATATAAGCATTTATATATACCTGTATGTATGTATGTTTGTATGTATGTATGTATGTATGTATGAAAGTATGTGCGTCATTGTGTGTCAGTCAGAGTGCGCGTGCGTGAGTGTATTGAGAGGAACGGCACGGCCACACATGAGGAAACTGTGGACGAACAAATCACGGTTTATGGTGGTGAAGCAAGGAACCAGCAACTCATGTTTATTGGTCTATTTATTATATTTTGTTAAGGCAACGGACTAGCAACTCATATATATATATATATATATATATATATATATATATATATATATATATATATATATATATATATATATATGTGTGTGTATATATGTAAGTATATATATATGTGTATATATACATATATTATATAAATATATATCTATATGTGTGTATATATATATATGTATATATCTTGTATATATGTGTGTATATATATAATATATATATAAATGTATATATAGATATATGCATATATATAATATATATATGTGTATATATATACATTATACACACACACACACACACACACACATATATATATATATATATATATATATATATACATATATATATGTATGATTATATATATATGTATATATATATATATATATATATATATATATATATATATATATATATATATATATATATATATATATATATATAAATGATTTTGTATATGTACACATATATATACATATATATATGTATGATTATATATATATATATATACATATATATATATGATTTTGTATATATATATACATATATATATATGATTATATATATATCTATCTCTCTCTCTATATATATATATACAACTGATAAGGCAACAGACTAGAAACTTACGTTTATATGTAAGGCAACGAACTGGCGATTCTTGTAAAACGAAATACTGGCAATTTCAATGTTTCTAGTAAAGCAAAGGGTTTCGGCAACTGATCATAACTGCAGAGCAACAAACAGATTCACTAGCAACTGATGGCAATTGTAAAGTTACATTACTACTAGGAAAGTATGTATGGGTAAATGGGTACAGATAGAAGTCAATGCCCATTAACGAGCAATTAAACTTCATTGGATATACTGAAAATTGAACCCTCTTCCCAACAAAACTGAACAAAAACAAAGTCAAAAGAAATACTAAAAGAAACAAAGAAGCAGCAACTCTTGGGAATAAAATTCCGATTATAGTTTTTTAAAAGATTTAGCATCGTGTAAATGTATTCGCTGATTCTGGCAATTTGAAAAAAAAAAAAAATAACTATCTAGCTATCTAGCAATTTGACAATCTGACAATCTGGCAATCTGGCAAGTTTGCAACTGTGGTGTATTAGATGGCAACAACTATATAGTTCACTGAATTGTTTACATGGGCACTAGTAACCTATGCCTGTATATATATATATATATATGTGTGTGTGTGTGTGTGTGTGTGTGTGTGTGTGTGTGTGTGTGTGTGTGTGTGCGCGTGTGTGTGTGTGTATATGATATGTATATGTATGTGTATATATATATTTGCATATATATATATAATATATATGTATATGCATATATATATATATATATATATATATATATATATATATATATGTATATATGTATGTATACGCATATATATATGTATATATACATGTATATGTATATATCTATGTATATGCATCTATATATACATATATATCTATAATATGTTTGTATATTCATATATGTACATACAGTTATTTAAAGATCTACATATGTTTCTATATATTGTATAAGGAGAACCTATTAACTTATTGTAAGACAAAGCACTGTTTTATATTCTCGTTAATTTTCTTTAACAATAAATAACTACAACAGCAACAACAACGCCAACAATAAGAGCAAAGGATTTGGACCATATGTTAACTGGAATTGGTACAGACTAATGGTTACAAGTTATAAACAAACAGCAATTATTATGATGGTGGCATTAAGGGTTGTTCCGCATGCTACGTTTAAGAACAAACGCCGCTACATGCTAACAACTTTAGTACAGTCGCCATTTTAAACTTATTAAAATATATAACTGAAGCGGGTTTCTTTTTGTGGGGTTTTGTTTTGTTTAAATCTTTCGTTTTAAATAAGAGAAACGTTACACAAAACACAATATTTTCTTTATATAGGGTTCACTAAACATATACAGAATTCTGCTGTTTTGTTTCTTTTTTTATTATTTGTTTTTGTTGTTTTTTTATTATAAAGAACACGGTAAATGATATTGGACAATAAGATGTTCTTTCGAGATTAAAATCATGAAGTCTCAAAGAAACGTCTAGAATTTCGTTAGTCCTATTTCGTCTATTCAACATTTTTTTTTGTCAATAAATCCCTTTCAATAGATCATGTTTACAGAGCAAACACACCATTATCAATAGGTATGTGTGTGACTGTATATATATATTTATATGTGTATATGTATATATGTATATGTCTATATGTATCTGTGTATGTATTTGTTTGTTTATAGATATATGTACGTACGTGCGCGTGGTGTGTTTTTATATACATATAAGCATTTATGTATGTATATATGTAAGTGAAAGTATATGTATATATTTATTTGTGTCAGTATGTAGATATATATGTACATACTTGTGTGTATGCATGTATGTAAATGTAAGTGGATGCATATGTTTGTGTCTGAGTGCGAATGTGAGTATATGTCTGTGCGTATGTATCTTTATGTGTGTGTTTATTTGTGTGTGTGACTGTCTGTATGTTTGAGTGTGTGTTTATTTGTTTACTTGAGTGATGTATGTGTGTGCGTGAGAGAGTGTGTGTCAGTGTGTGTATTTGTTTCTTTGTGTGTTTGCGTTAAACACAATCTTGAAAGGAGCACATGGTTAAAATAGTGAACAGCATGCATTACGGAATCAAAGAGATCGATGAAAGGATTGGTATCTCCGTCAAAAGAATCCCTTGTTTCCAGTCAGCTAAATGGGGTGCAGATGCGACCAAATGCTACGACTGCACAGGCAACAATTGCAGCAGTCCTTAACCAATGCAACAACAAGCATGAAATGCTGCTGTTTATGTGCATTATATCGGTAAAAGGTCTGTTGCTCTACGTGGTCGAAGCTCTCTAACATACATCATCTACAAAGAATGTGGACACTGTGTCCGCATACTATAAACGTACACATGCAAACGACACATATATACACCTATTCCCTCTTAGCATATACTCAGTATATAGACTGCATATCTGTAAGTGTGTATATATATAATATTATTCGGTAATGTTCTTGCCCATATCTAGATATACTGTAAATTTTTATATCACATATGGTATTCTTCAATGTTCGCTATTTTTTTCCTTTATCACAAACTATACCGCATATATACTAAATTGTATCTAGCTAACTATACAATAAAGTATATATACTATGAAGTATGTATGTTTATATATATTTATGTATTATAAGGAGTATAAATATTCATATATTTATAAACTTAACGCTTCTCTCGTTGTCTTTTGTGAACACTCGTCGTCTAGTTGTATATATATATATATATATATATATATACATATATATATATATATATATATATATATATATATATATATATATATATATATATATATATATATATATATATATATATATATATATATATATATATATATATATATATATATATATATATGTATATGTATATATATATA